>KN834795.1:128057-176850 GCA_000827265.1 Collybiopsis luxurians FD-317 M1 | reverse complement strand
AACGCAACAACTCCAGCATCGGCAAGTTGATGTAGAAGTCCGGCAATATCAGTGGAATGGTTGGGAGGGCGTATAACCAGAGATCGAATGCGTCTCCCAAATGCCGAGTTTTTCTTCAGAATAGTCAACAGATGAGGAATCCTGGCGCAGATACTGACTTGTCAAAAATATGACCTCCTTTCCAGGCCCTTCCCAGCTACGGCATACAAGCATGGCACGGGAGATATCTCGGCGATCTAAATACATGAAATATTGAACAAGGAGTTCCGGAAGTCGGAGAGCATCGTGATATGGGGGGGTTTTAGTGCTAGGGGAAGGGTATTGGATGTTTCTCGTTCGCATGAGGATCGCTGGGATAGTTAGCCATATCTGAAATGACGTCCAACCTTTATATCGGGATAGAGACAAAGATCCTTTGAGTTCCCTTTGTATCGCTATCGAATCCAGTGATCTTCATCCCGGCGCGTTCACGTGCAAGTCATGGTGTCTCAGTCGTGACTCGCTCTTGCACTCGAAATATTCACTCAGAGCTCAGCACTCAGCGGCGGAATTCAGGCAAAGAGAGGACTCCAGAATTTCAAGTCCGAGCTGCGGCATAAAGTACGTCAACTTGCTGAGATGAACTAAAGTAGATTTTCCGCAACGCTTATTTTGCACTTATTAGTTGAAAAAGTACTCACATTTGATGCTCTCTCAAATCCTCAATGCTCTTGTCGATGCGGCAATACTGTGCTTTTATTTCTTGACATATTTTATTTATTTAAATCATTCAAGAGCGATGCGATGTGAGACTTTACAATCACAGGCCATCATAATATTCGGTCTGTTCTCAGATAAAAACGGCTCCCAAACGGAATTACCAATAGCTTGAAGTGAACATATTAGTACGCATTCTAGAGCTAATACATGTATTCAAGCCCTGCATAGTACTACTTCTGTCCTCCGTCTACCCGCATTCGCCTCGGCTTTTACAATTATAAACAGTGGTGTATGTATTCCATATCACACACTCGATTAGCTTTCGCACTCAAGGACTACGCTCAGAGACATCATTTAACTTATTTGGTCAACACATTCGACTAGCTAGCTATTTGTCAAGAAAGAATGTATCGAGTCGCACAGCTACCAAACACTGGCAACCACTGACGACTATAGATGTTAAGTAGAAATAGATAAGATTTTAGGGCTGGCCTTCATAACCGAAATCATAAACGTCATCAGACCTCTTCATAGTCGAGAGTAGAATCACTCGGAGCAAGAGGAGTATTGGTATGCTTACGCACGTACAGGCAGGGTTTCACAAAGCAACTCAGATGGTTAGATGTGTTGTTAGCACTCAGAGAATTCAGAATGAACCTAACCACCCTGGGGCCCTCAGTCTTAAGCAAGCAAGACTTGCACGACAGTATCTATCAAATCACCTACTCCGCAACCTATAAACATTGCGTCGGTATTCGGAGAAGTATGTAAAATAGGAAAAGTATATTCTGCAATAACGAGATACTTTTATATAGCATCTAAACTGACTATTAATCCGTGAAGGAGCTGCATTGTATTGGTAGGAGAAGAGCATGATATTTCGATAGCAGAACTCTCCCGCAATAAACGATAGGGGCAGGATGAGACTCTAATTAATTCAAGGCGTATGCTTGACTCAAACTCCTCCAGAATATCACTGAGTCTCCTGACACCGTAGTCAAGCTGAGGCGTCGTAAAATCAATGATAACTGTGATTGGATGAAGACGTGCGTGAATGCCAGCATTGGTCAAATGCTCGATTTGCGGTAGCAGCTCTTCCAAAAGTTACTGAGCCGAGCCAAAACATGATATCTTTCAAGAACAGGCGTTGCCGGTCCGAGTGAATCTCTGTTGGAGCAGAGAGGGTGTTCTATAGACTCGGCCTAATGAGTATGTATGCTCAAGCACCGAAGTTGAATGTGGGATGTTCACTTACCATTCGCACATACTGCAAACTCGCTGCATTCTTGTTCGTGTCCAGTTTTAGCGATCATGGTCACCATCCGGTTATCAAGAGCCGCTGAAACCCAACCAGGGCCTCCGGTGATCCAGATCTTCTGGCAGGCGAGAACGTTGATAAGACAATTGAGCTTTAATTGCTCTGACTGGAATTCTTCCAGCGGAATTATGTGGGTGTATTTCAAGATTAAGAGGTACCAGACCCGGTAGAGTATTGGCCATAGCTCGGAGACAACGTCAAGATGCAGGGAGTATCTACTCATAGGAAAGCTAAGAAAGTTTAGGAAATAATGAAGGCGTTCGCCATCAATTTTGCTGCTGTTCAAAAGGAATTTTTCTTCAACGCAAGTTTTCCACAAAGCGACCAGAGTCACCCCGGTCATTCTGAAAGACACCTCTTCAAGGTTTCCCATACAGATGCGGATACTGTCTACTTCGAGAGAAAGAAGAGGTCCAAAAACCGTGGTTGTTGTCAGCAGAAAATCGTAATTGTCTCCAGATTGAAATGGTACTATCAACGCAGTAGCCAGAAGCTTGAAGAAGTCTGGAGCTTCGCCGAATATGGTTTTCTTGAAGTCCATGTCACGGTGTTCGGGATCAAGGGGTAAGGGAACACCTTGCCGGATGCGTGCCTGAACAGCAATCAATGGAGACGCGATGGGTATAACCCAGTTACGAGCCTCCTTATGTGGTTTTGCCTGGTTTTCTAATGCGCAGGCTGTCCGCAGACCGGCTTGTAACCAGTTCCAGAGTGCTGTCCACTCGGAAGCAATGGCAGCCCGGAAGGAAACGGGCTGTAAGGAATTGAGCTCGATAAAAGCCTCACAAACTTGAAGGATAAACAATCTGTAATTCTCAGGAATTCTACGAGCGGGGTTAATTTTGGGAGGAGAGTATCGAATGGTGCTCATAAGCCGAGGGGGAAGAGACATAGAGAATCTACGGTGCACCTACAACGTTAGCAAGATTGAAGGGATGCGTTAGATCGTCACACCTGTTCTACCTCCTGCGATAAAGACTCCTGCGATAAAGGCTCCTGCGATAACTGACGAAGAAAGTTTCATATAGAAGTCTGAAAGTCACTGTTCGATTGTTTGAGAAGATGCCCCGAAAGAAATAGTTCTGTGGGCTCTTCTAACATTACATCAGAGTACAGGCGTTGAAGGGATAGGGGCACTTTGTTTTGGCGGAAAGGTGTCTAGATCACCCGTACTTCAATTCTTCCTCGACTTTCATTCAAATTTCCCGTCTCGTATACCATAAGTACATGTGTAAAAGCAACAGTAGAATTAAAGTATTGTTCCTATCACAGTTAGCATGATCTTCCGGAAACCTTTGCAGCAGGATTCAACTCAACTACCTCATGGGTTTGCATGCTCCATCTTGGCTAGGAGCGACACTTCTCACGACTTAAATGATACATATCGTAACTGATGCTCCTGGGCAGACGCCAGCTGAACCAAGAGAAAATTGCACAGCGGCGATGCTTCACGCATTGTAGATGATGCTGGATTGTACACGAGTATTATTATTTGGGGTAGGCGAAAACGAGGAGTGTGAAAATACATCAGATTAGAACGTAGTAGATACGAGCAGCGGCCCTCCTATCATTCCCATTTTGCAAGCGACCGCGATGTCAAAGCATGCTCCACAAGGAGGGGGAGATGCTTGTAGGACAGGGGAGTTCAAAGAAATGTACCCAGTTTTGGTCACAATTTCTGCTTGGCGGCAAATTTACCTGGGGAAAAACCGGATTCATAGGGTAAGAATAGATACAGAGAATGAACTAAAACATACTTCTCCAACCTCTAGGAGCCGTTTTAAAAGTAAATAACCTAAATGGTATCCAGTTACCAGTTTTCGTATCGGCGCAGGTTGAGCAAGTCGAGCGATTCAACCACACCGATATCCAATACAACATTCCATCCAACCCATTTCGCTTCAAAGCGCCGAATTTATAGCCTATTTAAAGCGTGGTTGCGTACTTTCTCGTAAGAGTTAGGCAGTTAGAGTGGAGGTTGAGGACAAGGGATGCGCGATGGCGCTTGTTAGCGCGCTTGGGCGCTTACTCAACGCCCTCACGCAAGACATTATTCCACATATATGGGCACAAGCCCAACGATTATTGGCAATGGATCTAGCATTCTTCTCTGAGTTTGGCTACGTCTACACCTCGCTTTCGACCCAATGCAGGGACAGAAGGAGTAATTATAAATTGGAGATGCTACTCTGGCTGAAGGTGTGGGAGGGAGACGTTTTGCTCAATGCCGATGCGATGGTGTGTATTCAGGTTTTCTTTGCAGTAC
This sequence comes from Collybiopsis luxurians FD-317 M1, assembly GCA_000827265.1. NCBI lineage: Eukaryota > Fungi > Basidiomycota > Agaricomycetes > Agaricales > Omphalotaceae > Collybiopsis > Collybiopsis luxurians. The sequence continues at coordinate 172,567 of KN834795.1, read as the reverse complement.
ATTCAAGAGCTTGTAGGTTGCTCTGCATTCTTCATTGCGGCAATCCGAACTCATGTTTGGACTGTATTCGGTATTCTCACTACTGCGTGGACGGAATTATATCCTTCTACCAAAACAATCATTCCCTCTACCTTCGAATAATTTAACACGGCGTCGACGTCCGTCATTCCCGTTCTGAGTGGGAAAGGTATTCTGAACCATACCAAAAGGTATATCCTTGAATCTTTCCACCGGCAGAGGAGAAGAACTGGCGCGTTTGACAGAGAAGAGGAAGGAGCAAGGTTACAAGCTTCAAGAATTGCTACAAAGAGTCAAATGGAAAACATCAGTTTCATTCATATTGTCCAGATTAGTCCCTTCACCCCAATTCTAGCTACAACAAAAAGAAAACGACCTGACCCTTCTCCTCGAACTTCGGCATTCGAAGGGATAATGCGGCAAATTTGAATGGTTACGCAAGTTCCTCCAGGTTGAAGGTATCAGTGACGAGGCGACCCTTGACGAGACCATCAAGAAATTTGATTCTGACGTCAAAAAGGCCGGGAAGGAGGAGGCGGGGGCTTTGGGGATGGATATAGATGAACCACTGGTAAGTTGATCTTGCTTAGTGTCTAAGTATTAGAACAGACTTGCATTACAGGAGGAGTCCTAATTCTCTCTTATCGACTTATCAAAGCCGGCTTCGGCGTGCGCGCTTGAACGCGCAAAGAGAAGAGAAGGGGCGTGAAGAGCTTGGGATGATCTCAGAGGCTTTGAATTTGGATGAACAAGAGGTCAGTTCAATATCATTTCATCATGATTTCACATCTCACTTGCGGTACACTCTGTTCCATGTACTCAGGCTGTGCTAAAAGAAAGGCTGCTCTGAGCGACAGAAGGAGTGCGGCCGCTCAGGCCCGAAGAGAGAATATCACAAATCTGGCGAACGACGAGGGTTTCATGAAGAAGAGAAAAGATTAAGGCAGTACGTATATCTCCCTCCTATCCATTGTTTTCATCTACTGACTATCGGTCCCTAGTTTTGACAGAGGATACGTTGGGAATAGATAATGCTGATTGGGCGATTTGTCGCAAGAATGTAGGTGTTCGCATGTCTAAAGCTTTGGGAGAGCCACATCTGATCGAACGACAGGTGTAGTTGTTCAGATGTATTCGACATTACCACCTTTGCTCCCTAGGAAATGCCAATAGAAATCGAGCGTGCTGAAGACCCTTCACTCGTGATATGGCGACGTTCACTCAAACAGTTCAAACAGCTCAGAGATGGGTTTGCAAAAGTTGGGATGGCCAAGGACAAATATAGTAAAGAGTATAGGGTGATTTAGAACCGACTACCAGAGGAATGGTGATTCACGCTTGACTGTATTACCTACTTGGCATTCTTGCCTGTCGCTTACAAGCGCTCTAATCTCATTTAAACAAACATCGCTGACTCAGCGAGCAACGCTCTCATTGGCACCCGCTAACTTGTTCCACGGTGGAGGCCGTCGGATCTCTGTCAGCAATAACAACTCATTGAGTCTTTGAACATCCCTCAAAGGCTCGTAATATTAGGAGTATGTTTTGGAGCTTCAGATTCGAAAGTGGTTGGATTGCTGAAGAATATGAGACTAGCGAAAAAAACAAAAGAGCCATACTTAGGAAGCGTACTCAATGATTGACTTCAAGGTGGAAAACATTACCTCTGGTTTCCTCGTCATTGAAGAGGGCGGTAAACGAGACCTGATTCACAGGCATACTGGATTGTTGCAAGTCAAGAAGTGTTCCTTGAGCCACATATATTATATAGCATATTGCGTGTTACAGTGATGGTGTCCCTGGGGTGTCCCTGAGTGGTGAGGCAATTTCACTGACAAAGCACATAACGGACAAGCTAGTAGCTTTCAACAAAATTTTCAATACATGGGGCAAATTATTCTACAGTGGGCCATTTCGACACATATTTGTAACGTGTATATTAGAAAATACTCTCCGAATGGAAAAAAAGTGATTCAAAAGCAACCTCGTATGAAAAAGTGTAAATATGCGAAAATACCAGCCATACATAAACGTTCGAAAGTACAGTCTCAGGATTATGCAGAAAAATGACTGTAGATATTCACTGAGGAGTCTGGAAGGCAAGAACAAAGACATAGAAGATGTGAAGAAAAGACCGTTAAGAAAAGAGAAAACATTGGATGCGAAGAAAAACCACCCTCAATCATTATGGGAACTCGTCATGAAAATCGAACTATCCATCCAGAGCCGGAGCAATTGCTGGCTTGTGATGTTTCCTTACTTGAATTATAGTTTGGCGGAGCCTCTGGATGCCATAGCTGATGCTCGCGATGTGAACCTCCACAGGAAGGTGGGTACCTGCGAGCTGCGGGCCGGATGCTCTCTCCTTCAAACCCTCGAGCTCATCGCCGAGAGCGCGTAGGGTCTGAAGAGCTGATGCAACATATGCCTTCGCCCGACGCCGGTATTCCCCAATGCCATTCAGTAGCTTCAGATGTCCATCGATGCTCTTGAGAACGCGTTGATTTCCACCTAGTTTTGTCCATAACTCGGAGAGGAGTTCATCTTTTGCCGAAGATATAAGAAAATCCTCCTTGAAGACGATATTGTTAATCAAATTGAGCTGTTCCTCGAGTCTTTCTAGATTAGCGAGCTGTTCTTCTGCAACGATGATGAGGCGCGCTACGTTGGTGACAAGAGCGGTCATGACTTCGTTAAAGACTTCTACTGCAGCTGACTCCACATTAGGATGGGTGTAAAAAGGATTGACAGTCGAAGAAATCGAAGGCGTGCGTGCACTGTTGATGGTATTGAAAGCATATACATTGAAAGCGAGAATCCTGGCATTATATTTTTCAGTTAAGGCCCTGAAATGACGAGTAAATAACGTACTGATCAACCGACCCAGTGACCTTGGTCGTAAATTGTTGTAATCCACGGGAAGCAGCTCGAGCCTCATTACAAAAACTGGTCAGAGAATCAGCTAGAAGAGAAATCATAAGCGACTGTAAATGAAGCTAATCGAGAGTGCATACTGAGTAGATCCTTCTTGTCCAGCTTACTGAGCTTCACTAGGATTACAAGATCTGTCACAGCCAGTTCTGCTTTCTTAAGGGTGAGAGAAAGCTCAGATCCTCCTGCGGATCCATCCAGTAAAGCTTCGAGCGATTGAGACTGAGCGTTTACAAGGCTAGGGAAATCTACATGATGGGTAATTGACCCACTCTGTCCAGTATTCGATTGCTGAGATGGACAAAGACCGGTGTTCTGTAACAGGGGAATGGAGCAGAGGGAACGACCGGCTACAATGAATGCTTGGGCAATAATGAATATGGAGACCCAAAGGAATACTATGTATGGGAGAGGTTTACGCAGGAGATTGACTCCTTCTTTGATCACTTCGCCTGCAAAATGAAGCACAAAGATTGCAAGACCTCCAACACAATCCAGGAAATAGATAGTAAATGCGAGAAGTTTGGTGACGAAGCCTGTAGTGGCTCCAGAGGAAGACGCGTCCTGGGAACAAAGAAGAGTTCAAAGAGAGTAACTGAATCATTAACCATACTTACGGTAGTATCAGCCATTGCCGTGGGGGAGGATGCTAAATTTTGTTACTTGATGTCGAAGTCAAGAAGAAGCCAAGAAGAGAGAAATTGGTTTCAATGGTTTTGGGTGGTACAAAGTCAAGAAGAAAGAAGTCGGTATCAGTGGCTTCGAGTCGCACGAGCATATATATTCACAAGCGCATGTCAGATTAGGCGCTGATTGACCATGATCTTGCTAGCGAGTATTCGAACTTAAGACGCGCTAAAGAGTGATCCACCCACCCTGGTATTTGAGGGTGAATTTCGGGTCAACCTGATGATAGATATTTGGTAAAGATCACTGTGGGCTATTTTTCGACAAGATGTAAGAATAAGCTCGCTTCAGGATCCCTGAAGACATCTCTTGCAAGGTAGTATAATCATTGATCGTGACAGCATCGCCTTTTCTACACTTGTCTAGGATCTCCTCAAGCTGGAGATCACACGAATTAGATTATTATTCAGAATAGACCACTGAATATACGTGCCTTTTGCAAGGTAACATTCCAATCTGGATCGAAAACCTCTTGAGGTAGGAGAAGTCTCATTTCCATTAAACGCAGAACTTCCGCCTGAAGCCCTGCTTTCATGACTATTGTCGATGTCCCAGAACCGTAATCCTCTCTGGTTTTCTCTTTGAAGCTGGTTAGTTCAGTTTCGATACTTTGTGAACATGAAACAAGCGTTGCAGAAATATTATTCTGTGAAACCTGATGAATCCTTCCACTGAAAAGGGGTAAAAAAACCGACCTGCATATCCTGCAATATAATTTTCTCTTTCTCCACATTTTGTGCAAGCGCAAGCACACCCTTTCCTGCTCGGTGCTTGCTCTCCCCCAGTTCCTCACGTATCTCACGCCGAAGAGCCTCGAAGTTGTTGGATGCCTCGAGTAACACCTGTGATTGGTTGTCTGATGACACGGCGTCCATCATGGAAGAATTGAGGAGGACTGAATGCCACTGTGATGAGATTTGCGGTCTTTGATAGTTGCCAGCGGCTTGGTCATCGGCCCGCTGTAAAATCTTCCTATTCAATTCGACGGCTCACTGGAAATGGAACTGAGGTCCTGCTTATAGGCTTGGCTTGAGAAATAGTTCAAAGGGACATTAGGTTAGGATCATAGTTGAAGATCTTACAACAATTATTACCGCCGTCTACTCATTAAGGCATATCGTGTTTCCCGGGATGTTCAGCGTTCGAGGTGACGATCTTTTTTTTTTTTTGACTCAAATATTGGACTGTATCAGTCATGGTACAGCCTCGAAACCTTCATCTCTAGTGCATATTTAGCAGTAAGATAACAATCTTGAACAACGGTGATGCTTGGCCTATGCTACACAGAATTTTTTTTCGTCCAGGAGTTGTACTACTAAGTCACAGAAGTTCCGTACCCTCTTTTATATGGACTTTGAGCTAATATCATAAGCAAAAGATAATATTATGCACAAGAAGAATACCCAAGGATCTGAAGCTATATTGTGCAATTCTCCAGTGAATGTAATACTTCCCGAATATCCTTGAGTACTGCTGACTTTGCTGACATTACCAAAATGACGTTCGGAGTCGGTTACATGTTCTGCAATTCCCACCGTTTGATTGACATCATCAGATCCCTGGAGCAACGATCGTCAAACTATAGTCTTCGAACGGACATGTGATGCGGTGCCCTCACTTCTCTTCACCACCGCATCAGCGCGAGTCCGTTGAAGTCTCGAAGCTTTAGCATACCATCTTAAGTTTTTCTTTCCTCACCCACCCACCCATTTCGCAGCTTTCCTCGCGCAAGCACCTTCTCTAAAATATCATTATTCATTCATGCATACAAACGAAAACCAACCCTGAAGTGTATAGTAACCTTGCAATAGCCTGCAGAAGCTGCTTAAGCGCAATCTTTCTAGAATCTAGAATCTCGCAGTCCAAGCCCATCGAGATTGGTACAGCTGCTTGAGGCCCTCCTGCCCAATCGCAGCTGACCGTGTTTACAGAATCTCTTCAGTGCTGGGACCCGAAGGCCTCAGCCTTCCCCCCAATGCCTGCTGACTAGATGGGAAAATATAATATCTTCCAAGTAACTTTATGTACATAGCACCGAGCCTACCTACTATTAGCACCACTCAAGTTCAAAGACATTGAGTGAGGGGTTTAACATTTATTAACATTTATTGTTTGCTTCCCGTCCGCCTCCGTTTTGTTATGGATGGTTCTACCAATGCCCTCTTCCTCTACCTTCGCCTTTTAACCGATGGTCAGCTCCATTTACTTTACTTTGGCAGGGGGGAAAACGCGAACCTGCTTTGGATCATAACAAGGCTTGGCTATATCAAGCTGTTGGGGCACCTAGATTTTTGCCTACAACCGGTGCATGCCGTGGTGTGCGTGTTAGTACTTACCTCAATATACCTCTTTTTTGTTTTTATGTTTTAAATTCTAACTGTTACTACCCATGAAAAACAATATTCAAGTTCCCTGTTGATGTGGATATGGAGGCTGTGGTGATTCTTGACTGGGCAATGTTTGATGGATCAGAGAAAGCTGGAGTTGCAGGAAACATGCAGTGGGGTCTTGATACTGGAATGCATGAAGGTGGTTGGAATCCCCATATTCCTTTAGGACCAGAAATTGAGGGTCATTGGTGAGAGAGAGTAATTATTAATGAGTCTGAGACTCAGGTATGTTATGAATCCAGTGCTTTCATCTTCCCTGCTAATAGAGCAACAGGTTGGTTCAGATTACAGTATTGAATGCGAAAATATCTGGAAGGGGCAACAGAGAAACAATTCCACTGGACCAGTGCCCTGTGCTATCTCAAATAGGACAGCACGGTCTTCAGCGTGTAAAGATGGTGCCTCATAAATTATCTATTTACTCTTTAATAGCACCTGCTACTATGTATTTCTATATGCTTATTTTTTCTTCTCCCTTTTGTCTTGGTTCTTCTTTTGTTTGCACTCCATTTGTGGGTACTCCAGTGAAGGCTATTTATCACCTATAGGCATTATCTAGTATACATAGTACTGCTTTAATTTGAAACTCTCAGCAGTTCATACGTTGTGATCCTGAGAGTGAGTCAATATTAGTTATTAAGTATTCAACTCCGTACGAAGTATCTTACTTAGATCCACAGCACTTATGAGCTTGACGCATAAATAAATTTAAGTATAAGTGATTCACTCATTTCTGTGCTTGCAAGTTGAATATTCCAGCATATATGCTGCATAAAAATCATTGCACCCATGCAAAACTTCAGCACACATGTGTGCATGTTTAGAGGATGCGTGCATGCGTGCGTGCACTTCTCTCATGCATTGCGTGGCACGCATGCGTGCTGGTGCGTGCCGGTGGATCAGTGTTGGAGCTTTCTTCCATGCCTTCCAAGGCGAAGGGAAGTCGCGTGCATATCCATCGTATACCCTGGCATGTGTTCACCGGGTCCGTATCCTGCCGATACTCAAGGGAGATATGACTTAAGAGATAAGCACTCTGAGCCAGCTAGCATACATCCCCATGAAACCCCGCCTAATCAGAGGTCAGCCGGTCGGCTGTTATATACAGCGTCCCCCGCAAGATGCTCCAAACTCGATATTTCTGTGTTGGTGTAACTATTGCGCGGTTTCAGGCCAGATCATAGTAGCACCTGATGGCAAAGTTGTACAAGGTAATTACTTCTACAACAAGTATGCACTGCAGGACCATTTTTCCGATTTGGAGCTCATGGTGGAACCGGATGAGCTGCCCCTCTCCAATAGCACCACTCCTCCTTCCTTGTCACCACTTGGCACAGGGTTGCCCTCGAATGCTTTATTTCAGGCTGTGAACACAGTCTCGCCCTCAATCTCCCTTCCCTTACCAACGCGTTCTCTTGCTAAAACGGAGGAAGCCATCGATGATTTAAATACAAAAATTCGGCACAGTGCCATGCCCCCTGCAGATCCGCCGATTGCTAAAACACAGTCATCGAATCTGCAGTACGAGGTTGCTCGTTTACACTCGATCAATCACCATCTCGAAGAGTTAAACAAGGACCCTATCCGATTCTGGAATCCAAGTGAAATTCATTTTCGAGACCTGGATAAAATTCCAGATTCCACAGATTTAACTTTGCTGGCGTCAACAGTCTCTGATAGTCAGCAGAACTCTCTCTTTAAAGGTCATGTGGAGTGGCTTAGAGATGCCGAGCTTACTCTCTTGCGCCTCGCTTCCTCGAAGAAACTTTCAAATCGTTTTAGCTGCGAGCATGAAGTGAACTGCCGCTCTTTGAAGAGGCAGATTGAGAAGACGCATCAAATGCTGAAGGAGGAATGGACTTTCCGCCAGAAAACGAAACAAGAACGCGTTTATTCTCCCAGTGAGTACATGGAGGACCTGTAACGAAAATTGTTCTGATGTACTCTCAGGTATCTCCATCGCCGACCTTGAACCCACCGAACAAATATACACCATATTTCTTCTTGTTGGTGCTATACTTCATCTAGTTTGTAATCTATCAACTCTTCCTTTGGCCTTTTTTTTGGGGAGCATGCGCCTTGTTTGTCATATGCTAGGACTGGAACCTGGTTTGACCAACCACCATATACCAAAGGATATGCGAACCGTTGTCGACAGGCTCAAACTTGAGCCGACATATGCCACGTACATTTGCTGCCCGAAGTGCTTCCAGCTTTTCAACGCTGAGCACTGCCCAGAACTATGCAGTAATCGTGCAGCTCCTCAAAGCAAGCCGTGTGGTTCTCGCCTTCGTTCTGCTCATCCTTCATTTAGACCAGGAAATAGATCACATGTGCATACTCTGGAAAGGCCTTACTGTTATCAGAATCTAAAGCAATGGATTGCTTGGATGCATAACCGTCGAGACTTAGAGCCATACCTTGAACGACCCTATGATCCTGCTCCGCCTGCTGATGGAAAGGTCTCCGATATATGGGAGTCGGAGTGCCTTCGAAATTTCCGCGGCCCCGATGGCAAAAATCTGTTCCTTACACCAGATGTACCAGGTGAAAACTGTCTCATATTCAGTCTCAATGAAGATGGGTTCAATCCTTATGGCAATCGCACATCAGGCAAGAAGGCTACTGTAGGAGGAATTTATCTCGTCTGTCTAAATCTTCCTCCCTTGTTGCGTCACCGACCCGAGAATATCTTTCTGGTAGGGATCATTCCTGGTCCTAAAGAGCCTTCTGCCCATCAAATCAATTATCTTTTGCGACCATTGGTGGATGATTTGGAACAGCTGTGGAAAGATGGAATTTTGATACCACGAACTCATCAGCATATTCGTGGTCGTTCTGTCAGAGCCGCTCTTATGATGCTGGTTTGTGATATGCCTGCAGCTCGTCTACTTGCCGGTTTTGGCCATTACACTAGTGATGCTCACCCGTGTTCAATGTGTAAAACCAGAAAGTCCAACTTCAACCATGCCTTAGATCCAGAAAAACTTGTTCCTCGGACTAACAAGGAGCATCGCCAGATGGCACAGGCTTGGCTCTCAGCTCAAACTGAAGATGAACGCAAAATTCTTTACGACGAAAACGGTGTTCGATGGTCTGAACTCCTGCGGTTGGACTATTGGGATGTTGTCCAGAATACCGTAATCGACCCCATGCATGGCTTCTATCTTGGCATTTGTCGGCGTCACTGCCGTCAGATCTGGGGAATGAATGCCAGTGCAAAGGACTGTGATGGTTTGTGGGAGATGCCAACTCCAAGTGAAGAAGACCAGGCTGCTGCGAAGCATGTCTATCAACATGGATCAAGCTCTACATTCAATGCACTCAAAGCTGAATCGATCCGCTTCCTTGCCCTTGAAGAAGGCTTTGATTATAGGCGCAACAAAAAGGACCTACTAGATCTTTTGAAGCAAGTGGTAATGTATTCTCTTAAATCATTCGCTAAGCAGCTGCTGATTCAACTTTTGACAGAGGATTTCCAGAAATTGGCCTACTCCAGCACCTAACACATGCTCTGCGCTATCCTCGATACCTCCTGTTCCTGCGGAAACCCCATCATCGTTTCTGAATCCTTCTGCCCTTCTAGCTGACAGCGAACTATTGCAGGCTCAAGAAGCCTATAAGCGGGGAGCAACGAAAATCGAATTAAAGCTTTTTTCGGCAGAGATCCTTCAAAAATTAGCAATGGAGTATGGAGTGGAGGTCCCAACTTTGTCCCGCACCAATCAGCCAACAAAGGACAAAGTTAAGCTCGTAAACGCCCTTGTGAATAAGGTATTGCTTTCTGGTTGATATGTGCTAGTTCTGCGCTCAGGAAGGGATTGATTAGAGAACTACTCGAACAAATGCGTCGGTCCTTTCGATCGGAACTGGTGAACAAGAGCTCATTCCAGTAAGCCCTCTGACTGATGCTCGGAAAAGGAATTACTGAAGGAGCTTCAAGGAAATTACACCAACCTCAGCGACAGCTTCGAAGGCTTCCTCAAGCAATATTAATTCTGCCACGATACTTCAAGCCCCTGCAACTTTTGCAACACCTCAGGTATTTCGTTGTGCTTTTACAGTCAATTCCACCAAATGAGGTATTTGGCCATCTTAATTCTGTTCTTACAGAACATTTCATCGAATGAGGCTGGTCTCAGACCGGCCGTCGGTACTGATATTGAAAACCACCAGGACAAAGAATCTTGGAATCTTTATAAGACGGCCTCAAAAACTCAAGTTCAAAAGCTGAAACGCGATGCACTAATAGGTATCCTTCGAGTCATCTTCGCCAAAGGTGCTGCACGGAAGATGAGGGCAGGGATTTCCAGAATGGAGAGGGAAAAGAAACACGAAGATATAGAAGAAGACTACGATATGTATGAATCTGATCAAGACTCCGATTCAAATTTTTCAGGGGAGTCGCTTGCTGATGATACTTCTTCCTCCGAGGACGGACTTAATGAGGAGGCTATATCATCTTACACGATGGCACAAATGCGTAACATCATACATCAGGATGTGCGTAGACTTCCTGTTCTATTGAAAGTCTCGTGCTCATTATTATTCCAGCGTTTTGAAGAAGGTCTTACTTATCGTGACGGAAAACTGAAGAAGAACCCGAGGACATCCCGGTCGACCAGAAAAAAGTCGGCGGTATTGGGAATCGAGATGCTGACGGAAGTTCGAAAGGACATGGAAAAGCTCAATATCCCGTCCTGGATGGCTGCTGCTCCGAATCACCCAGGCGAGGCCTCGCATGGAAAGTTGACTGCTGATCAGTGGAGGACTCTCTGCACCGTAAATCTACCCATCACCTTAATCCGCCTTTGGGGGTCACGGCCGAAAGACGATCGTTACCACTGGATGCTACAGAACTTCATGCATCTAGTGACAGCTTTGCGCCTGGCCAGCATGAGGACTATGACAGAGGAATATATCCAACGTTTTGAGACACATATGCAAACTTATCTCGGGGAAATAATAGGGTTTGGGCAAGAGAACCCAAAGGCTGCTTTATATCCCCATACAACTCTCACTGTGTATCAGCACACAATGCTCCATTTTGGCAACCTTCTGCGGCGCTTTGGTCCTGTTCATAGCTGGCGATGCTTTGCGTTTGAACAATTCAACTACATTCTGCAAAACATTCCTACAAATAGCAGATTTGGTACGCACCGCTTCGAAATACGGCATGCCTTCTGACATATCTACTAGGCGAGTTGGAAAAGACAATGTTCATACGATTTTGCATGACACAGAGACTTAAATCCATCTTCGACGGTGACGGACTACCGCCGGTCATAATTGAGCTTGCCAACCTATATCAGGAAGCATTTGAAACAGACACTCGTGGGACTAGGATAACAGACGTGCTTGCATTCGAAGAGTCCGTATATTCTGAGGCGAATAGGTTGACCCCTGGTTCTCGCAAACCTCTGGGTACGCGAAGTTATGCTATCCTCCAGGAGTGGGTTGATAGACAACCTGTTTCCGGGCCAGCATCTATCTTCGTTCATGTCCACGACAGCATTAAGCAACGGGGACTCACATTTTCATCTCAGGATCACTCTTTCTCCAATGCACAGGTTTGTTTTGAATTACCAAATACAGAAGCATGGTGCGCAGGCTCTATCAGTCGCATCTACACTGCTACATGGACTGCAGGCGAAACCCGCCACAGCAGAACTTTGGCTGAAATTCAAGTGTACAAGGGTTTGACGGAGACCGATGCAGCCCAGGATCGTTACCGCTCATTTGGATTTGCCGGCGGCCGGGTTTTCTACAGCATATTTGAAGAGAATATGCTTCTCACCATGTTGGACCAGATTTCTTCTCATTTTGCATACACGTCTCAATCCAACTTGACTTTCCACGCCCTTCCCCTCAATAAGGTGCGCTCTGACATTTCCCTCAACTACAGATATGCCTTGAATGTCAAAAAATCATATCTAGAACGTAGAATTCGAAGTATAAGGATTCCATGTGTGTGTGATTTAAGCTAAAATCCTCCTCCTCTATGTAGAATAGATAGTAGTAAAGGGGCAGAAAAAATAAATAAGTCTTGAATCCCTCTCTAGGCCATACATCAACAGTGGTATCACCCAACGAAATATATACCCTTTGAAAAAAGCTCACTCTCCATCTCAATAGTTTTACTTCTTCCTCGTACCAGCTTTCACGCTGTAGCAATGCAAATAGCGCTTTTGCATCACACCGACAGAGCTCATATGCTTTCAGGGTCCACACTTCGTTAGAACTTTGGAGGCTTGCGATACAGTGACTGAATCTCTTTCAGAGACCGTACAACGAACTTCAAGAGATGGAGAGGGGCAGCGATCACTGCCGTCGCGGTCATGCTCGGCGGTTAGATTACAGTGAAATTACACAAAGCCGAAAGGAGTGACAAAAGTTCAGGAACGAAGAATTAAATGACAGCCGCGCTTGAGTGCGCGATGCTCCCCGCTACAGACGAAGGACGGCCTTTGAATCCAATGGTATTCCTGATGCAACAAAGTCAGTGAGGGAATGTGAATTGAAAGGTATATAAGCTTCACCCGAGGGGTCAATTCTATTACTTGCTAGAATTCTGCTGTGGCGAAGCAACCTCGCTTGATCAAAGCTGCGTCATGGTGAGATTTAAGGTTGCATATTGGTAATGAGAAAGACTTACTTGATTCTCTCCTGCCGCATTATTTCCATTACTTCCCAAGTTCCTCTTGCATCCAAACCTGTTCGCGAATCTCCGTCCGTGATATTTGCCTGAATATCAAAATTGGAAGAGGGCATTCCAGCATTTGTAAAAGTTGATAGGGACATAGTTGTGTCAATAATATTAATAGTGGGAAGAATAGCGGTCAGCCAGAGGATAAGTTGGGATTTAGATGCCCATTAACCTCTGTCGATACCAAGATACCGACCGCATCATATAAGATGACTCTATAGTCATTGTCCTGGTTCTCGAGGGGAGAAGGAAACGTTTGGGTAAGGGAATGGTGGAAGCCGGATTCATCTCCTAAGGAGGCGAGGTATCGAAGCTAGGTATCGAAGCTAGGGTAGCTTTTAAATATCACTCTTCACAAATCCGGATCTCAGATCTTCAGCCCATCCCATGGTCAGATCAATTTAGTCGTAGACAAAGGCGCTTTCTTCCCTTCAATTACGTTACGGTGGTCTGGGAAAAACTCTGCATGATGATAGTATGAGATAGCGCAATGACAATGTAACCTCTGGAGCCAGCAAAGGTCCAACATTCCGACGTGGAAAGCGGCTCCTTCAGGATAACGAGCGGCGGGTTAATGGTCATCTGGGTTTTATCGTAGCCCTGCAAGATGGCAAGCCACTTCGATCCAAAAGAGAGTTGAGCCGACCCTTCAGTTTCAGTTGTGAGTGCAGTAGAACCTTGGCACCATTGCTCGCTAGTGTGAAATTGAGGAGAACACTCCCTTGAATTAGGAAAGGTTGAGGTGGACAGGTCATGCAATGACATGCGAGGCCGGGATAAGGGTGAATCTACAGTGGCCAAAGCATTCGAAGAAGCAGTGACTCCAACTGAGGGATACTATGCTGAGCTGTTCCATAGAGTATGAAAGTACTGGGCGTCGCAGCCGAACGTCACTTCTCAGGGCAAAATCTTCTGGATCAGACAGAGTAAGCTCATTATAGAGCATAGAAGCTGGCCTGTGTGCATGCGAACTGGCAGAGGGGCAAATAATCCAGCCAAATGCAGAAAACCAAATCTACGCCGTAAGAGTCACCGACTCACTGATAGACCTGAGGACCCCAAACAGCTTGAAAGCGGATGCTGCTATAGTTGAAAGGAAGGATATAAAGCCCCATTTCCTCGCTCGATTAGTGCGGAGAGGTTTGTCGGGTTGGCTAGGAGGCGCTTTGTACAGAGGTTGATCTACAAAGCACGCCGTGAGGCTAGGCGCGATCGGTTCAGTTTACAAAGCTGACCTTAACTTTGAAGATGTCAACAAGGGACAAGTCTTTCAAAATAACGTTTGGCATTCATCTTTAGACTTGCAAGTCGTAGAAATGGAAGAGAGCAAGCTATGGCTCTCCATCGCAACCGGCCAGGATCATGCGCTTTGCACGTGCCACTTATATATCTATACGATGATCATGACAGTTTTAACGAGAAAAGGATACAAGACTAGTTATATTAAAGAAATATTGTGTCGTTACCAGTAGCACAGATCTAGGATCAAGCTGACATTGAAGTACCGACTAGAGAAACGAGGGTATCATTGGCCATGGCCAAATCATAATGGAGGTTTTCGAGATGAGAAATATGGAAGAAGTATCCTGCCTGCTCCAACTCATCATAAAAGCGTTCGATAACAACCAGACTACCCAATAGTTCGTGCATATAGACCTTGAAAGTATGCATCAGGGGTGATGCTCGGTTACGCCACTGCATCAAAGCACCAAGTGCTTCACTCTCCTCGACTAAAGACTCTAGGACGCGTTCATTTCCCCCTCTGAGCACGAACCAGAGTAGTGAGTTGACTTCCTGACTCGCTCCCAAAATCAGATCCGCCTCTGTACGAAGAGTGTTGGGCATTGAATGAAGAATGCTTGTGAGCATCTTGAGGTCCTCGAGTTGATTTTCGATGGTAACACGATAAAGATGAATACGACCGGCGTGTTCCCTAGTCTGCCTAATGAGGCCTTGATCCTCTTGAGCCGACATACCGGTAACTCCGCCGGCGGACATAGTTTCGATAAGAAGGTCGTTGCAATAGGTTATCCTTCGCCAAGAAAAACCATCGATATATCGTACATCATAAAGCAAACCAGCTCACCAATCGAGAGTGCCCATCGCATTCGTGCTCAGTTTGTCTATACCGTCAAGAAAGAATTCCATAGTTTTGTCCAACAAAACCAGGCTAGTATCTTGTATGAATGCTATTAGCTTGAAGATACACAATCTGCCAAAGCACGTACTGATAACTCTCGTCTTTTCAAGGATTACTGGGACCATCGTATCTTCTGTAATCACAGAATCATGCGTAGGGAACTCTTCTTCGAATGATGTATCATTCACTACAGAGTCTCGAAATCTCGACAGAGCTGTGAATTTCAAAGGACCGCCGGTCAAGTAGATCAGAAGCAACGATAAAAGCAAAATAGAAAATATGAAGCTAGAGTGAAGACATTTGAGTATCAGTCTGAACGAGTTCATATATACTTGAACGACATACCGGGTTTCGGAGGACTGGAGTGGCGGCTCGATAAAGGTAGATGGTAGAGTTCGAGACTGAAAGTGGTTCAGTGGCACATGTCTCACGCTCGGGTATGATGCAGGTTTCAAAGGCCTCTATACATGCTCAGGGAACGCGCGGTTAAGGGACAAAGCAAGAATGTTCAGCTCGGAGTTATACCGTTCCCGGTCTGTCCTCGAGCCGCCATTGTTCTTGAGTCTTGACTCAGCGTAGCGAAGCTCAGTCTATACCCTCTAAATCTAATGTCCACCACGTTCAAGGTTTGAATCGATATACTGGCCCAAAGTCAAGTTCTCGCTAGCAATCTCCTGCTCGAACACCGGTACACGGGTACGTGCAGTGATATAGCCTGCCGTTCATCTAGGTCTCTCGCAAGAATCAAAGCCCATGATCCTATCTTCGATTTAATGGGGCAATCCTTCGCTCACTTCTTGCCAATCCACTCTTCTTCACTCATTTCTCGCCCTCGGCTCTGCCTCTATCGTTCTCGTCTACCTGTCGTTCTTGTCTGCCTGGCCTGCTAGAAACATGCAATCTAGGCCATCTCATTCCATGTACTTGCGGAGCAAGTTGATCAGCTACAATCTTAGAAGTCGAAAACTTCACTCCCTTGAAACTGCGAAAGAATCCCTCAAAACCAGGCGCCACCCTATGACTGCAAGTTATTTTCTTCACCTTTTAGTTTCTGGTACTAACAACATGCAGTGCTCGGATTTCTGTGCGGCCCCGAGTAGCCACTACTCGAGCGAAGCTCACCTACAAAACACGTTATTTTTCTTTGAAAAAGTCGATCGAGAAATCTACTACTTACTTTATGCTCACGACCTGCAATCCAGCCTCAGATTTACACTTTTGTCCATCATTGTTCCCCTGGATATCCTCACTGATTTGTCTTCTCCAGAACACCGTGCGGGCATGTCTTCTGTGCTCGTTGTATCTTGACTATCCGCAAGAAATCTGTACGGGAGCATCTGGGAACGCAGTGCAGGGCTTGCCGTAAATTACCTCCTCACGTTGTCTGGAAGCCGCAATGCTAGCTGTGAACTCGTCCGATGCACCCCAAGATACCCGCAACTCCTATAGTAACAGTCCTCCTTTCTCGTCTTCTCATCTTCTTTCTTATAATACCGTTTTTGAGTATTGTAGCTGGTACCAAAAATGTAAATATTCAAGTACTCGGAATCGAGATCAGATGGGCACTTCATTATGGCGCGTCTTTCTTCTTTGTCTCCAGTACACGGAACAAAATCAAGATTCAGAATGACACCCACGTCCATGGGATTACCAATAGTAAATACAGGTCTGGAGTCTAATCTTAGGTTATAGCAATATTTTCGTCCATGAATCCTGCGGGAAGGTAGAGAGCTACGTCCGAAGAGATCCACTACCGGTTGGCTTACTCTCATTCTTTATCTGTCCCTCAGCGGATTTCAGCTTCTCCTTGCCCCACCTTCATCGAATAAGTCTAATACTCATCAAATCACTTCTTTGGCCTGGTCCCAAATAGTCACTCGACTGGCTCTAGACACAGTGGCGGTATCGTGCATGTTTTGTTAGAATTTGCGGTTGGTCAAAGATTAGCATTCCTCGAATTTAGATTCTCCCTTCTTGAAGCTACATACTATGCTAGAGAGGAAATTGAACATTACCCACAATCCTCGAAGTGAATGACAGCCACAACCCAAGCTGAGCTTCACAGCAGTCGAAATGGCTTTGGGTCCTGAGCCAATTAAGCATATTGCTGTAGATATCTTCCGCACTGTCCATTTCGTAGCCGGCCAACTCGCATCGGTCCAATAGAAAAAGGACAGGACCTGTAGAAGTGAATAGGCTTTCTTTCAGCTTCAGTTTAACTGCATTCCGCCATTGCACACAGGAATCATGTTGATCAATGATGGTGTGACCTGCGAGGATGGCGAAAAGCCAGTGCTCCCGGAATGTACTCTATGTGGCTCGCTCAGTTATTCATTGATCATAGGTACAAAAAAGTTGAATTACCCATCGGATACACATGGATCTGGAAAGTCCAAAGGCTGCGATGGTGGTGATCGGAAGATGAACGAGGTATGGAGCAGTTGCAGCGATGAGATGGCCGCAGTCGTTCCGACCCGCTACTCGAAGAATATCGACTGGATGTGTTGAGACAAACTTCCTGGGAATAGCGATGATTAGCCAGCATCGGAGAGGGACATCCGGTCTCCTAGCTCACCTGAGATACAAGAAACAGATCTCCATCGCATGATACATTCCCCACTTATCTGCAGCTGTTACTACGGAGTGAATCAACTCGAACGAAGTGGACATCAGATCGGGGAGGGGCCGTCCTGGGTAAATGAAGTGAAAGAAAAGCCTGAGCGTTGCTGCATTCTCCTCGATTTTTACTACGTCTGTCTCATCGAGGCTAAGTGAGGCCGGAGGAAATCCTGTCGAAACCACTTCAAGATTGACTTTATGGACGCGAAAAAGAATATCGTCTGAGGAGCAAAATGTGACGTCCCCATCTTTGACTAGAAAACAATATGAGGACATGAAGGCGCAACGCATGAAGTCAGAGAATAACCTGACACGCACACTGTGGGTCTATTTGGCTGTTCAGAGTCATGAGCAAAAATGTTCAGAAGTTGTGAGGGCAGCGGAGAAATGCAGGGCTTAAATAGGTTTCGCCTGAGGTTACGACGAGAGGCTTAAGACAAAGGGCCTTGAAGTAGACATGAATAATTCCAGAGAAATAAAGGAATCACACTCGAACAAAGAAACTTGAAAACTTTCGTACACCTCTTGCTTGAAGTGCCTTTATGCGGGTTCATTTTAATAGAAAGACACTTGCCAAGACAGTGTCCCTGAGAGGTGTCCCTGAGCAGTGACGCTACTTCAATGACAAATGCGCTTCTGTCTATATCGCGAGTGTGACATCACTGAGCAATTTAGGCTATGCTCCCTGGTTCCCTGCGCATACAGGCGTTGAATCCGCAAAAGGGGCAAAAATGTCTCAAAATCTGTTGCCAGCTATCTCGTTTCCTCATGTACCCTCTTCAAATTCCTTGCCGTCGAACTCAACAGAGGCCACCCATTCCAATGTTTTGAAGGCCTGTACTTTGTTCGTGGACATCTGGATGACAGATAGGGAGGAAATGTCATCAATCTTCGCTGAACTAGCGAGAAATATAGGCGCAAGGGTATGCCTTCAGCCCTTCCAATGCCGCCAAATTCCCATGTATGATCAGGTTGCCAATAAGGTTGGGAAACATTGCACCCACCTGGTGTCCACTGCCGGCCGTCCGAAAACTGTTCAAAGATACTTGTCAGCAGTTCCACTTTTTCTGTAGGCTAATTATCGTCGATTGTATTTTTCACACAGTGAGTTGAGTGAACGAGAAAGACCTGAGGTTGTGGGTGCGGCTTGGATCAAAGATTGTCGAGATTCTGCCAAACGCTTACATGAGGATGTTGACATGGAGGATTACCAGATACTACTCTCAAGTACGAAACGTAAGGTGAGTTATCATGGAATTGTTTGATGCATCGACTATGTTCTAAATTCATAATTATAAACCAAACGTTGCAGCGACGATTTATTCCGAAATTTATCGGAGACAGTGACAGCGGTGTTGGAGGAACTGATATGAATTCCAGTAAGTTCTGCCACGCTTCTGGCTATTGGAGGATCTTCATGTTCCTGTTCGCAGCGGACAACGATATAGCGCCTCTTGAAAGGGTAAGAACTAGGTTGAGGGAGCGTCGTTATCAGCGCAAGTAGTATTAACCTTCTTAAAGCCAATAAGCTTTTCGATTGAATGTAATCCTACCACTTTTAATCAAAATATCTGGACTAACATAAACCACTTCGAACTAATCCATGCCAATAACGACGAAGCTGGAACCCTAATGGAATAGGTGCTGCACTGTTCTAATAAATTTTTCGACGGAGTTACGTTCAAGGTAATCGGGTCCTCGGTACTCCTACCATACAATTGTATAATTTTAATCTGGACTAGCGTAAACCCCTTCGAGCTTATCCATGCCAATCATAACAAACTGGAGCCCTACAATGAAGTACAGTGGAAAATTGGGAGGTTTTTAGGTTTCGCTGAAGTAACCTTAGCAAGTGCAATAGTGTGGTCTGCGATTCCGAAGAGGATGTCCTCCGGATGGACTTCCTTAAATATGAACTCATTGCATGAGCAAACTAACGACCTTTGAGACATACTCACTTATCGAGGCAACTATAAAGAACAAACCGAAATAGCCTCCCCCAAATCTTTCAGGGTTTGTCCATATCACCCATTATCAATCGATATTGAGTCAAACGGCAATTATTATTCACAGTCGAAGCATCCAACGTACTAAAATAATTCCGCTTCTCTGCGTAAGGAATTTTGAAGAATGATTGAGACTGACTAGTACTGACTCGTTGGCAGACGATATAAATTACTGCCCGAGGTTCATCCCCCCCCTGTAATTGTACACCCAATCAATGGCGACTGAATCTCGAACTACCAAAGCGCGCAAACAGGGTACATTCCTTCTCGATCTCTTAACTACAGATGGAACTGCTGACGCCTCTACCCCGATAGCCTACAAGACCACGTTTAAGACTGATCTTTTTAAGGGCACCCTTCATCGCGAGAAGCAGCAGGTTGAAATTCGAAGACAAAAGTGAGAAGAGAATATTTTCAAGCGAAGGAACTTTCTGCATTACACAGCTGCGGACTCAGATGAAGATATAATTAGTGAGATTTCTGTATGTTCCTGATCAATTCCGATGTAAATTTTCATTACTCTTACTGTTCAATCTCTTTCCTTTTGCCAGTTGGATGATGAAATGATTAGCGGTGTCTTCTCCCATAGTCCTCGACAACAGTTGGCCTCGACGACCAAGTTCCGCAAGGTTCTCTCGACAGAATGGAAACCACCAATTGAAGGCGTGATTGAGTGTGGTGTAGTACCTCAGTTTGTCGAGTTCTTAAAAACCGGTCATTCCACGCTACAGGTTCATTCTATCTTTTTTCTATCTCATCTCTTTCTAATGCTTCTTGCTAGTTTGAAGCTGCCTGGGCCTTGACCAACATTGCTTTCGGCGCTTCAGAACATACTCAAGTCATTATCAATGCTCAAGCCGTTCCAGAATTCATCAACTTGTTGTCATCTTCGGTGGTCAACGTGCGGGAGCAAGCCGCCTGGGCTCTTGGCAATATTGCTGGGGATAGTCCCCGTAGCCGAGATTATGTCCTTCAACAAGGCGCTCTCGGGCCTTTACTGACTCTTTTGGGCAACAACCACGAACTGAGCGCGCTCCAAACTGGTACTTGGGCTCTCAGCAACTTTTGCCGCAGAAAGTCCCCTCGACCTGATTGGAAATTGGTTCGTTGGCTAGTTCATCAACCCCACTGCGACCCTAATTCTCTGTTTCTAGATCTCCCCGGCACTCACTGTTCTGACCAAACTTGTATACTCCTTTGATGATGAAATTCTGACCAATACCTGCTGGGCAATCTCGTGTCTGTCAGATGGGTCCAAGGACAACATTCAAGCTGTTGTTGAAACCGGCGTTTGCAGGTGTCTCGTTGAACTTTTGATGCACGACTCCATTTCAGTTCAAAATGCTGCTCTTCACTCTGTCGGCAATGTAGTCACTGGAGATCGTCTTCAAACTCAGGTAGTAATTGATGCTGGGGCTTTGCCTGCCCTCCTCTCTCTCCTGTCGTCACCCAAGGATGGCATTCAGAAGGTAGCCTGTTGGACTATCTCTAACATCACTGCTGGATTCGTTTCTCAGATTCAAGCTGTCATTGACGCGAATATCATCCCTCCACTTACAAACATTCTGCCGAATGCGGATTTCAAGACAAGAAAGGAAGCATGCTGGGTTATCTCCAATGCTACGTTTGGTGGCCTTCAAGAGCCATCCCAGATTCGATACCTCGTCAGGCAGGGATGTATCAAGTCCCTATGTGACCTTCTCACAGTGATGGATGCAGAGGGCATTCAAGTAGCGCTTGCCGGCCTCGAAAACATCTTGAAGGTTGGTGAGATGGACAAGGCCGCCGCCAGTCCAGGCATTGTCAATCAGTATGCAGCAGATGTCGAAGAAGCTGGTGGAATGGTCACAATACACCACCTACAACAACATGACAACCCGGACATCTACAACAAGGCTGCCAACATCATGGATAAATATTTTGCTGATGACAAGGAAGTGGAGGTCCCTATCGTATCTCCTGCCGTCAATTCCTCAGGCCAGTTTGCTGTACGTTTCTCGTCGATTGATCTGTGCCACTTTTCAAGTTTTTCCCTCTTTTGACAGTTTCATTCCAACGTAACTGCGCCCCAAGATGGATTCAGTTTTGAACAACAGCAGTAAAGTGATGTCCATATGCAAAGGCTGTTAGGCTTCCCGGTATTTTCCACAGCCTGCTGTTTCTGCCGTCTACGTTTACCCACATTTTTACAAGTTGTTCAATACCATTAAATAGAAGCAGAGGCCATGGCAGATCCAGTCTGGTTTTACGTTAATGATGAAAGCCATGACGGCGATGATGGTGACGACGAGGAAGATCTTAAGAGGAGGAGGAGGATGAGGAGGAGATGTAGAATAATTTGCGCCATGTATCGAGAATTTTGTAAACCACTATGTTATGTGCTTTGTCAGTGGAATTTGCCTCACCACTGAGGGACACCCCAGGGACACCATCACTGTTATGCAAGACGCATACCTCAAGTTCCCTGCTGTTTCTGCCGTCTACGTTTACCTACATTTTCACCAGTTGTTGAATACCATTAAATAGAAGTAGAGGCATGACAGATCCAGTCTGGTTTTACGCTAATTTCAATAACGCAGATGGATGAGAAGCATAGAATAATTATATGTAGGCAGTTCAAGTCGACCAGGCTGTTGCAATCAATGTCCCATTGTCTTATATTTACTATTACAGAATAATACGCTAGGGCCTCCGCAGACAACAAGGAAAAGGCAATTCGCTGTGGCATACAGCTTGGTCAGTGAAATTGCCTCATCACTCAGGGACACCCCAGGGACACCCCAGGGACACCATCACTGTAATGCGATCGTCATACCTCAAGTTCCCTTTGTTTTCCTTTCCTTAGAAACCCCATTGTTATAATTTATAATATGTGTGGCTCGAGGACGACACGATCCCACTTCTTGACTTGCAAAAATTCAGTATGCCCGTAAACCAGTTCTCGTTTACCGCCCTCTTCAACGACAAGAAAACCACAGTCGTAACGTTTCCCTCCTTGACATCAATCATTGAGCATGCTTCCTCTACAGATCTTGTATCAGCCAGGTTTGCACTCATGACTCTTTTTTTTTCGTCTAGTCTCATATTATTCTTCAGTAATTTAAGTACTTTCGAATCTGAAGCTCCAAAACATACCCCTATGGGGACGCCTATCAATATCAAAAGAGAATACGCAAAATCAGAGCCTCTGAATCGTCAGTCCTCTGAGTCTCCCCACTTGAGGGCCGCAGACATGATCAGTATGGACCCTTTGGATAACGAAGGGAGTTATTCAGTAGGTTCTTCAGTTATGCAGTGAGTAAGGTGAATTAAGTTACCACAGTTTCAGTCTCACTCATTTTGAAAACTAGAACTGTACATGCTCGGCTGCGAAGTCGTATGAGTCCCTATCCCATGGAATCCTCAGCTCGCGGAGCCACTGCAGGAATGTCGAACGCCATCGGGCTTGTTCACAGCCCTATTACCAGCAGAAGTGCACATATCTTCTCGCCTACATCTACTCCTACCCGAACGACGGTCTTCGAATATGCGGATAACGACCTTCACAGGCACAAAGTAAAACTCAAAGATGTGGAAACCCGTTGGTTTTCATTTTCCGCTTTGGGGCCCCTCCATTCGCCTCCTGAACACCCACAAGGGCCCACTAACCTCCAGCATAATGTTCTGTTTATCTATATCGATGAGGCAGCGAAGCAAGAAAACATTGATCATAGCACCAACTCTGGTAACAGGCCAAGTGCGTTAAAATGGATGAGGATGTGGGTCTGGGATGGGCTTGAGAATCGCTGGGAAGACATCCACTATGGCGACGAGCACATCGTCGATGGCCACCGGCTCAGCCTTTCCTTGTTTCAGTCCGGAGAGACACCAGAATGGATCACGCCGAAAGCTATGAAACAAAAATTTCGCTCTTGTGAAAAGTAGATACAGTAGTCATATTCATGTTATGCATAATAGGCAACGCGATATATAATAGACTTGTATACTATAATATTTCTTGTGCCGCTGAGATACCAAGCCGCCACACATGACATCATTGACGCTCATCTACTAGTTGAACCCTACCACCAGGTGCCACTTGCGTAGAATGGACTTCGTAACGGAGCTGAACGATGCTCTGACTGAATCCTGGAATGCTTGGGACATCGTATGGAAGGACTGGTCAAGTTCAATGTCCGCGTTGGAAATTCAGGTTGAACAAGATTCCGCGGATAGTGCTGAGTTCATATGTAGGACGGTGAGTTATCTTCAATTTTGATATATCTGTTTTCTGTTTCGCACTTGTTGAATCTCAAAATAAGAGGAAACTCCTGGCCCGCGTTAACTCAATGAAGGACTACTACCAGAGCTGGATGGACAACTTGCACAACACCATTCGGAGCCACACTTTGTTCCAACGCGAGGATCGTCTACTGACAAAAATCGCAGATGACCTTCAGCTGCTGATCGCTCGGGATTTGCTACTTCAAGCACAAGTTGAGAAATCCTTTGATTAATTGATATATACATTCTAAACATGAATAAAACGGCGCAGGATTCTCATTTGAGACATGTCCTTCTTCACGCGATCGGTAAGTCACTTCATATAATGTAGTAGTAACAGACTCTTCATATCAGTCTTGTCAGTTTCTACTCAATCCCAGCCACCTTTGTCACCAAAGCCATGATCGCCCCAGAGCCATGAACTGTGGAGATTCTGTGTATGCAGTATGGATAGCGAAAGTACGTTTCTTTTTTATTTTCCAGTGTACGTTGTACATGCATCAGGAGCTAAGTTTGTCATAGGGTCTGCAGGATCAGCGCGACAAGGTAACACGAGCGGCTAGGAGAATATGAATTGGAATCCTGAAATCTAGAATAGTATAACCAGAAAGGCGGTGTTTGTAGCTACAGTGTTATGCACATTTTACTGTGGAAACTGCACGCTCGGCTGGAGCGCTGCTGTTTGTTCTTGGTTGAAACCTTCAACTCGACTTTGATCGTTTTACTACTGAGAGCAGTTGGCCAGCAGGGATGACTGGTGAGCTCCATTATATCCATTTAGATCCATCACGAGCAGCCCAAGCTCACAGTCAAGCCTTACTGAGGACTGTTTATAACTACAAAGCCTCTTGCCAGCCACCGATGATCATTACCCAAAGGGAGGAGGAAGTCTATGAAAGCGTTGAGACAGACAAGCTTTCTATCGTCGAAGATTCCGTCTGAAGAAATGGGCAACTTCTTTCTATCCAACAGACTACGTAGGATGGTCTTCTAGAAGAGAATACCATTATGACCTACTTTTCTGAGAGACTTGTGTAGGGGTGAGCTTTGTAATCCCAGATCGAATCTCAAATTGCAAATGTCGGGTTGCACATATCCAGATTTGGGCATTAGACGCTCAGTCTCCGTCATCATTCAGGGATGGCTTGGAGATTTGGAATAAACAGAGATCTGGAAGAAACCTACCTGGACTGAGATATATGTTCTTCGTCGACGGAGAAAAGAAAGAAGAAGACAAAAACAAATCCCACTGTCACGCTAAATCTAGGAATAGACTCCGACTCAATAACCGAATTCGTGTCCTGTTCATTCAATGCTGAACATCCAGTGTGGGCGTCTGCCGTTCTACTACAGTTCATGAGTGCTTACCATGAAGCTCACAAGTTAACATGTTATCAGCGATTGGGTCAACAACTCGAAAGAATTGTCAATTTATGATATTCGATGATGGAGGCTTGCTGGCAAGAGAAAAAACACAGCCACTAGTCATAAGGCATGCATTTGGGTCTGCCAACCCTCAGCCCGACTCCCGACTGGAATTTCCTGAACCGTCCATTGGGGGAAGAAGAATGAAGCTAAGGAGCTGTGAACGCTGCCTCGACTTGCTCTCGATGGAAGAAAGGATGGATGTATTAAATGTAGGACGATTTCACAGAGATTACTTCACAAAGAGATCACGTCGGATGGTTCGAATTGTTCTTAAGGACCTTCCGCGATATGTTTTTACCCACTCAGATCTATGCTCCAATTTGGTTGAGCAGGTCCAGAGTTATGGGTTAACAGATTGCTTTCTCGAGTACTAGGTCTAACGGGCTTCTTCTTGCTTTGTCCTTGAAAATTATCGTTGCCGCCGTCAGGGTTTCTATTGAGGCTTCTTCCTGCTTTGTCTTCATGTTCCTTCTTACTTGTCTCCAACTCTTTGCGCTTATAGCGGAAATTGTATCCCATCTTCTGATTATCCTCTCGGTCTTCGGTTCACTAGTGTGAGAGTCGCCGTTCGGGCTTGCTAAAATTTATCGCTGCTTTATAATTATATCAATCGTTGTCTCGTTCTCAGTAAGAGAATCACATCATGCCTCAGGCCTCAGAACATGCCGTCATGTGTGAGCCGTTACAAACGTGAATACCTGTGCATCGTGGACTTCGTCCCCTAGATTAAACAGTGAGAAACCTAACTCTCATCAAAAAGCCAGCATGAAATTACAGTAGTATGCATTCTGAAACCTCCTGGTAAAGTTGCGAGACCGGGTAGAGGTTATAATCTGACTATAACATGAAAAAATCAAGGTTTCACTAGTGCATCTCACAAAAATCTTTGGCTGATGCGGACGGCGAGCATTTCCAGGCCCAATTGAAAGCAATTTGTTGCCCAGATGGGTAGTGACTATGAAATCTGTGGTACATCGAGGTCATGAAGACATGGGAATACAGACAGTAGTAGTAAAACTCGTAAACCTTCACTTCACTCTCCTTGTCTCCCCTCCACTGCTCGAATTGCTAGCTTTTCGTGCTTTTCTTAATTTTTTGCTAAACGATAACTATTGATCTGGGTACCATACTGAAGGCACCAGAATTTGTGCCTCGTGCTGTCTGGCTTGTATTGCGGCGTATCGAGGTCTGTATGACTGGCTCTAGGATAATGTTCATGGTAAAAGAGGGGTATCTGCTCCCAGTCTTCATCATTGTCTGGCGCAATGTCCGCAAACTGCTGAACCTGGACTTTGTAATACCAAGGGAGCCGGAAGCAAAGGACAATGTCTCCTGCAATCATCATAAGCCCCGGGACCTGAACTCCAGGATTGATCTAACCACACAGAATACATAGTTTCAGATGTAGGATGGTATGTATAGGGTCCAAGCACTTACAGGAGGATGGGTTGGTGAGACAGAGACATCGAATGGGTTAGTTACCCCCATGTTTTCCCATTCAATACGGTTAATTAGACCAGGGTCGTGAGTCCAAGTTCTTCCGCCGTCCTGGCTACGCTCGTAGAACGCTAACGATATACCCTGTCGCATACAATAGACCCTTTGACGCAATCTGACATCGCCATCCGGCGCTTGTAGATATATATCGCAAGAGTCTTGGCCAGGAAAGCGTGCAGCATCTGAGCCTAAAAACCCTGTGTAGTAATTCATGGTTGAGTTCAAGTTAAGTGGACGAAGACAATGTTGTGGAACCTGCAATGGCCTATGACAGGGCTGATTTATACACTGGCCAGATTTGGAGGCACAATAGCCTCCACCTTTCATCTCCTAAGTTAATTAATACTGCAGAGAAGAAACGTGCGGCTTTTTGTCCCACAGAATAACCACCATCAAAGTTCTGCTTTGTCGAGACAGATGGTACTAGTAGGTATTTTTGATCGATTTGTGTGAGTTCAGGCCCAAGCATATAGTGTTCTGCTTTGTTGAGGAGACATTTCGAATAGATAAAGAAGGCAATAGCTAGGGCATTAGCCGGTATTGGTGTTCAAGAAAGGAGCCGGCCAATGATGATGACGCAGTATCGTTCCATCGTACCCAGATGTATATAGGACGCTCCGGCATTTCACATGCCGTGCTTTGTAATAATAATGAACGTTAAACTTAAAAGCTGCCACAACTTCTGAACTTTCAACAAAATGCCCCGCCAATCTTCTACTCGCGGTCACTTTACTATTTTGCTCAGCGCTCACCGAGGACCACGAATAAACCCGCCTCGTTGCTCGCAGCCCCGTCCCAATACTCACCGAAATGCTTTCGAGGCCGCTCTATTAAACACACCTTCCTCATTAAAATTGCCCGACATCTTCTTTCCAACTGATCGCGAGATCGACGAGAAGAATCTCATGGCTGGAATCGAACCTGATCAGCTTGAAGCACATAGGGAGCACTATCATAAGCGTTGGGACAAGCTGTTCGCAAGAGCTGGTCAAGATACTTTAGAAATATGGGGTGTACGTTGTTCATTAGTTCTTGAATTTACAGTTTGTAACATCTTTTGTGCAGCTCAAACCTCGGCAAGGAGACACCATCCATCTTATTCCTATCCCTAGTAGCAACTATGCCATTCGCTTTTGGAATGGCGGCCTTGAACATGAAGGCGAATGCTGTCTCGACTTCATCGACAGGTTCTCCAATAAGGCCACGAATTCTCCCGAACGCTGGCAGTTGGTTTCTGCATCCCGCGCTGGTGCTGTTTTCCAATCGGGTGGCGTAACGTTACTCTCGCGTGAGGAGGCCGCTGGGTATCAGAGGAAAAGTATTCCTCCTGGAGAGGAAAGGTTCGATGTTAATAGAGCGTCCTGTTACATCTTAAGATGCCCTGGTCATCCAGATTTTATCTTTGACGTCCCATCGATACCAACCCCAGGGGCTGCCCAGGCGAGGGAATGCGAAACCGTTGTTTAGCGAACATTATCCTGCCTCTTGTAAAATGTAAACAATCTTCTTCTATACATATAATTTATAGTGTGTTTGCAAAGTTTTGGGAGGTGCGGACTTTGCTTTTCAGACTTTCACCCCTTTCCTACAGCCGGAACCAAAAGCGTCATGGACACCCACCTTACATCCCCAAGGTATCGTACTGCAATCGACAACCATAGATCCTTGTGAATGGTTCTGTTGGCGTAGCTAGGAGAGGGAGGTTTCTCAATCTATGAAGCAGCGTTAGGAATGGTAGAAAGGTTCTACTCCGACGTCGAGCAGCTTGTCAGATGTCGATTCAGTTTACAAAACTAACCTTAGCGTTGCGGATGTCAGCTAGGGACGAGTCTGTCAAAGTGAAACGATTGGCATTCATTTTTACACTTGTCGTAGAAACAGAAGAGAATAAGGCAAGCTGCTATAGCTCTTGGGGGTTACACGTGTTAGGGCAGTGACCACTGGCACTATATTAAACGTTTACTATTTTTGAGACAAGAAGAGCAATTTTGTCGTTACTAGCTAAAGCGTATACTGTACTATATCACAGATCTAAAATTGAGCCGACATTGAAGTAGCGACTACAGAAACAAGAGAATCATTGGCTATGGTCAAATCAAAACCGAGGTTTTTGAGACGGGAAATATGGACGAAGTGTCCCGTCTGCTCCAACTCTTTATAAAAGTCTTCGATCACGACCAGACTAGCCAATAGATCCTGCAAATAGACCTTGAAAGTGTGAATCAAGGGTGATGCTCGGTTGCGCCACTGCATCAAAACACCGAGTACTTTACTCTCCTCGACTAAGGAATCCAGAACTCGCTTATTTCCTCCTCTGAGCACGAACCAGAGCAGTGACTTAACTTCCTGACTCGCTCCCAATATGAGGTCTGCCTCTGTTCGAAGAGTTCTGGGCATCGAGTGAACGATGTTTATGAGTAAGTTGATTTTCGATGGTAACACGATAAAAATGAATACGACCGGCGTGTTTCCTAGTCTGTCTAACGAGAGCTTTGTCCTCTTGAGCTGACAAGCCAGAAACTCCGCTGACGGACATAGTTTCGATAAGACGAGCATTAAAATGAGTTATCCTTCGCCGAAAGAAAGTATCAACATATCGTCGTGCATCATAAAGCAAACAGCTCACGAATTGAGGGTTTCCAGCGCATTCGTGCTCAGAGTCTCCAGATCTTTGAGAAAGGAATTGAAGATTTCGTCCAACAAAACATGGCTAGTATCTTGAACAAACGTTAGAAGCTTGAAGACACATTGTCCGGAAAAACATACTGATGACTTTTGTCTTATGAAAAATTAACGGAACCATGGTATCTTCTGTGATTACAGTGACAGAATTATGCCCAGGGAACTCTTCTCTAAATGATGTATCATTCACTACAGAGTCTCGGAATCGCGACAGAGCTGCGAACTCCAAAAGATCACCTGTCGAATAGATCAGAAGTAATGACAAAAGCAAAATAGAAAGCATGAAGCTAGAACGGTGCATCTTTGAGTATCAGCCTAAACAAGTTCATATACCCGAACAACGTACCAAGCTTTGGAGTGGCGGCAGGATAAAGGTATAGGTGGTAGAATTCGAGACTGGAAGTGGCTCAGTGGCACACGCCTCACGCTCGGGCATGATGTTCAGGGAGCAGCCTGAGGGACAAAGCAATCACTGTGACTCGCTCCAGAGCTGGTTCAAAATTTACCGTAATATGTTCTTACTGTACACATTGCTGAGGAACTAGGATGCCTGAGATCGATATTGCATTTTTCTATATTCTTGTATGCACAGTTTGAGAGTGCATCGTATAGGTTTGAGTTCTGATACGAACCAGGCGTAACACAGCACAGTAGGACCCAGCCTCGTGATGTGACATTTGGCATTGTGAACAACCAAAAAAATCATTCACAGATGCAGCGTATATATACCGAGGTAATGCGCATATCACGGAACTGGAGCGTTAGAAGATGAGGGGGGAAGGTAGCGGAGGTGTGAAAATAGGTTTTGCAGTTTTGAGAGCGAAGATCGCAGCAATGTTACCATCGTTGGACGTTGACGTTGATTTTGCAGAATTGGTGATGGTCATTGAGGATGGGACTTGTCTAGATGAGCCACCGTTTGCGATCTTGCTCGTATCAATGTTCAAAACAGATTCGCTGTTCTTGATGGCCCATTGCAAGATTTTATCGTGTCTTCGACGGCCATAGTTCAGGGAAAATTGTTCAGAAACTTGGTTTATTGATAACATGGTGGATTAGCTGGAAGGGAGT
This sequence comes from Collybiopsis luxurians FD-317 M1, assembly GCA_000827265.1. Taxonomy (NCBI): domain Eukaryota; kingdom Fungi; phylum Basidiomycota; class Agaricomycetes; order Agaricales; family Omphalotaceae; genus Collybiopsis; species Collybiopsis luxurians. Next base: position 142,129 of record KN834795.1, on the reverse strand, counting down.
TGGAAAGGAAATAGATATACGGCCACACGGAGATATCTGACGGCTTATTTTCTTGATGTTGAGACAACCCCCATGAACGCTACTGGTATCACCAGTGGACCCACTGAGTGGTCAAGCACTTAAAGGCTTAAACTCTGACAGTCACGACGCGGAGCATTCAACGAACATGCACTATCCCTAGACAAGATGGTAATAGGAACGCCACCACAGTGTTACTTATTTCTGAACGAGGTAATTTACAGGCGGGTAATGAAAAAAAGGCTCAATTTATGCTTTACCGGTTTCGAGAAGTCCAAGCTGCAGAACTTGGCCACAAACCATATGCATGATAGTTATGGGGAGATAAAAGTATTCAGGATTTGGTTTAGCGCCGTGAATGATGTATGAAACCCTCCGAAAACCATGTTGAACAAGTTCAAGACCAGGGCCGTCCTCGTCAAAATAGCGTGAGAGTAGTCATTGTTGAGCTGGGTGCACAGCAGTGAATATCCGTGCACTGGGCAAGGTCAGAGACTCGATTATTTATGTCAATTTGCCATCATGGTAACAAATCTAACTCTCAATTTCGAGAGTGGGCCCTTCGCACCCAATCTCGATCTTGCCTTCATCAACGGTGGCACATACCTGAGTTAAGAGAGTTCACGTCATCATTGAGATTATTGTCCATAATTGGGACATACAATTTTCGATGCTGTCCGGCGATTGCTATAATCAAACAAAACCAGCATGCAATTTATGGCGGGATACTTGCCTTATTTCTCTGTCAGCGTGAGTTACTGCTTGGTCTGTAATCCTCCAAATCAACTACGTAATGTTTCTCATCCACAGGCCCTCATAATATTTGGTCTGTCCCCAGATAAAAATGGCTCCCAAAAGGAATCACCGATAGCTTGAAGTGAACATATTAGTACCAGGATAACCATGGGTTGCAGTGAATGCATATGGGTAGCACAGCTATCCCGAACTTGTCTTAATGACGCTCCAACAGTGAAGAAAAAGGACCTATAGAAGACGGAAATAGCACATCTTGATTTGAGGAAAAGGCACGACTAAATTTTTATTTTATGAGAACTCAGGAGGAAAGAAGTAGAACGGTCAGAACTGACCCTAAGCACGAAGGTACAATGTACAAGGAGTAGTACAGCATTCAGACGAGCGCATTCTAGTTGGCGTGGGTGTGAGCCTTTTGTACGAGGACATGATCGTGTAGTTTTGATCATTCAGTTTTTGATCAGATCCAACTCAACACAGCCGTTCTAGTTGTCTCCAACTGTTATTCCAAACTTTGGTTCCGCCTCCAGATCTTTGCCGTCATAGTAGAGGTTGATATGAAGTCGGGTCGATGGGTATTGTTGGTCCGTAGGTGACAAATGAAGGTGTGGTACAGTTTGCTTGAATCTCCTCCATCGAAGGGAAAATTGCAGAAATGTATTGCATATAATGGTTTCGATCTTTCTGTGTTCACTCCATCACACTGGGCTGCCATTCACCTTCCCTTCATTTTTTGGAACTGCTTCATTAGAGGACCAGTGTAGGTGTATATGAATGTGCCGCCATTGATCTTTGCCTCTATAATTTTATGACACAGTAACCTCGTAGGTTGCGTATCCTTACGCTTCACTCAGGACATTCAAAGTTTAATTTTAAAGTGATTACCAGTCCCCGTGGGTAAGATGTTCACTGTCAATGAATCAGTGCCTGATCTGGTGCGCGCTTCAGTATATGCTCGTGCGACTCGAAGCCACTGATACCGACGTCTTTCTTCTTGACTTTGTACCACCCAAAACCACTGAAACCAATTTCTCTCTTCTTGGCTTCTTCTTGACTTCGACATCAAGTAACAAAATTTAGCATCCTCCCCCACGGCAATGGCTGATACTACCGTAAGTATGGTTAATGATTCAGTTACTCTCTTTGAACTCTTCTTTGTTCCCAGGACGCGTCTTCCTCTGGAGCCACTACAGGCTTCGTCACCAAACTTCTCACATTTACTATCTATTTCCTGGATTGTGTTGGAGGTCTTGCGATCTTTGTGCTTCATTTTGCAGGCGAAGTGATCAAAGAAGGAGTCAATCTCCTGCGTAAACCTCTCCCATACATAGTATTCCTTTGGGTCTCCATATTCGTTATTGCCCAAGCATTCATTGTAGCCGGTCGTTCCCTCTGCTCCATTCCCCTGTTACAGAACACCAGTCTTTGTCCATCTCAGCAATCGAATACTGGACAGAGTGGCTCAATTACCCATCATGCAGATTTCCCTAGCCTTGTAAACGCTCAGTCTCAATTGCTCGAAGCTTTACTGGATGGATCCGCAGGAGGATCTGAGCTTTCTCTCACCCTTAAGAAAGCAGAACTGGCTGTGACAGATCTTGTAATCCTAGTGAAGCTCAGTAAGCTGGAGAAGAAGGATTTACTCAGTATGCACTCTCGATTAGCTTCATTTACAGTCGCTTATGATTTCTCTTCCAGCTGATTCTCTGACCAGTTTTTGTAACGAGGCTCGAGCTGCTTCCCGTGGATTACAACAATTTACGACCAAGGTCGCTGGGTCGGTTGATCAGTACGTTACTTACTTGTCATTTCAGGGCCTTAACTGAAAAATATAATGCCAGGATTCTCGCTTTCAATGTATATGCTTTCAATACCATCAACAGTGCACGCACGCCTTCGATTTCTTCGACTGTCAATCCTTTTTACACCCATCCTAATGTGGAGTCAGCTGCAGTAGAAGTCTTTAACGAAGTCATGACCGCTCTTGTCACCAACGTAGCGCGCCTCATCATCGTTGCAGAAGAACAGCTCGCTAATCTAGAAAGACTCGAGGAACAGCTCAATTTGATTAATGATATCGTCTTCAAGGAGGATTTTCTTATATCTTCGGCAAAAGATGAACTCCTCTCCGAGTTATGGACAAAACTAGGTGGAAATCAACGCGTTCTCAAGAGCATCGATGGACATCTGAAGCTACTGAATGGCATTGGGGAATACCGGCGTCGGGCGAAGGCATATGTTGCATCAGCTCTTCAGACCCTACGCACTCTCGGCGATGAGCTCGAGGGTTTGAAGGAGAGAGCATCCGGCCCGCAGCTCGCAGGTACCCACCTTCCTGTGGAGGTTCACATGGCGAGCATCGGCTATGGCATCCAGAGGCTCTGCCAAACTATAATTCAAGTTAGGAAATATGACAAGTCAGCAATTGCTCCGGTTCTGGATGGATAGTTCAATTTTCATGACGAGTTCCCATAATGATTGAGGGCAGTTTTTCTTCGTATCCAATGTTTTCTCTTTTCTTAATGGTCTTTTCTTTACATCTTCTACGTCTTTGTTCTTGCCTTCCAGACTCTTCAGTGAATATCTACAAAGGTTTTTCTGCGTAATGCTGAGACTGTACTTTTGAATGTCTATCTATGTATGGCTGGTATTTTCGCATATATACATTGAATCATTTTTTTTCTATTCGGAGAGTGTTTTCTAATAATATATGCATTTCTTTATACTCTTCCAGTTCGCCGTTGGCGCAGAATCATAATAATTTGATGTTGGCGTTTCTTTGATATGAGGGCACATGAAATCATCGTGATCGTACCTCGTGCAAATTTCGAAACATTCTTTCATCGCTTGCCACTCGAAGCATACTCGCGAAGATGGGGCGCGTAGAAACGGAAGAGCAAAAGGCTCGACGCAAGGAACGGAAGCGGGGATATGCTAAAAGAGACAAGGCCGAGTGAGTCCATCCCTTATCTAAAGTTTAGTCTTCCCTTTAACTGTCACCAAGTCCTGTCGCCTGGGCAAAAATACAAGCCCAAAATAGAGCTTCCGATGCCAGACGCAGGTAACAACACAACTCGTAATGCCCTAGAAGCTAGCTAATTTTGTATAGGGCCAAAAAAGAAATGCTACAATCGCCCCAGGCCAGTGGAAGCGCGAATGCCCCTGGATTCCCTGCCGACTCGACAAGCTGGAGTTTCTTTGCTCCTAGCCCCTTCTGTCCTCCAGTACTATCATATGGTTCTTTTATGTCTTCCTCAACTTGCAATGTCGCTCCTACACCTGTTCCCCATTTCGGAGTATCAGAACGATCCTTTGGGGTTCCCTTCAATGACCCAAGTCTGACTACTTCCACATCTTCTTTTCCCACTCCGCTGAATGCCCCAACTCAATCCGTTCCTCCATCATCTAATGTTCTAGGATCGGTATCGCAAACCCCCCACGCTCGACCGTATCTGGTTTCTCATCCCATCTCTGATTCGGTAGACCTGGTCACCAATGTGGTGGGCAGGCAGATACATTCTTCGGCAGTACTTCAACAATGGCCGAATGGCTGGACTACCCCGCTACCCACACTAATACGCGAACGAAATGGTCAGAACATCAATTTGCTCGAAAGGGTAAGTCGATGATCTTGTAATATTGTCCCAGATATTGACTCCAGCATTTTCCTGGCAGGAAGCTAGGCGGGTAATGTGGATGGCGAGCTCCGACAATTCTACTGACCCTGACACTTCAATCATCCGTCACCTGGATCAAAACGCTTACAATGACAATAGGGAATTAACCAACGACATTCAAGAAATGATGGCCCACAGAAAGGTGGTCGTCGTATCAAAAGCCGTTAAACCGACGGGAAAAAAGGTAGAGACCCTAGACGACATCATGGGTTTTGGCGGAGGATTTGTGGATGGACAGAAAGTTCAAGTCCATGGTAAGTTGATGTACCTTCATTTCTTCTCTATTCTCTGAATGATCGTGGTGTATGTAGACCTGGAACGCTGCGCTAAGGATCCATCTAAACCTCATGTCGAGAAGCAGCTTCGGGATTTCATGAAAGGCATTAATGACGTTGATCAGGTTGGGGTAATTCTTGATCTTAAAACGATACTTGACTGTATGCCGTCACCATTTAAGTGAGTGATTTCTGCTGTTTCACGGATCTAGAATGAATTGCGATTTCCCAGGGCATTGGACAATGGTCGGGCTAGCTGGGCTCAGTCTCTGTCTCGGTATCCTGTTGAATCTGCAGATCCAGATAATTTTTGGGCTGGCACCTGGGCTCTCCTGCACCATGCAGGAATTTATACCAACCCCCACCAAGACTCGGAAGGCTATAACGTCGCAATACAAGTAGCAGGAGATAGAAATGATCCAAGTCCGAAAATCTGGGGTATCATTACCTTCAAAGATCCCCTAGTCCCTACCAAGACTCAGACAAAACTGGCGTCTTTAATCATGGAAGTATGTCAGTTGCAAAGGGTCAAGGGGACAAAGAAGGACTTGGACAAAAATAAGGTCTATCAACTCGAGGATCCGAGATGGTCCCAGTATTGTACGGTTGAACTAATATATGTTCTACCTGGCGATCTCGTGTGAGTAAAGCAACCTAATGTCTCACTCCATTACTTGACGGTCAGCAGCTTCCAACCTGCCGGAACCATTCATTTAGTGTATACGCCAGCGTTCTGTCTTTCATTTGGGTCCCAATTCTTCAGCTATGATACACTTCATCTTACGGAGGTTACCAGGATGGTTCACCGCAAATATGGCACCTATGTTACTAATCAAACACATATAAGCATTAACGAGACACTCATCTGACTTATGCTGGCATTGCCTGATATTACTTCCAGAGGTGAGTTGTTCGTGACCATTCAATAGCCTTACAAGATCTCATGCAACTTAGTTTTTTATAAGCGGGCCATTGGAGCGCTCTGTGTAATGATACTCTTTCCCAAGCAATATATCGCTGAGGGAACTGCTGAACATTACAAAGATGTGTCGAAAATGGCCCACTACAAGCAAGCATCCAGCATTGCGAAACTGGTTGCCAAACACTATCTCGGATTTGCGAAGCCAACCTTCAAGGTATTTGAAGCGAATTTGTTTGGGCCAGGCATTGATTACAGAAGCCCGGGAGAAAGTTTTTTACTTGGTGACCGCTTGGAGCAACTTGCTGGACATACATTACAGAAGAAGACGGATGACAGCAATGATGATGATCATAGTGACGACGAGGAAGAAGAAGAAGAAGAAGAAGAAGAAGAGGAGGAGGAGGAGGAGGAGGAGGAGGAGGAGGAGGAGGAGATGTAGAATAATTCGCGCCATGCATTGAGAATTTTGTAAACTACTACCTTGTCCGTAACCGTGCTTTGTCAGTGGAATTGCCTCATCACTCAGGGACACCCCAGGGACACCATCAACTGTTACGCGATCGTCATACCTCAAGTTCCTGCTGTTTCTGCCGTCTACGTTTACCTACATTTTCACAAGTAGTTGATTACAATTAAATAGAAGCAGAGGCCATGACAGATCCAGTCTGATTTTACGCTAATTTCAGTAACGCGGATGGATAAGAAGCGAAGAATAATTATACGTAGGCAATCCAAGTCGACCAGGCTGTTGCAATCAATTTACTATTACAGAATAATACGCTAGGGCCTCAGCAGACGACATTGGGGCTGCGGAATCTCGAAAAGTGAGAGGGTCGAGGTATATGTCACAACAATCAATTGTCAGGCGTTCTAGTGCTCCGTGTCGCTGAAGAAAACTGCCAAGATTGAGATAAGGTGTAGGGTGCATGATCAAATAGTCAACATTTCCAGACTGAATCTGCCTCTCTCGGAGGGACGGAAGATACATTTGGCCCAGTGCCAGACCACGCTCCTTGAGGGACGAAGAAGTTGGCCGATGGAGCTCAGCTCTTAATAGCGCAAGGTACGTGTACCCGGGGATCAAATTATTCTGTAGATACGAAGATATAGTTTACCATCTTGATGTAAATAGAACGGTAGTGCTATTTCCAGTAGGTAGGGGATAGAATTTGTGACTGTAATCGGCCTTTTCCCAAGCCCGACATCGGTTACTTGTCTTTTTTTTTCAAACAGATTACATGGTGATTGGGCTTACGGTACCTTGTCTAGTGTGCACCCGTCTACACTATCTACCGTCCATCTACCGTGCACCTGCCTATCTGCGCGACTTAGCAGATGGAAGCTCGAGATAAGGAGAGTGGAAAGTGTTCACGTGCGCGATGGTGGGTCATAACGCGTGCGCGGCAAAATTCCACCCTCAAAAAGGAAAAAGCGCCGTGAGCCAATTTCCTTTTCGGGTGTAGAATTTTGCCGCGTGAGCTGCATAGCCCAGCATACCGCACGCGAACACTTTCTGACCTCTTCATTTCGAACCTTCATCTACTAAGGTCGGTCGACTACCTGCCACCCTCCCAATATTCTGCATCTGCAGAACTTTTAAAATACAAGAAAATAACAGATTTTGAGTCATTCTAAGCAAAGTAAGAATTGAGTGAAAAAAACTGATCACAATGCATCTAACCTCTGTTGCGCTCGGCAGGGCGCGAATACAGAAGACAGAAGCTCCAACAGTGAAGGAGAGTACCTGGCTCCTACCAGGTGCTCTCCCCGTTCAAATCTGGCAAACGATAGGGCACGACAGCTGGCGAGGCTTCTAACAGTTTATAGATTCTGAATCGCAAGTCGACAGCGAGAACAACGACGGGGGTGATGAACGACTCAACAACGGTATGTAGACTCATCATTTTAACTGGTCTGATTGACGACGATTCCCAAGATATTCCCGCCTCTGCTTTAGCCTCCTCTTCGGCCCCATGTTTTTCAATCCCTGGTTGCACGCTTCAGCCTCCTGTTCGATCTCCTTTCAACCTTTTGGACCTCCTTTCACTCCCCTGGACCTCCGTTTAACCTCCGGGACCTTCGTTCAACCCTCCAAGGCCTTCGTTTAACCTCCCGGACTTCCGTTCAACCTCTTGGACTCCTCCGTTCACTCCCCTGGACCTCCGTTCAACCTCCCGGGCCTCTGTTCAACCTCCCGGACTTCCGTTCAACCTCTCGGACCCCTGTTCAGCCTCCTGGACCTCCGTTCATCGCCTTTATCTCTGTTCCATCTTCTTCAACCTCCAATCGCACTTCCCGCTCGGATACTTGTCAGACGTATCATCGATAGAACATCTCTGGTCAGCGACAATTGTTACCGTCAATCCAGAAGCAGGTTTTTGCGGTTGAACCCTAACTTTCACGTAATCTGCGAAAGATTCTTTCTCCCCAAACCCCGACATCCATGAGCCATGCGTCTCTGGAGGAATTGTTCGTGGCATTAGATTGATTTCTCCGGCGAATAAAAAGCTGGATTTGCGTGCCGAGATGGGAGACTTTTAAGGCAGCTGGATTCGCGTGCCGAGGTGGGAGCCTTTTAAGGCAACTGGATGGAGCTAGTCTAAATACTCTCCACTCCTCCCGGAGAGCTTCTTGATCGACTGCGCCGTTGAATGCTCAATATCTACGGCGTAGCTTCGCTTCATCCGCGGAGTATCACGTGAAGATCAGCGTACAAAGAAAATATCTTGCCGCTGTTCTTGTTTCTTCTGAGCCTTTCGTTGATTTATTTCTCAGACTACGTAGGTACTCTTCTGAGGATCTGCTTAATTTTGCTGACATGATCTGTTGAATCCAGAGAATGCTTATACTCTCTGAACACTTACTCAAAATCATTCAAACTAATCCCCCGAAATCATTCCAGCCGAGTGGCACAGGCCAACCTTCGTCCGTCTTTCTTCATGAGATTTCTAATATAATACACGCCTTTGAGTGTAAGAAAGACGACCGCATAGACGTAGCAGCTCTTGTCGACCCTCACTGGGATCGCCTCTGGATATGGTTACGAGCGGCTTTGTTGCCGAACATTGCGTATCTTCACCCGTCCCATCCCCCTACAGTCACAGCGAGCGATCCAGTCGCTACATGCTCAGCTTTCATTTCCCATTTACTTGCTCAACTTTCTCCCGATTCAACAAGTTCCCGGGGACTAATGAAAAGAATTTACTTCTCCTCTGGATTCGCGGGTTTTGTCGGACGCAGCTTTGTGATTTCCCTATTTTGGGGTAGACAAGATAGTTTGGCCAAGCACACAATGTCGCTGGCCCAGGTCACTGTCGACGGCCTCCACTGGTTGCATAGCATTGCAGACGTCATGCAAAAATGTGCCCTGTCAGTGTCTGACATGGGCTTCTCCGCCCTATGGAGGACTCGGATCGAGGAGGAATATGTGACCTCGGAGGGATTGGTTACTTGGGAGATCGAAACCCCACACGATCCTAAGGTTTTGGCCAGGAAGTGTCTTGATTGGGATCGCCTGCGTTTTCTCCTGCTTTTAGCTGGCATTCCTGGCATTGGCTGTCAAGAATTGGGAGATGCTACACAGAACCTCACTCATGTCGTATGCCTGTGGCGTATCTTACTCTCCGAAGTAGTTGAAATGATCCAGGAAGACGGAGCATTTTGCTCGACGACAGGGCTTGCAAAAGCGATTTGTATTGAACAGATCGCGTCTTTTATTCACTCTTGTTTCCAAGGCGGACCTCAATGGGTACAAAGGGGTCTTGACGTCGAAGTTCTTTGTGCAATTTTTCAAACTTTTCATTCATCTGTCTGGCCTTCGGAGTCCTCGACACTCTCAGAGCTAGAGCACGCAGGCTACAAGACTTTGGTTATAGCCTTTACTAAAGTTGTCAAATCTGTCATGCGGTATGCATTGCCGTACCAGGGCGTATTCCGGCGCGTTAGGTGCAACTTTTGGATCATCATGCGACACCGACACCTTGGAGTGAAATGCGATTGAGTTTTGAAGTCAGGGCTAGGACAAGACACAGATGCCTTTCATACACAGTGGAACAATCTAGCTACGGCGATCCAGCACGATAGCATCCTATCCATACGGAAGATGTGGAAGCGCGAGGTTCTAACAGACCGTTCGTTCTGTGCCAATTCACCTCATGTAAGTTCTGATGCCTAATTACTATTGTTATATGCCTACATTGTCTCGCAAGTGTCCCTTCTTGGAGAACGAGGATCTCTCCCCGAAACGTTGTACGTCGTGCTGTACCGCCATTTTTTGTTCGCGGTATTGTCAGAAGGAGATATGGAAACGGGGCCATCGAGAAGATTGTTCTACAATGGTCAAAGGTAAGCGGCAGCTTTCTTTGCTTTGCAGTGGCTAACAATTGAGGCTCTTTCTAGTCCACCCACTATTTTGTGGGGATCGTCCTCTAGTGCTGACGATTTCCACTCTTGATGAAGCCTTCCAAAGCAAGATGCTCTGCTACTCCGGTCTTGCATCGACAGTCTATCTACGAGCATTGCTACTGGCGATGACTGCTAATGCAAATTTTGATCCATCCAAGGTTGCCATTATCTTCGACTTTTCCGTATTACTAGCAAACATACTGGCGGAGAATCAGCGGACCCTGAAGGAATTAGTCTCCCCCACTTTGTTTACTCAGATCGAGCTGTTAAATCTGCCTGTTGTAGTCCTCGGGAAGATACCTTTGAATAGTGAGGCATACTCCTACATACTCAGTTCTCGGCACGATGTGCTTTAACTTGCCGGCGGGGGAGTAACGGATCTTGCTGTAATAGTTGCTTTCGATAGCGGTGTTTTTCAAGTAAAGTCGAGCTCGAGGTCTATATCTAATTAGATTCGGGAAACCCGGACCGTAACTGAGGAGTGTCACATTCGGCCAATGGCGAAACTATAGCTGCAATAGTGAGGCGCTGAGTTACCGGGGGCCGGTGACACCCCGTCAAGTTTTGCATTTGTTTGGACGGCGTGTCGCTATGTATTTCCTAAAATAACACGAGTTCAACTGATCACTTATGAATCAAACTCATATCTACATTTGGCAGCCATTGAGATTTACATTTTTAGGAAGTCAATGCTCAAACTGGCAAGAAGATTGCTTTATCTGGTGCTGAACGTTGTCGTCGATACAGGTATAGGTGATGATTGTTCCTTGGGCGAAGGTGGCTTAGGCGATTCTTTCTCAGGGCACGACAAACGCTGCAAAACGCTGCAAAAAATCCGGACTCTGGAGATCGTAATAAGGGAGGCAAAAAGCACGTCGGGATAGAGTTAGAGATTCAATTTTCCTACTACTCTCCTCAACAAGTCAGCAGCTTTCCTGGACCTCTAGAGCCTTCACTTAACCCGGATCTCCCTATAGAGGTTCTAACACCCCTTTCCATTAATAAGACCTTCACCTTCTTGCGCCAGAGGGGATATAAGATCCAGGGTCTCCAAGAGAGCTACATGCTCAGTTCAATGGCTGCTGTAAATGAGAATGTCGATCATTATCTGCCAAGTACGTCCAGTTACATTGTCACCTCACAAACTGAGAAATTTTGAAAAGTGTTTGAAAATCTCGAGCCTAACAGCTGGGACTGCCAGTTCCCAGTATTCGAATTCATCTTTCCTGGCAGAGTGGCATACAAAAGGTAACTTAGAAGCCCCTTACAAAAGTCCAGAGATTTGTTTTATCCTTTATCTCTTCATTATCACTCCAGGTATCTGCTTTGCTTCTCGCGTACAAAAGTCGACTACCAACCAGTTGATGATCTCATCGAGACAATCAGGGTCCTCTCTACTGGTAAGCTTATAAAACTCTTCATGACGCATTGCATAAGAGGAATTCACAGCTCTAATATTTGAGTCGGACATGAACCTACAGGTATGTTGCTGCTAAATGTGGTATGAATATGAACCTAATGTTTGTCAGACACATATCGACTGCCTCGAACTTGCTATGCAAGAGCGGGATGATCAAATTTTCTTGGACACCCTTAAGATTATTAACAACATCTTTGGCTCAGCGCCCCCCTTAGTGGGCCCAGACACCCAATGTATCGTTCACTTATTGCAGGAAATCTACGGGCGCTGTGTTAAACTGAAACAGGAGCATCTCAAAGGAGGTCAGGAAGAAACTGTCCATGGAGAGCTGATGCCAGAATTTTTATTTGACGAGACCCACTTGGAGACTGATTCTTTGTTTGTAGACTTGGGCAGTGGCGCAGGGAACACTGTTGCCCAAGCTGCACTAACCCGAGGTTGTAAAGCTTTCGGAATTGAACTCAGATCAGCTATAGCAGCTATAGCAGATACCATGGTCAAGGCTGCCATTGTTCGAAGCCAGATTTGGGGCGTTCCCGTTGGCAAGATAGATGTTGTATGTGGAGATATGACTCGCAATGCAGAAGTTCTGGAATAGATACAAGCAGCAGACTTGGCTCTTGCTAACAACCTAAAATTTCCCCCTTCTCGTGAGTCTGAATTAATTCTCAAAGGACAACTTTTTTGACACGCTTGAGGTCAGTTAATGAGAATGTCAAGAACCTCATACAGTTCATGAAACCCGGAGCCATTCTTGTTTCCCTTGAGTCATTTGGACTGTGCGGGGTGAACTGTTCAGGAGCTGTTCGTTCGGGCGCCGATGTGAGTCTTATGAGGGTTCATAAATGTTCATCTATTATTAACTTAATTTGGTGGAATATGTTTTCAGGATGTAGGACTCCAAGGGATGATGGAGGTTCGCTGGCAAGAAAAAAAGCTGTGCCAGAAGCTATGGGGCACGCAGCTGAATCCGCCAACCCTCAACCTTTGTCAGCCCGACTCCCGACTGGAATTTCCCGAGCCGTCGGGCTGACAAAGGTTGAAGGTTGGCGGACCCAAATGCGTGTACTGGCACAACTTTTTCTCTTGCCAGTGATAGCTTTGAAATGTAGTAAGTGTTCGGCTTATCATCTAGCTCACAATACTGCTTCTTGTTGGTCTGAAGGATTGTCAGTAACTTTGATAGACTTTTAAGATTATACGTACATATGTGCCTATCTGTAAGTCCAACAATGCTGAACTAAATCAATTGCAAAGGCAAATATGTTAGACCTCCGAAGCCTGTCGTGCTTGATAGGATCAGAGAACTCAATAATCTCCTCGACCAGCCATTACCTGCATTGCGCTTCACTGACCCGAACTCGCATATCGACTCAGAATTAATGTCCAAGGATTTCACTATCAATCGCTCGAGGACCATGGACGCATTACAGTCACCCGCCAGTTCGGCTGCCCCTCATCAAGTGGCCTTGTCCAAGTTGGCTACATATTCTACTGCTAATGAACCACTGGCTCTCAGTTCAGACAAGTCTAAACCAGGGCATGTCTCATCACTTTATGCTCAGGTCGTACACTCTAAAGGGATACACACGGTCTTGAGGCAAGAGTACGTATTCTTGGCAGCTATGCTATTGCTTATCTTGCTGACTTTTTTAACTCAAGACTGTTAGGAGTGTTACGCCACAATGCACGCACATCGTGTACACTTCAGGACAACCAAAAACTGTGGAACAATATCAGTAAGTTGCTTTGTATCTCATGAGTTGAATCTGGAATCCCTGACATCTATGGTATATGGTTCAGCGCCTTAGACCCAAAGTAGTTCATGCAGTGTGGCTCAAATACTGCAATGACTCGGCAATGCATCTGGATGAGAAACATTACCTAGTTCGCTCTTGAATGATTAAAACAAATAAAATATGTCAAGAAATAAAGGCGCAGTATTGCCGCATCGACAAGAGCATTGAGGATTTGAGAGAGCATCAAATGTGAGTACTTTTTCAACTGATAAGTGCAAAATAAGCGTTGCGGGAAATCTACTTTAGTAGATCATCTCAGCAAGTTGACGTACTTTATGCTGCAGCTCGGACCTGAAATTCTGGAGTCCTCTCTTTGCCTGAATTCCGCCGCTGAGCGCTGAGCTCTGAGTGAATATTTCGAGTGCGAGAGCGAGTCATGACTGAGACACCATGACTTGCATGTGAACGCGCCGGGATGAAGATCACTGGATTCGATAGCGATACAAAGGGAACTCAAAGGATCTTTGTCTCTATCCCGATATAAAGGCTGGACGTCATTTCAGATATGGCTAACTATCCCAGCGATCCTCATGCGAACTAGAAACATCCAATACCCTTCCCCTAGCACTAAAACCCCCCCATATCACGATGCTCTCCGACTTCCGGAACTCCTTGTTCAATATTTCATGTATTTAGATCGCCGAGATATCTCCCGTGCCATGCTTGTATGCCGTAGCTGGGAAGGGCCTGGAAAGGAGGTCATATTTTGACAAGTCAGTATCTGCGCCAGGATTCCTCATCTGTTGACTATTCTGAAGAAAAACTCGGCATTTGGGAGACGCATTCGATCTCTGGTTATACGCC
>KN834795.1:113741-127629 GCA_000827265.1 Collybiopsis luxurians FD-317 M1 | reverse complement strand
GAGAGAACGCTTTTTCACCTGTGATTCTGCTGCTTATAGGTGGAATGTCGTTGACTGGATTCTCCACGATAAGTGCCCCTTGAGCTTCTCTTCGTTGGAAAGCCTTGCCATTGGGGACGTTCTTGCAGCCCAGCATCTACTTCCAGCTCTCGGATCGAGTCTTCAAAACTTGGATTACTATCCAGTCATGGATGCACGAAACAATTGGGAAACTTTTGGTGAGGTTTTTTCTGGTGTCAATCAAAAACTCTGTTAATCGCCATCTGTAGAGAGGAAGAACCTTGGTCGCCGTATCTGCCTTCCAAAACTCCTATCCTTAGGGATTGGGTTTGCGGGCCACCCCGTCTCGACCCTTCTGTCATTCATTACCACTCCCATGATCCAACTAGTCTCCTTCAAGTGGCCGGAGGACACAGAACTTCGCCGAGCGATGCTGCCTCTGTGTCGTAAAGGTCCATTTAGCACTCTTTCCTCTCAGATCTCAGTCCTTGGGATTGACAGCGCTTTCCCTGTTTGCTTAACTGAGATAGCGTTCGTGGGTGACTCGGACATAAATGATAGGGAAACAATCTCGCTATGGTTCAAAGATGTTTTTGCCGTCCATCATGCTTGCCAGGTGAAGCTCCTTCTGCGGGATTCTTGAGAATAGGGTGTTAGTATAAATCTGTTCTTCTGAGGGTGAGCTTCATAGACTACACCAATTCACTCAGATAATGGGTCCACCGCCTACTTTGCGGGACTGGTCAACTGGGTAGAAGGAGGCTAGCTACTAATGTATGTTGGTATAAAAAACCTTATGCAGCTCTCGGTGAATTCTGTTCGTACTTGAGACGTGTTCAACATGATCTTCAAAGTGATCGCACTTGAGGAAATTCTACAGCCTTCGACGTTGTACCGACTTTTTCCTGAGAAAGGACGAGATACAGGTTTCATCATTCTCGTTCATTTAAATGAGTTTAGTAACTCCTAAATGGTGCTGAAAGCTCTATAATCTATTGAGTATATGATATGAAGCAGGAAAATAACGAGGCATTTAGCGTGCCTCCTCGCTTCGATAAGTGAAAAACCTGCGTCTCTGTCAATGATCTCAGCACTTATGAAGGATCTTGATTATTTCAATCTCTTCAAAGCCCAAAAAGCATTCATAAATCTGCGAGAGTATGTTATTCGAGAGTCCAGGCAAACTTTCAAGCCAACCAAGTCAACCGGTTCACAAATCCCCCCAAACGACGGTGCATCAATGTATTGAAGACGTGCGAGCGATGATGCACTTGGGCGCTTATTGGTTGGACGCGCTTTACGCGATTCTTTGTGCAACGCAGAGGGAAACTTGCACCTTTCCTTTCTATACATCTCATGATTTCCAGACCATTGAACGCAAAGCGATACACACTTGCACATTCTTCTGCTCCCAATTTATTCAAGGTCTGTAGCTCCTCTGCTCGTATTAGCCCTCCGCGTGCTGAGTCTAGCAGCAGGATACTCAGGATGCGATACGCCCACAGCTTGCCGGAAAACAAGATGATGATAAACACCAAGACATAGCTCAGGGAGCTCTTCAGCTTGAAGATGATTGTCCCAATGCCCCTGGTTTTTTGACAAATATTATCGCTCGTTTACTGAGATTTACAAGAACTGCAGCCACTCATTTGACCTCCTTTGTCACTAAAGTCGCGTATTCACTGCGGTACTTAGGGTGCTTGGCAGCCCTCATCACAACTGTCTTCACAATGCTCTTGACACTTGCCGAAGAATATATTTCCCCAGCTTTTAGGGCAAAGATACCAAAACGCTACGTTCATCTCGTATGCTTCTATATGAGATTTGTTTGCATACTGCAGAATCTTGAGCCCATCGAAGGTGCAGTTAGCTGCAAGGAAACTGCAAATTACCAACGTTGTCTGTGGGGTGGACCACCGGAGCAATCTGTATTCGCCCTCGAAGTTGTGACAGTGGAGGTAAATCCTGTCACGGACAAGGCAACGGAGTCTGAGCTTTTGTTGTTGGATGAGGCGGAGTCTGAGGAGTCTGAGCTCTTGCCATCGGGCGAAACGGAATCTGAGCTTTTGCCATCGGATGAACCGGGGTCAGAGGAATCTCTGCTTTTTCCATCAGACAAGACAGTTTCACCTCTACCGTACGATTTTGCCTTAGCTGATAGAGGTGCTAAAGTCCTGCCAGCACTCACCTCTCGTATGGAAGGATTAAACCGTCTTTCCTTGTCCGCTTGGTTACTCGCTCTCTACAGAGGCTACGACCTGTCCCAAGCACATATTAACCCCCCTCGAGTTGTACTCGAAGCACCCCAATCTGCCTTTGACTGCTGGAGGTTCAACGGATCTCAGGGTCATATCGCCTTCTCGTTGTCAGATACCATTCACTGGACCTCTTTTGCTATCCATTCTCCTGATCACAGAGAACTTACCTCTGACCAGCTCAGACAGTCGCCACAAATATTTTCCCTTTGGGCCCTTGTTTCGAAAGAGGAGTGGGATCCAGCGACTCACAACCTCTCTGACTGGGAACGCTTCATTGTAAAAGAAGGACTGCTCGACTCGTCTATGTTCAATGCTTCTACAGGGTTTTTACAGGTAGCTCAAATCATTTATATAATCGAAGAGGATAAGCCACAGCACTTTGACCTTTGGTACGCAGTTCAAACATCCGTCGTATTAGTGGAAATAGTTGGAAATTGGGGAAGTTCATCAACTTGTGTGCATAAAATTTCAATTCATGGCATTAATGCAGTCGAAAATGCTGGTTTTTATTAGGTGTATATAGGACTAGCTTCGCTCTTTGGCAATAAATAATTTCGAGGTGTCCCTGAGTGTCCCTGAGTGTCCCTGAGGCGCAGGATTTTTTTCGTTTGGGAGTCGTACTACTAAGTCACAAAATTTCTGTACTC
This sequence comes from Collybiopsis luxurians FD-317 M1, assembly GCA_000827265.1. Lineage (NCBI taxonomy): Eukaryota > Fungi > Basidiomycota > Agaricomycetes > Agaricales > Omphalotaceae > Collybiopsis > Collybiopsis luxurians. The sequence continues at coordinate 124,724 of KN834795.1, read as the reverse complement.
TCCTTTATATGGACTTTTAATGGAAAATATTCGTGGTATCGTGCTGCGACGCGGAGTGAGAATGGCACGTGAGAATATCTTTAATCTGAAGACTCGAATATCTCGAGACGCTTCCTAAGTTGAATTTAGAGGGATCCAGCAACAGATATTCCCAAGATTGGGATCAGCGAACGACTCTTTGAAGTGCGGTTCTGGTCTTTTGGCTATTAATATGCGTAGAGAAAGGGCATGTTTTTGCATGGTGGAGGCGAGAATGGAAACGATGCGCTGTTGGTGGTGACTACCGGCACATTTATCCAGGCTGTCAATGATCAGCACCCGATTCTTGGTCAGGGACAAATCCCTCCACTCATTCTCGCGATTTCCAGGATGCGTAGCGGTTCTGGAAATGGTCAAACCGTCACCAATAAACTTAGATGAGTAGATCGAAAAGGGTAGAGATTTAAAAGTGCTACTCGCCTCATCAGTGTAAGATTGTAAAGCTGTTTGGAAGAAAATCAAGTGACGCAGTTAAACGCAAAGAAAGAAGGGGTACAGACTCACTATTCTTGAAACCTTGTATCTCATACTCATTTACCAGTGTGAAAAGTAAATCTGAACCATACCCCATGCAGACTGCAGAGTTAACTTTTGCGTCGTTCAATATACAAGTTATATCTCCAATCATGTCAAATAGCGTTCCTGATGTCTTGACATCATCTGGATGAGATCTGGGATAATTAAATGATAGTCATTCTATCCAGAACAAACGAACTTGGTGTTTGCAAATGACCTCAACGTAGGGTATTTGAAGACCCGAAATCATGGAAGTTACTTGGGCGTTGAACCTTGAATCCTGCACACTGGGGTGTTGCACCTTTGAGTGCTACGCTAGGGGCGCTGCACCTTAAGTGCTGCACCATGAGTTCTTCACCTAGGTGATGAGTGCCACGCTTATAGGGCTGCTGGGCATTGAACCTTGAATCCTGCACACTGGGGTGTTGCACCTTTGAGTGCTATGCTAGGGGCGCTCCACCTTAAGTGCTGCACCGTGAGTTCTTCACCTAGGTGATGGCAGTGAGTGCCACGCTAGTATGGGCTGCACTGTGAGCTCTGTGCTTGAAGTACAGCACCCTGAGGTCTACACTTGGAATGCAGCTATATATAATTAGTATATGTGGCACTTTAGGTCGTTGCATAAGTCAGTGGCACTCAGGGACACGCTCAGGGACACCTGTAACGTCAATGGCAATGTGACATGAGAAGGATGAAAATAAGCTCAGTTCAGTGTGCATAGGAAAATTGGCTGGATTTTGTGTAACAAGTTTTGCTGTACTGGTATGCTCAGATGCGATATACGGGAGTTCCTACCTCAGCAGCCGACATCAGTCAAAGGTCGTGCCGAGCTGAGCCGATTTCGGCCCCTTGCCGGGAGCAGAAGCCGCGATAACATAAGTTCAGGAAAAGTGAGCCTATCATCCGAGGGATTTCCCGTTAGACTGAATAAGATATATTCAACGTAAGTTCTTCATGAATGCCATACACAAACCTAGTACTCACGATACATTAATATGTCACAGTCACATCGTCTGAATAAAGTAAGTTCAGAATTTTGAACCTCATTCATTCTAAAATTATTGAGCATCCGTTATAATAAGTTTATAATAAATTCAACCTAGGATCACCCTTTGTTTTGGCTGAGTTTTGCAGAAGAACTACCTTATATAAGGACATTTCTCTATTCTTATTGTATTCGGCTTTACATTAATCCTGCGTAATTTCAAAACAATAGCTTAATAAATCTTGGCTGATATCGTTGATAAAAATGAAAATTTATGGTAAAATCTATTATCGTGAGTTTTTCTACAATCCCAAATAAAGTACGTGCCTTACGAAAAACAAAGCAAGATCCAGAATAGGCCAAGTTTAGAATAAGTTCATCACAAGTTACGGGATTTATGTTAAAAACTTTTATCGGTTGTTTTTCATAAGTTTACCATATATGTCGCGAACTTTTCAGGCTTTGCATGCAGTGCGATGAACCCTTAATCCCAAAAAACAGAACAATAAAGGCACACAATTGCCTCCGATTCAACAACTCCCAGTATACTCGTACTAACCGGAAAATCAGTACTTTATGAAACCGTAACCCGCAATCACATTGGTATCCACAACGTTGAATAAGCCAGCGTCAGAGCTCTGTTTTTTAACAAAAGAAAAAGAAAAGTCAGATGGGTCAGTAAGGAACCAATCACCTTGCACCGAATGAGAACAACCACTCACAAAGTCGTAAAACTGAACACAATACCACATATCAACGGACTCATCGTAATGAAGATCGAATGTGTAATACACGTTTATTTGAGCTCGAGCTGTGTTGGCGCAGGTTTGAATCGCAGCGCAAGTTTCGGTTGAACCGTCCAATGTGAGGACCATCGGCGGATGACCAGCCCAGTTACCGGGGTTGTTGTAGTTCAGGCTGAGTATTCGTATTCGTAAGAGGAGAGTTGAGTCTTCTTTTATTTTTATAAGAGAGGACAAGTGGATGGGATACGTACGTGTATCCAGAACCGCTGTAGAACATCTTGTAGTTATATCCGTTTGCTGAGACGGGGGTGCAAAGCGCTCCGGAGTGCGGATCCAATGGAAGTAGAAATTAGCATTCTATCTCGAACAGGAAGAGATCTTCGACTTACGTAGGAATGTGCGAAGGGGTGGGAGGGCTGGGATCGCGACGGTCAACGCTTTTTTTGACTGTACCGTACTGTTAGGTTAGGCGACGCTACAACACAAGTACTCGAAGTAGGACGACATACCGACAGATCGTCTCGCCTTGGGATTCCGAGACAAGGTAGCGGGCCAAAGAGGAGCAAGGCCATTCGCCATACGTTTTCCATTAGAATAAGTGTCGATAGTACGCGTTGCGAGACTTGCTGCACTGCCGAAAGCAACGCTCTATGTTGTTAGGACGCAAATAAGAGCGAAGACGCGCAAGAAGACCATTGTTATCGAGGACGGGCTATAACCTACGAACAACGGGAATCGAGCAGAAACTGGATAGCCGTAAAGGAAATGAACCTGAGCTCTGGGGAATCTAGTAAACCCGGGCTACATAAATACGAGTCCTATCATGCCCCCACAATAGGTCCAGACTCGGATTGACATGGCCCTGTTGACATATAGGTGTGCGGAGAAACCGTTGTGGGATTCCAAACCGAGTTTTTGCAATCACTGCAAGCCTACTCGGAGAAAAAAGTACGGAAAAGATGACGTTTAGGAGTTTTTTAACGAAACTGTACCGTGTACCGCAGCGACATCGTATGCTTATTCCGATTCCAAATGTAGAGCGGACCCCTCTAGTCTAGATCGAAACTCTGAAAAAGATGGAATTGGAGACCTGAACAGGCCGTTGAACGGATTCTCTGGGATCAAGCCATTTAAGCGATAGATGGAAAGGAAAAATGTGCCCCTCGGTCGAGAGCCTCAAGCGCGCCTGAAATGAAACATCGCGTAGCTCTCGATGAAGAACTAGATCTCAATGTGCCTTTCCGGAATACAGGCAGGAGATGATGTAGAGTCGGTTCCCGAATCGTATAACGCGTACCTTTTGTTTGACTTTATTACTTCCCTTTCCTTTCTTTTTCCCGTCTTTTGCAATGCCTCTTCAGACATCGCACCTATGTATCGCTTAGCTTTGGAGGCTTAGAGAATCCTTCTGAAGAATCCACCTCAACATCCACGCTGAAATTGGGCAAGGGCATTGACGGCAAAAAAGTTGTAGAGCTTGACAAAGCGACTGGTGTGTTGCTGAGGTTAATTTTTCCCTTGCCTCCTGATGACATGTAAGACTCTAAGCGAGTACTCAATCAGCGGCGATCTCTTTATTCTGCACACCGTTTGCTCGTTGTTCAAGTCACAGACCATGGCGGTTCATCAACAAATGAAAATGAAAAGTGCTGTCCAAATGCCGGATAGGATGAGTCACAGTGTGGCGTTACATCAAACGCTTGGACCTTCTGTTGGGTAGCGTCACGGTCCAAACTGGAATTGAAATGTTAAGCGCCGAGGTGGTCAGCTGGACGGGTCTTGGGCGTTTAACGTAACGGTATTTTTCTTTTCCGCCGACATAGCGCATTCCTCCAGCGCGAGATATTAGATGAATATTCAAAATTGAAGGCTCAAGCTCAGTATTAAATGGATCAATTTACTTTTCAATCTGCGGCTTCATAGACGGCCCTTTCTCTCTGCCTTAAGCTCTTAGGCGCCTTCATCTTTCGCCATTACCATCAATGAACGAGAATAACAATGTGACTTCGGAGAATAGGGTTCCTATCAAGATGAGAGGTTACCACAAGAGGTGTCTGAGATTCGGATCGGGGATACGATTCTCACGGGGATCCATCCCCCCCGTTTAAGGAAGGAGTCCAGAGAAGGTCTATCGGCAACATCGGCAGCTTCTCGCGACCGGATGATCAACTCGCACACTCAATCAACGCATTCAATTTTCACTTTCACATCGATGCTAGCAGGCGTCTTTCGACGTGCCTGTAATACCCATCGCTCATTACTTCAACAGCAACGCTAATCCTGTATATAATGTCCATAGTCCCAGCAATGTCAATAATAATGATCTTGAACTTCTTGCAATGCCTGCTTCCTCTAATCTTGTTGAATGGAGATCCAAGGGGCATCGCTATGTGAAGTGCCCCTACTGTGCAAGTCCCATAAATCACGGCTCTAATAAGAAGACATTTACACAACTCGAAAGACATTTGAATAAGAAATGCAAGGAATACGCAAGTGAGTATCCGATCAAGTTTTGAATGAGACTCAAGAGCTGATTTGCATAGATTCTCATTCGTCTAGCCCTAAACCATCCCCTTCCCCCCTTCCAGCATCTGCTCCCATCGCGAGACTGTGCCCTAGTCTAACTTTTGACTGGTAATTGGGCTCGCCATTTTCCACTTATCCTTTCGGAATCCATGCTGAACATTCAACCAGCAATCCAGGATACAACTTTGTGACAGCTAATGAATGCGCATCTACGGTCACGACTCGCTCCTGTTCATGCATGGTCTCACTATTGTGGCAGGAACTGTTCTACTCCTCACATGCTCCGCGATTTCAGATACCTAGATCATTTACTGTCACGACTAGAACCAGTAGTACTGTTACCTCTGATTCCCTGTTCTCTTAGCAGATGACTATTTGTAAATACTGTTAATTCCTAGCTCATATTGCCCAAGTATTTCTATCCATATTGCGAAGGGAACCAGATCGGGCCGAGCTCTTCGGCTTTTTTTCGGCTCATGGCCATCATAGAATCTTCTGGACCATCGCCCTTCGCGTGGCAACATACCGTATCCCCGATCTGAATCTCAGACACCTCTTGGGTTACCAGCAGGAAATGCTCAACAAGAGTTTGCGGAGGAATATCACATCATTGCGCTGTTTTATGTTTGAAGTGGACGGGAACTTGACAAAGTGCGTTTTTCCAAGCAATTTTTTTTTTCGTTTCTCACCTTCGTCTGCAGCTCTCATGGTTTCTGGCTTCCCACGTCGCCGTGTAACCTCATCAAAGACGCACTCCCTGTCTCTGCCGGCCTCGTTTCGGGAGCTCTAGCCCCGGAACAATGGAAGGATGCTTCGTCGAGTCATGGTTCCTACTCTGCAGGCCCTTCTCGATGCCATGCGCCAACTGCACTATGGCTATATCTTGATGGGTGTCCATATTGATTTGATCATTTTTGACGAGGTTCACCATGCCGTCGGTCACGATCCGTATAATCGAATCATGCGAGAGTTTTATCGCAAGTTGCCCGCGACGGATCTTAGCCTTACTGGTGCTAGAGAAGGATGCGGAGGCCAATGATTATGGGTCTTACTGCGAGTCCTATTTTCGGTAGAAATATTGATAAAGCTTTCTGGTAAGTTAATTTCATTGTCTGTTGCATTGGCGTTGGGTTCTTACTCCCATCAAAGAGACGAATCCAGTTTCGGTCATTGTTTCTTCCAGCAAACCCGCTCTGAACTTTCCGAATACGTCCACTCGTCCACAACGCACCCCGCACCGCACCTCTCCCTTCTCCACCAACCTTGCCGCTCTCGAACACACGTCCGACAGGCTCAACATCGAAAACGACCCCTACATCCAACCTCTCCGCAACCAGCTCTCCCAAAAGGCTACCCGCCACCTCCGAGTATGTGCGTGTGGACCAGACTGTCAAAGACAATCGCAACCAACGGATGAGCTGAACCTGCATCATCCTTCCCTGGGCACGCTTGACGTGAGGATAGAGCCTGTAGGCCAGATGTGCGCATCAGATAGGGAAGCGCCGGAGTACACGACGAGGCTGTTTGGGAGTATTAGTGGGTCGACGATGAAGTGGGATGAGGCATATGATTTGGTGCAATGGAGTTGGGATCCACAGGAAGCCAAATTCCTGGAGCGGTATCCTCGCTTCGACGATGCGCAAATTCGATATCCCCATCTCCCCCTTTCCACGCTCTGACCAATTTTCTCTTACCCCGTCCAGTCGGAACCCACACTTTGATCCCCGTCTCTCTTCATCTTACCCCAATCCTCAAGTATCCCCTCATATCCCAACCCGAAACCCTCTACGCCTTTCTCGTCCCGTCCATCCTCCGCGCAATCGCTCTCAGCCTCGCCGCTGACTCCCTCTGCTCCGTCCTCTTCACCAACCAATCTGTCCTCTCTATGACCCCAACTCTCTCCTTATCACCGCCCTCTCCGCTCCGGTCTCTTAGGACGCCAACCATTATCAATGGCTTGAGCCGTTGGGTTGAGACCGGCGCAGCTGTTGGGAGTATCTGTTTGGCCAGAGGGGTGTTTGACGAAGAAGAAGGACCATATGAAGTTGGCGAAGGAGAGTGTGACGAGTATGTTGTATACACGGTTATTCGAGGTATGTAGGGGTGGTAATTTTGCTGTTGACGGTGAAACCTGATAACGTGTTTTTTAGTTCGGTCGCTTGCAAAACAAATGGGAGCCGTTGTATATTGCGATGATTCCTTCTGTGCTGACGGAGGAGTTGTCTAAGCTTAGCTGCAACGCAGGTGAATCCGGATACTATGCAAAATCTGCAAGAGGATAGTACCGTGACCTTACTAGACCCACCCGCAGACGATTAGAGGTCAGATGAAATGGCGGCGGGGACGGTAGTAGAGGATGGGAAGAAAAGAAGAAAAAGAACGAACTCGCAGGAGCGTTCGACTAAAGGCAAGTTGCCCTTGTTTATGATGCTTTCCGCTTATTGACTGTTATGCCCTAGTACTCGCGCACGTTGTCGATTGGCTCATCAGCGCTGTATATGTTTACGATGGTCTCTCTTTCAGCGAAGTTCAGTCCCCGCCCCAATTTTTCAGCCTGGAAAAGGTCATCTGGTATACCTTCTGTCGTCGACTATTGTTCATCGAAGCATTGACGTTTCCGTCGTGTCAAGAGGACCACAGACGGTCTGGTGCGAGAGGAAGAAATTTCTCGGATATGAAGCTTTGGATATAGTCGTAACAGATTTCTCATACCATGCTCGAGGAAAGGACAATTCTCCTGAATTGAACGGGTACTCTCCCGGCTACATCTCCAAGTTTGCTATTGCCATACAGAGTTCGCATATTACTATAGTGCTACAATGGTAACGGATATCTTCTCTAGATAGATATATATGTACATCGTAGCGAGCACTCCGTACGATGCTGTCCGCCAAACCGTAGAGTAAACATGCCGGACCTTTGACGGCTGAGATACAACCACGTCAGTCATCTCGCAAGAAAGACTAGAAAAGCTCGGTCAAGGACGTACAGAAAATGGACTCTGACTGGGCATAACCCAATCCTTCCAACAATTGTGCGATTTCAGTCGAACCGCCTGGTTGTCCGTCGGCGTTGAGGCTAGCTCATGGTTATCGTGGAGAGCGGGGACTTGGATGGAACGAACATAACAAGGTGAAGCGGAATCGTCGAAACGTCCATTTTTCGAGAAATGAACAATGCCAGTGTGTTTGCGAGGCTGATAGGATGGATATGAGGGATGTGAGATAGCTTTCTATCTTGGATTCAAGGCCGATCCCCTGGAAGAGAAGAACATAGCCATAGCTACTGAGTACTGAGCTGCTCTTTCACTGTCAGTAGACGATACAGAGTATATTAGGCTAGACACGTACTCCGTTCTCGATCATCCGCACCATTTTGAAACAATCATTGTGCAGGATGCACATGACAAGGTCTGGCAGGAACACCATTCGAGAGGAGAAGCATGTTCGGCATGTTCGTAGGTCTTCCGGGAGATAAATTCAAGAGCGGCGTTGAATGAGAGGTGCCAAAAACGATCCACACGTCCTTTGCAAGGTCCTTGAACGTCTCATTGAGATTCGAGGGCCGGTATGCGATGGGATTTAAATCAAAACAGCACTGGCTGTTCTGCATTAGGACAAGCGATTCTGTACAAGCTTGTCAACAGGACGGTCGCAGATAACAAATTCAGGGCTTACAAGCATGAACAATTCTTCAACCTCGGTGAGACTCTTCTTCATCATCCTATCATCCCAAGAGAAATGTTGCAAGCGACAGCTGAACAAATAAAGCGAGAACGGAAAGAAAAAGAGAAAGAGTTGTGCAAGAGATTCGCCAGCGATAGAGCAAAAGGGGCGAAGGGACAGATTTCAGGAGAAATTTGCAAAAGAGCAGGAACATAACTTATGGCCATGAGCGAAGAAAGCAATATGTTGAACGTCGACGAGCTCTGGTCTCAGTAACAGTCTTGTGACTTTGTCACAATCGTTACTCTTCTCTCTTGGTGCTTTATTCTTTGTATAGGCGAGTTGGAATTTCGTAAATGAGAGACTCGGTTGTATCGGTTGTATTCGTAAAAAAAAGATCAATATCAGCGCAGTGGTCCTCTCTGGCTTCATGTAGCGCAGGCTCGTAGACATAACATCAATCTAGGAGAATGGACAAACCGCGCGAAACCCCTTTCATCTGCATGCCCTGCGGATATATTACCCGTGAAGAGCTATGGAAATTGCCTTCCAGTCGAGCTGATCATTACCCATGTTCATCCGGCTTACGGCGCATTAGCCGTCGAATGACTTGACATTGAAGCAGATCGAGTATGATAAGATCTTAGATGGATACATCGATTTCGGCGTTGTTCTCGGAAATCCCCAGACATTCTTTGGAAAAGTGCACGCGTTTCCAACACGTTCCAAGTTCGTACTTCTTTCGTAGCACGCTGTCATATGCTATTCTATTCTGGAAGTTCATATATCATCAATATCTGAACAGAATCCGGATCATGCAAAAAATGACCAAATCAAGTACATCAGTGCCCTCATTCTGGCCCGCATCAAAGTCGCTGTTTCTGTTACTGAATATGGACACTAGACAATAGAAGACGAGCAATTAAACCTTATTTGAAAGCGTATAAGAATGTGTTGAAAGCTCGATCATTCTTTTTTTCCCCATCCTTCATCACCTTTGGGCCTAAGGGGATACTTATTCTGAGATAAACTTCAGGTATTGAAAGCTTCGACAGTCATGTTATGAATGGGATACTAATATGCAGGTGATAGAAAATATGTTTTCTAATGCACACCATTTCACTATTAAAGATAGCCAATTTACAGTCATTAGTAGGTTCTCATTTAAATGCATAATGTTGAATAGTCTACAACATTGATGTTCAACAGCGGACAATGAAGTCGGGAAGATCCGTAAATGGCTTCAAGCACCAGACTGTTCAGCTAATCGTGCAGATGCTGCTGACAAAAAGGCTGAAGGAACTGGACAATGGATCCTGAGCCATACTGAATACAAGAAGTGGAAAGGTCAACCTGGTATCCTTTGGATCCAAGGCAAAGGTAAAACCAGCTTTTCTCAGTGTTTTATTGAGACTTATTTTCATTGTGAAAATCTGTAGCTGGATCAGGAAAGACAGTTTTAAGGTAAGTAATAAAGGCCCTGAAAAAAAGTGAGAAAAAACTTACCTGTTGAAAAGCACTACAGTCTGGAAAGATCTCTCAGATATGGACACTAATGCTTTTTGGTATCATTACTTTGATATTCGAGATAACACAGGGAACAAGTCTACTTATCGTGGATTTCTTCTATCTCTCGTCTCACAAATGGGACTTGAAAATAAAGGCATCAACCCAGACTTGTACAATCTGTACAAAAAGTTCAAAGGACATGAAAAACCAGCAATTAAAGAATTGGAGGAAATTCTGAATGTCATTATTGTACAGAGAAATGGAGGATATATTCTTGTAGATGCAATGGATGAATGCACAGAGGAGGCCTCAAAAGTCATGGCCTGGTTATGCCAATTCTCACAGAAACTGTGGATTGTTGTGACTAGTAGGAATTCTGTTGATGCTAGAGTTGGGCAAAGTGCACTAAAAATTATACTGGGCAATGAGCCTTTACACACTGAAGTTGATATTGAGAGATATATTCAGTCCAAGATACTCAGTGCTGAGTATAACTTTGATTCAAAAGAAACATACTGGAAACAGGTACAGGAGACTTTAAAGAATGGGGCTGATGGACAGTGAGTATTTGTATTCCACCAAAAAGGTAAGGCAACTGATACAGAAGGAATATACAGATTTCGGTGGGTTGAGTGTCAGTTAAAGGAAGTGAAAGAGTGTGTTGATGAAGAAGCAGTAGAAGAAGTTTTGATGAATTTGCCTAAAGACTTGGAAGATATATACTCAAAGGCTATGCAAAAGGTAGAGAGGGGAAAGCAGGCAAAAGATGCTCATCATTTGCTGCTCTGGTTGCTCTATGCATATGAGCCTTTGAATATGTCCCAAGTAAGAGAGGTTGTAGCAATAAATGTCCATAAGCAAACCATAAAAAATAACAAAGGGATGAAGCTAAGACTAGATGCTATTGTGGACTCAAGTCTTGTTGTCATAGGAAGCAACAATGTGGCTCAGTTTGCACATGCATCGGTCAAGGAATTCCTAATCAAATATAATATGT
>KN834795.1:90903-108976 GCA_000827265.1 Collybiopsis luxurians FD-317 M1 | reverse complement strand
GGTGCAGATGTGAATGCCCAGGGTGGTCTCTATGGGAGTGCACTCCAGGCAGCTGCACAGAGAGGCAATGAAGCTGTTCTTGAGTTTCTGCTTGAAAATGGTGCAGATGTGAATGCCCAGGGTGGTCTCTATGGGAGTGCACTCCAGGCAGCTGCATAGAGAGCAATGAAGCTGTTGTCAAGTTTCTGCTTGAAAATGGTGCTGATGTGAATGCCCAGGGTAGTGAATATGGGAATGCACTCCAGTGTTAGACCCCAACTGATTCTGCCTACTAATCTGAACCTACACTATCACCTAACCCTTTCCAAATGACATTATCTCTCTTTCTGGAGCCCAGTTTTCTACAATTTAATTCCTGAACATCTTGATATTTTGCTTTACCTCTGTGATTGCAACACCTCCTTATTATTTATCTGTAGAATTACAATACCTCCAGTTACTACATAACTTCATGATCACTTCTAACAATAGGTTGGGATTACCTTGAACTGCTGTCTACTTGTCTAGCTGCTTCCTTATTTTACTTTTCTTTCTTGCAATCTCATTTTGTTTGTTTTACATACATCTATTCATTCTGTTTAGTGTCATTTGGATCTTGATTGAGCTCTGAGTTGATACTTTCAAACTGGCATAGTTCTGAAGTCACACCTATGACTTTCTTGCTGCTGTTTCCTTCTGCCTACTGCTACTTCAAGTTACTGTCTGTTGGCTGTCACTTACTCTTTTCAGTCATTTTTGCATCTACTCCATGCATCTCTCATATCCAAATGTGGCTATTGAGCCACTCATAGCAACCTCCTACATGTAGGTCCTTGTGGAACCCTCCTATTAAACTACTACATCAGGAAAAAGGACATACAGCCCAGGTTGCCAGGAGCCACCCAGGAAATTGGCAGCAATCTTCTGATATTTGAGCATTCTAAGGATACATCAAGAAAGAGGCCCTATAGTCTAGGCATATATAAGTTGTTATAAGTTATTCTCTGGCAGTTTAAGGCTTCTCAGGAGTCCTGGGCTACATAGGCTCCCCAGAATGTGTCAGGAATTGAACATTTACATGAACAACCAGCTTTATGACCTGTGACTTTGTCACAGGATTCACTCTGCTCACCCATGACTGCATCACTGGTCAACAGCTTGTAGGGGGCTGGGCCCCCAAACCCCCCATAGTCAGTACTATCATGCCTCCATACTGTGTAGGAAATGAGTCACTGACTCATTCAGTACTTTAATGCTGAATGCATTTGAGGTTCACCTTTGGCTTACCTCTCACTCCTGGTTTCCAACTTCAAATGTTAAATGCATTTGGGGTTCACCTTTGGCTCACCCCTCACTCCTGGTTTCAAAGTTCAATTTGGATGCAGAATGCATTGGTAAGCTGGAGCTCAGTTCTCATAGTAGTCTTGTAGTATTTATTGCTTCTATCAAATTTCTATATACTTTATGCCCAAATGATCCCAAGCCACTTCTGCTAAGTTAACTTGATGAAAGGATTAATGTGCATTAAGTAGTACCTCTTTGTCTCACACTCTTCACTATCTATAGGAACCTTATTAGTTCTGCACAGCTTGAAACAACCCAATAAAACATACCTTCAGGAAAAAGAATCTTCACTCCTTGCTTGGTTGTGCTGTGGGAAAGAGCAACATAAAGCTGGCCATAAGTAAACACTGGTGTTTGCCAATTTAATCCTACTTTGTCAACAGATTGTCCCTGGGCCTTATTAATTGACATTGAAAAGGCTAATTGGACAGGAAATTGACATTGTTCCAAAATAAAAGGTAGATCAAGATCTGATGGTGTTATTGTTATACATGATATCAGAAATGTTTTTCCTGCATGATCTCCACCTAACATTCTGGCTTCCAGGACTCTTGCAGAAAAATTGGTTAAGATAGCATGTGTACCATTACAAATCCCAGCAGCTGGGTCAAGGTTTCTAAGAATCATTATGGGTGCACCTTTTTTTAGTCTTAATTTTGATAGAGGCAGGCCTGAGCCATTGATACTGTTTAGATCCTCCACTGGGTATTGAAAGTCCCCATCTTCATTCTCATTTGTAACCGCTTGATCAGCACTGTTAAATGTATGAACATTTCCTTGTAAGACATTGAGACATTTCAGATTTAGTTCATCAACTGCATCATTTTTAGGACACAAAATTGTATGTTCTGAGAACTACTGATCATTATTTGCTGTAGGATCAATCAAGTTAAGACCAGGATAGATAGCAGAGAGTAAGGAATCAACTGTATCTCCACATTTCATAGCTGGATCCAGTTTAATTTGACTTTCTGCATTGTTGTCTGAACCATGACCAACTTTTAACAGCCATTCAGCATACTCATAATCCTCAGCTGTACCACTGTTAAGTCTTTTGTTTTCAGTTAGATGAAGCACTTCAATGTTATGCCAAAGCCTTAATCATTGAATACATACTCCAACTATTTGCTCTCTTCTTCCTTTGCACACTACAGGAAGGATTTGCTGGAAATCTCCACCAAATACTACAGTAACTCCACCAAATGGTTGATCATTTGATTTCATGTCTTATATTGTAAGATCTACTGCCTCTTGACAGAACCAATTTTGCATAGGCTCTTCATCCCAAATAATTAGTGCTGTTTTTTTTTAGCAGTTCAGCTAAGTCAGAGTTCTTTTTGATAGAGCACAGCTGCCCCTCATATATATCAATAGGTATCTTAAATGTTGAATATGCAGTTCTTCCTTTTGGAAGGAGGAGGGCTGCTATTCCAAATGAAGCACAACATAAGACAATTTTTTTTTCTGGAGCATATAACATAAAGTATTATAGGTAAAGGTTTTTCCTGTTCCTGTAGGACCATGTAGGAAAAACATTTTAGGCTGATTGTCTGTTGTAGCAGCCATTATTTTGTCAAAGGCATTTTTTTGACCTGTATTTAGTTTTTCAATGTTTTCCACTGCCTTTTGTGCTTGTTCATCTACATCAAAATCCAGTTGTTCTGCAATCAATCTGTTTCCTTCAACCTGTGACCAAAACTGATAATTATGAATAGGCATGCCTACATATTGTTTGACACCATCAAAAATTCCAGCATGAAATAGAATCTTGTCAATTAAATAAAGCCCATAGTCTTCAACTTGATTTTGGCTTGGGTTTATAACAATTCTTTCTCTGTGTAGATAGTGTGCTAAATCATCACAAATAAACACTTTAAACTGATCCCAAAGTAATCCAGGCTGAGCTGGATGACAGTCTTTCAGAATGGTTGCAAAGAGTGAGCAGAGAGTTGAACTGGTTTGCATATGACATGCATCCTCTAAGCACTCTTTCCATTCAGAGTCATCCTGTAATAAGCCTTGTGCTTGGCATGCTTCCTGAAATGTATTATATTCCACCCCATTGAAAGTACACAGATTGGCAAAAGAAGTAGCACCTCATACAACAGTCAGTAAAAGATGAACATAGAATCTCTCTCCTGCTGCAGGGTGCACAAAATACATCCTTCCAACAGCTGTCTTGGCTTTTTTATACAATTGCCATTTATGGCTGTTTTTCAACCATCTGAACTTAGAGGGAAAGTCTTGATAAAGCAGGGACTGCACAGTAGTAACTGTTAGGACCTTTACTACCTTTGTTGTTAGAAGCTTGTAGTAGGTTCAATGAATAGAAAGTAATTTATTATACCACAGCTGAGACAGAATACACAATGGGGAGTCACTACATACAACAAGTGATCGAGTCCTGTACAGTTTGAGTATTGGATATAGAGGAATGATCCTCGAGTGTCAAATAACAAATCTAGTAGCTCGGTGCAACTAGAAGTTGTATATTGAAATAACTTGTTAAGATGGTATTAACGAGGGTTGACTCGGGAGGTTTGTGACTCAGTCTCCGTTTACCCTATGAGACAGAATATTCAAAAGGCTACGGCAGTCAAATAGTCTTGTCAATTGGTTCAACAAGTGAGAAGTGGATATGCCAGTGACTCGGTGTCAATGGGGTTTGCTTGACTCAGTGTTAAGCAGAATAATATTATAGACTAGTGAACAAGAGAACAGAAACAACACAGATCAAGATAGTTCAGGTAATAACAGCATTATTGTGAGAGATGTAGGTACAAGGCTTTTATACTCTGCAGGAAGACATGTGGTCTTGTGAATAGAAGTTTGGAATGAGCAACTGGTTAGTTCACCTTGCGAAATGCATGTCAGATTTGGAGAGCCGAATTGATTGGTAGGACTATTATTGAGTTGTGTGGTGAGTGTACTGGTTGGAAAGAGCAGAAAAAATAGCGTAGGACATAACATTACCCCCCCCAAGGGCCTTGAGCCCTGGAAAGGATGTGTAGCTTTTGATGCGACACAGTGTTGTGACTGCTGCACTGTCAGATTGAGTTTCAATGTGCCGGCTGCCAGATTTTGATCAAAAACTCTAAGTCTGAAGGCCTTATAAATCTGGCACTCTGGGTTTCATTTCTCCTAATTAAATGACAGATTCAGCTGCTTGTCTCAACTCCCTTTCCTCCTCATCTTGCAGGGCTAGGCTTTCAAGTTCTTTGAGGAGCTTGAGAGGTAACTTTTGTTTCCTTGGATGTGCTTTCTCCCACTCACAAATCAGATCAATACTTCCTACCATACCTTTCCAGGGAATCCAGGACTCCTTGTCATACCCTTTCCATTTGATTAAATACTGGATTCCTCTGTCTGTTTCTCCCATTGGATGACTGTCTTTTATTGACTCGACTTCATATTTTGGTTCCCCTTTAATGAAGATTGGTGGGGGAGGTGATACAACTTGCTGGAAAGGATCTGGATGGTGGGGTTTTAGTCTATCAACATGGAATACATTATGGATTCATTGTAGGTCCCCCAGTAACTTGAGTCGACAGGCATGAGATCCTATTTTATCAAGTATCGTATATGGTCCTGCCCACTTGTGATCCAATTTTTTGGTAGGCCTTCTTGTTCAGATGTTAACCATATCCAACCTGACTTGGTCACCCTTTTTCCAATCAGGATTTCTGGCACAGTGGCGACTGAACTGATTTGCTGCTGCCTCGTTTGCTTTGTATATTTGTTGTTTTAAATATTTGTGTATTTCTTTTAACTCAGTAGCATACTGGTTTGCTTCCAAGTCATTCACCTTTGAAAGGTTGATTGAAAGTTTCAGATGGTATCCTTTATTCGCAAAGAAGGGTGTTAATCCTGTAGTTGAATGGGGTGTGTTGTTGTATACAAATTCTGCGATAGGTAATAAGGTATCCCAGTCATCTTGGTCATAAGACATATAGATTCTTAGATATCCTTTGAGGCTTTGATTAGTTCTCTCTGTCTGCCCATTCATTTGAGGGTGATATGCCATCAAGAGATGAGACTTGATACCAAGTACCTTACACAATTCCTTCCAAAACTGGGAGATGAACAAGCTTCCCCAATCCAAGACAATATCCACTGGTAGTCCATGTTTCAAGAATACATTTTCAAGAAATAGTCTTGCAAATTCCTTTGCAGTGTCTGTCGTGTGACAGGGAATATAGATGGCTTGTTTTGTGAGCTGATCTACTACTGCTAGGATTGCATCAAATTGTTCCTTTCCTGCCTTTGGGAGTTGTACTATATGATCCATTGAAATTGAGCTCCAGGGTCTTTGCCCAATGGGTAGAGGTTTCAGATTCCCATATTGGAGAGTTCTTCTAGCCTTGGATCTTATACAAGTATGGCAGCTTTGTACATAGTGATGTATGTCTTTGCTGCTTCCTTTCCAAAAGAACAACTGATTGAGTATCTTTTTTGTTTTCTTCTCACCTGGATGTCCTCTGAGTGCATGATCATGATCATGATAGGCAGATAGTACATCTCATTGAAGGTTTGTATCATTAGGGACATATATCCTACCTTGTCATTTAAGTAACCCATTCTCAAATACCACATTTTTAATCTTTCCTTCTCAAATCTGCTTTATTGTGTCTTGCATGAATTGGTCTTGTTTTGCCTTTTGAATCTGTTCCAATAACAAATCCTCATTCAAAAGCAATGCTGCATTGAGTCATTCCAGAGGAATCAATATCTGCTCTCTTCCTGCTCTGGCAGAGTCCCTATCGATGCCTTTCTTTAGGTATACATCTGCTTGTCTCATCAAAGCATCTGGTTTTGCTCCTAAAGTTCCAGGTCTATAGTTGATTCAGAAGTCGAATCCTGATAAGGCCTCTGACCACCTCACTTGTCTTGCCAACAGCTGTTTGGTAGTCATAAACCACTGCAGGTTACTGTGATTGGAGTAAACCTGGATTTGGAATCTTGAACTGTCACAATAGGCTCTCCAAACTTTAAAACATTCCATGATAGCCAATAGTTCTTTGTCATAAATATTGTAATTTATTTCCACTGGTATCATGGATCAAGTATGAAAAGCAATCAGATGTATTTCTCCAGTTTTTGGATCCAGCTGAGACAATATTCCTGCTATTGCCCAATCTGACACATCACATTTCAGAATAATTGGAAGTTCTGGGTTGAAATGTCATAGCACCGGGGCATGTGTAAAGGCATTTTTTAATAAATTGAAACACCTTTGACACGACTCATCCCAATGCCAAATGACATCCTTTTGCAGTAGTGACATTAGGGCTTTTGTTATGCTGCTATAATTGTCAATAAATCTGCAATAGAAATTTGCAAAACCCAAGAATGACTGCAGTTCTTTTATATTCTGTGGAACAGCCAAGATGTTATGGCTTTGACTTTGGACTGATCCATTGATACCCCTTTGGGATTTATTATTACCCCCAAATATTCAACTGTGTCTGTATCGAAACTGCATTTTTCTGGTTTCATGTGTAGGTGGTTGTCTCATAGCCTTGGTAATACCTTTCGGACTTGTTCCTCATGGGTTTTTTCATCACCTGAATAAATGAGAATGTCTTCCAAGTAAATAACCACACATACATCCAGTAAATCATGGAAAATGTCATTCATAAAAAATTGGAAAGCTGAAGGGGCATTTGTTAACCCAAAAGGCATGACCAACATTTTGTAGGATCTGTATCACATACGAAATGCTGTTTTCCACTTGTGGCCTTCTGCTATTTGGACATTGTTATACCCTGCTCTCAAATTGAGTTTTGTAAAATATTTTGCCCTTTGTAGTTGGTCAACAAGTGGGCCTATAAGAGGTAAGGGATACCTATTCTTTCTTGTGATTCGATTTAAGGCCTGATAGTCAACACAAAGCCTTAGGCTTCCATCATTCTTTTTTACGAATAGAACTGGAGCCCCAGCAGGCAAGTTGGAGGCTCTAATAAACCCTTTCCCTAGCATATCATTGATATAATCCTTTAGGGCTTTTAGTTCCATTTCCAACATGTTATAGAGTTTCCCAAAGGGAGGGGCTGAGTCCCCTTCTGTCTCGATTTTTAAATTGTACAGACAGTGTGGAGGTAAGACCTTTGCCTCTCCTGGGGAGAACACATCCAAGAAGTCTTGATACTTCTTGGGAACATGTTTGAGTATCTCTTCTTTGTCTTTTCGAGATTCTCCAGTCTCTGCTTCTGTCAGAAGTTTTTCTGTTTCTTCCCTATTTCCTTGAATCACCTCATGAGTTGCAGATTTTTCTGTATTAGTGGTATCATCATTATTCACTTGATTCGAGACTGTGGTGATATGCAGGAAATAGGCAGGTGTTCTGTCTTGTATTATAGTGTCCATTGCAGCTGCACTTATGAGACTTACTGCCTTGCCTGGGAGGTTTGGACCCATTCTCCTTTTGACCTTTTCAGGTTTTCCTATCTTCATCCCTCATTTTGTACATTTTCTCTGTTGCTGGAGTGCAGAGGTTTTCGAGATATTTAATACCCTTGTCGACAGGCCTTGTGGAATAGAATCCTGATGCAATTTTCTGACTTGTTTATATATCCACCTCCATTTCTGCTTGTATGCTGGCAGTTTCAAACTTCTTTTGTCAATCCTTTCTGCTGAAGCTTTCAATGCTTTCTCAGAGTAACTACTTCCATTTTCCCCTATATTGTATTTATTTTTCCATTTTTTGAGATCCTTGTTGTAATCATTAGCCCAATTTGTATAAAGCAACCATTCATTGAATTCCAAAACTGACAAGTTTACATCCACATTTTCTTGTTCATTATAGGCTGATTTATGTTTTGAGTCAGGGATTGATGTATCCTGCTTCTTGCTAGTATTCAAGTTCCATGTACCAGTGAACGAATCAACTAGTGAAGCTGAAATTTGTTCTCTTCCTTGGAATGTCAAAGTCAAATCCTTCCAATTTATTTCAGGATTGAATTCTTTGAGCCATGGTAAACCTAACACAATAGGAGCCATTGGGTGTAGTTGGGTTATTAGGAATTCAACTGTTTGAATTGAACTGTCAGTGAAGCTGATAGTATCTTTAAAGATTTTTGTTATATCCCCTGCCAAAGTTGGCTGTCCATTGAATAATTCAAGTGGAATTAGAGTATCTAAATCAGAGATATTTTTTGGGAATTTTTCTGCAAGGCTTTTATCAATAAAAGAATGAGTCGCGCCTGAATCAATAAGAGTATTATAGCTTAGATTTTTGGAATTGGAGAAAGGGAAACATGTCAAGACAAGAAATGAGTTGTTAGAGGGAGATGAGAGACATGCTGGGGATGTTTTTTCTATTACTGCCCCATGACAGACCACTTGAGCAGGGTTTTTTGGATTCCAGGCTGCTCTCAGTGTGTCTCTGGAATCCCCTCCACTTTTCCCAAGTTGTTTTCTATCTCGACATTCCAAATCTTGTCATTAGATGGGTCCCCTTCTAGAGTGAAGGTTGCAGTCCTCAACTGGTCACTTCATTGATTATTTATACTTGAAGTTCCATTTTTTGGAGGGTCCCAATTCTCCTGATTCTTGCAATCTTTACCAATATGATCTGATCTACCACAATTATAACAGAGTCTCAGTTTATGACATTGATAGAACTCTTCAACTTGCACAGGGGTCCTGGCAGCTCAAATTGCCCATAGGAATTCTTTGTCTCCTGGGTTTTTCAAGACTCTGTTGTTTCCTCCCTGATTTTCTAAGCCTTCTCCACTATTTCCATTCTGATTTGAGCCACTCGCAAAGTCTTCAGATTGTCCATATACTGTACCACTAATATTGTCCAAATTTACATTACTATCCCAAGCTGCAGCTCCCC
Organism: Collybiopsis luxurians FD-317 M1; assembly: GCA_000827265.1. Taxonomy (NCBI): domain Eukaryota; kingdom Fungi; phylum Basidiomycota; class Agaricomycetes; order Agaricales; family Omphalotaceae; genus Collybiopsis; species Collybiopsis luxurians. The sequence goes on along the minus strand of KN834795.1, from coordinate 99,813 downwards.
TTTGTTGATTGGTCCAATTACCTTGATTCCTACCTTGTTGACCCCCTGCTTGCTGGGGGTTATTATTATTGGATCCTTGTTGTGGGTTAGAGTTTTGGGGATTTGATGGGGCCATAGGATTATACATCCCAAAACCAGAATTTCCTCCATGAGAATGAGCTGCATTGGTTGCACAAATTGAATTGTCCAACTCCTGGAATCGCTGTACCCACTGTGGATAATTCTGTGGGGGATGAGTTTGAGCCACTACTGTAATGTCAAGACTCCTTATTACCACCCCTCAGAGCATTGCTACTAATGCCGTGTCATTGTATCCTGTCTTGAATGTATACTCCTGGAATCAAATAATAAATGTCGCAAACAATTCATTGTCCATCTGCTTGATCCAGGCCAGTTCAGCTGATCTGGTAAAGCCAATGCAAAAAACCCTGATATGTGTTGTAGACTGTTTTGCAAAGGCTAGTGATAGGCCTTTGGTCATGTGTTGTGACTCATCCAGCACACTATATCTGAAAAGTCACATGCTCAGATTGCTCAAAATCTGTTTTGCAAAATGACCTGATTACTCAATTTGAAAAAAAAAAAAAAGACTTATATCTCAAGAATGAGGCACCATGGGAAAAAGCTGAGACCCCCCCCCCCCCCCTTATAATTTAATGGACTATATACTTGAACCCCTAAACCCTAACCCAACCCCTAACCCAACCCTAACCAACCCTAACCTCCTAACCCAACCCCTAACTAACCCTAACCTCTAACCAACCAACCCTAACCCCTAACTAACCCTAACCTCTAACCAACCAACCCTAACCCCTAACCAACCCTAACCCCTAACCTACCCTAACCCCTAACCTACCCTAACCCCTAACCAACCCTAAACCCTAACCTAAGTTCCTCCTAAGGTTTGGCAATGTTTTGGACACCTCTCTAGTGTTAGGGTTAGCACAAGTGCTAACCCTAACAAGAGGTGCCCTCAACATTGCTTTATCTGTGTTTTGCAAAACAACATGCTGGCTCATCACTGTGAGTGTCAGATGAGTCATGGCACATGACCAAAGGCCTATCGCTAGCCTTTGCAAAACAGTCTACGACACATATCAGGGTTTTTTACATTAGCTTTACTGGATCTGGTGGCCAGTTTCACCTGTGCGTCTTGTGCAGGATTGAATAATCCAAAATACAACATGGATTCTGCAACAAAGTCAATCCAAGTACAGAGAGCAGGGATGGGGAACCCAGCCTCTTCCTGTTTCAACAAATTATTGTAGTGAGTAGCTGCTGCCCCTGTCAGATACAAGACAGCAAAACCAATTTTATCTGAGTCATTCTCATAAATAGTAGGTTTGGCCATAAAAGTGTGGCAGGCTTGCAAGAGGAAAGGTTCCCATTTCCACCTATCAGAACCATTGAAAGGGTCAGGTTTTTTGACATTGAGTTTTGCTTCCTTATTTAATCAATCTTTTCGCTGATCAAATTCTGGAATCTGACTTGCATCTTGTCCTGCATAACCTGGTTCTCCTCTCTTGCCTCTGGGGCCTCATACAGCTACCCATCCATTTGCCGGGTGCCAATATGTGTTGTGATTCAACCCCCAATCGTCAGGATTGTTGGGTGGTCCTCCTGGGCTACCTGGTCCTCCTGGTCCCCTTGGTCCCCCTGATCCACCACCTCCAGATCCCCCTCTAAAACTGCCATTTCTACTACCTCTTTCTCTTTTCAAATTTCCATCACTAATTCCTCCCGTCTGTGTGACTCCTCCATATGGAGGTCCTCCTGGAGCTCCTGCTACTCCATACCCCCTATAGGTACTGGCATGATTCGAGTAGTCATATGTCAGCTCAGCTATGTAGGGTCTATACTCTTGAGTCCCTGATCTCCAATATTGTTCAGCTGGAACTCTTGCAGGATCCTGATGTGTTGAGACAATAGGGTGATATTCATTCATTACTTGTCCAGGTGATCTATATGGGATTGCAGGTATTGAGTCAGAATTTCTGGCAGTTGGATGGATGTATTGCCTAGGGGCAGCTGTAAATACAGGTGGAGTTAATCCTGCAGCTTAAGGAGTGGTTTCCACAACTACTGGTGGTGGGACATGCACTGTCTGTTGAATTGCAGGCTGTTGGGGGAGGACTTCTGAGGCTCTCAGTGGTTGGGAAATCCGGCAACTCAATTTCCTAGCAAAAGGATTAACCACTTTTCCTATACCCTTTACATTTCGTAGGGGAGTGAATTCCTTTTTCTCTAATGGGGGCATTGGGTGATGAGTCTCAAGAGCTGAAGGGTGAAGCTGTTCTTCAGAAAATGAAAGGTTCCAGTCATCTCGACTCCTCCAATATGTACTTTTGAGCTTCCAGCTTGCAAATGTTCTGCTCTGGAAGAGAAAATCTCCTGCTTGGTTTGGGTTTCGAGGCTCGTATGAGGATCCCCTGTGGTCTTAGCAGCTTGCGGCTCATCTGTCACTGATTCCACCTGGGCTTTTATTACCCAGGAGCCTCCCACATCCCCCTGGATTCTCTCCTTGTACTGCTTTGCTAGGCAAATATCCTCATCTTGAGGATTTATTGCACTCATTAGCATGTTGCTGGCATTTTGCAATGCCAAACATCTCGCAGTTCTTTCTGAAAAGAATTCATTCTCCTCCCTTTGAGCCTTTCCTGAGGAGGGTTTGAGTTCCCAAACCCCATCAGCTGTCCTCACCTGGTGTTCACCCCTTTCTTTGGGTACTATTAGCAGCCTGTGGTCCAGTTCAGTGGGTGGAAGTCACCTCAACTCTTCCAGATCCTCATAACTTGGAGTATTAGTATTTCCCATAGATTTACAATACTCCTTTGCCACCTGAGCTATTTTCTGCTGGTCCCAAAATTGACTTGTATAACTGTAACCCCCAATAAGGTTGTCTGCTCTCGCAGATCATCCTTGTTCCACTTTATCTAATAGTGATAACATAGGAGAGTTCAGCATTTTCCTCTCTTCATTATCCACTATTGTATTGAGCAGAAAATTGATTTGAGATTTTCATATTGACTTGAGACACCTCATGGTGGCCTCATTCACCATTTCCATTCATTCAGGATCCATAATCAGTTGTGATAGCCATAGGGCTCCTTCATATACTTCTTTCAACTGGAATATTTCATTATTTATCCCATTAGGTAACTGGGAAGGTCATTGCATTAAAAGTTTCTGAAAATAGGCAGCTAGTACCCAGAAATTGTCCTTCGTTTCTGGGTCTTGACCATTAATAATTTGAATATAATATTGCATTGCCTTCATTAATTTGAAACATGTGCATTGATTGATTTGAAGTAAATCAACCAATTGATGTGTTAATTCTGTCAATGGTACAATACGAACATTTTGGTAGGGAGGGAATGTTAAGGAACTCTTGTGGTTCAAATTCTGTGTCTCCTTCACAAATTCTTCTGTTGTTGGAGGAGCAGGTAACAGACTGCTTTGCTCCAGTGACGAGACAGTTTTTCTACTTATATTGGGTATTGGGCCCAACAATCCCTGAGCCTGTATTGCATCGCTTTCTACTATCAGAGTAGACCATTTTAAATTGAATGGAGATTGTGGGCCCCTTAATGAGAGTGGACCTGATAAGTATAACCCCTGACTCATCTCTTGTTCTGATTGTTGCAATGCAAATTTAGATTCTTCTTCTCTTGGTGTGAGAGGAAGTGGATGTCTGATATGTTCTAATGGGGAGATGACCTTGTGTCTCACTCCTATGGATGTATATCGCATCATTGGAGATATGCCAATATCTTCATAATAATCCTCATTCTCAGGATGAGTTGGTGTGTGAAAGGGGCATGTTGAGCTGACTCCCACACTAAAGCCTTGAGGATCTTCCAGGGAATGAGTTAATTCCAATAAATGAATTGTTTCTTATTCCCTTCCTTTTTTGGGTGTTATTGGGGCACTTTGTGTTGGCCTCATGGCTAGCCTCAGGTCAGCTCTAGCTGCCATATGATATGGCTGACCTCACTGGGAGTGACTCAAAACATATGGTGTCAAGACCAGGTGTCCCAGAACATGAGGAGACCCATGTTCGACAGGATTTTCCAGGTCAAACAGGTCTCTATCATTATGTTCCAAAATTTCCCCCATTCTTGAGGGTATGGTACCTCTCGCAGGTGCTGATGAAACTGAGCAGTCATCCAGTGTAGAAGCTCCACATTGCTCCTCTCTTCTCTGGAACCTTGTAGCTCTCGCTGCTCTTTGGCATTCTTGTTCTTGATGCCATCTTTCTTGTTCACTTAAAAAATGTTTCACAGGTTCCCCAGACATCTCGGTGATGGAGAGAATGCTGTTATTTTGTTAGGACCTTTACTACCTTTGTTGTTAGAAGCTTGCAGTAGGTTCAATGAATAGAAAGTAATTTATTATACCACAGCTGAGACAGAATATGCAATGGGGAGTTGCTATGTATGACAAGTGATTGAGTCCTGTACAGTTTGAGTATTTGATATAGAGGAATGATCCTCGAGTGTCGAATAACAAATCTAGTAGCTCAGTGGAACTAGAAGTTGTATATTGAAAGAACTCATTAAGACAGTATTAATGAGGGTTGACTTGGGAGGTTTGTGACTCAGTGTCTGTTTTCCCCACAAGATGGAATATTCGAAAGGCTACAGCAGTCAAATAGTCTTGTTGATCAGTTCGACAAGTGAGAAGTGGATATGCCAGTGACTTGGTGTCAATGGGGTTTGCTCAACTTGGTATTAAGCAGAATAATATTATAGACTAGTGAACAAGAGGACAGAAACAACACAGATCAAGATAGTTCAGGTAATAACAGCATTATCGTGAGAGATGTAGGTACAGGGCTTTTATACTCTGCAGGAAGACATGTGGTCTTGTGAATAGAAGTTTGGAATGAGCAACTGGTTAGTTTGCCTTGCAAAATGCATGTCAGATTTGGAGAGCCAAATTGATTGGTAGGACTATTATCGAGTCATGTGGTGAGTGTACTGGTTGGAAAGAGCAGAAAAAATAGTGTAGGGCATAACAGTAACAACATTTTCAGGATGCTCTTCAGCTTTGCTTTCTTCCTTGAGATTTATTTTAAACCATGCTATCAATGTATTACTGGCTATCTGATCACCCAAAAGAGAGTTTTCTGGATCATAAGTCACCATATGTGCCCCAGGTGTGTGCACTGCCAATTGTATGACATATCATACTGTCATGGCTGAATATTCTCCAACAGGACTCAGATCCAGAGACATATTGGGAATCCAGATAAAGCTTAACTTCATCTTGATTAGTGCCAATGTACATGGTAGCCTGATCATGACCCTTATAGAGACACAGCATTCAACATTGATATAACTCTTCTATTCCATCAAGGACCATAGATTATAGGGAACAACTGATCTATTGTCAAGCTCAATATTGTGACCACTAACTTTTTTTATACACTTTCTACCATTATCTGGTTGGGCATAAACAGGATAACCATTTTCTGCAAGTGTGGTATCAGGTTGAAAAGGTTTAGGAAACCCCTTAGAACATTTATCATTCTGCATACAGGAAGCATTGTAATTCAGTTCACCCTAGGAATTCTGTTGATGTTGGAGTTGAGCAAAGTGCACTAAAAATTATACTGGGCAATGAGCCTTTACACACCGAAGTTGATATTGAGAGATATATTCAGTCCAAGATACTCAGTGCTGAGTATAACTTTGATTCAAAAGAAACATACTGGAAACAGGTACAGGAGACTTTAAAGAATGGTGCTGATGGGCAGTGAGTATTTGTATTCCACCAAAAAGATAAGGCAACTGATACTGAAGGAATATACAGATTTTGGTGGGTTGAGTGTCAGTTAAAGGAAGTGAAAGAGTGTGTTGATGAAGAAGCAGTGGAAGAAGTTTTGATGAATTTGCGTAAGGACTTGATGTGTATGAATGTTCAAGAAGGTTGTTGGATGGCCTAGGGATAGTGGACTATTGGATTATTATTAGGTATTCACAAGGTACAATTGGATATATCTATCTATGGAACACTTTCTCATAGTTATACCATACTTATATTTATGTTCCCTTGCTATCTCACACTGTTCTATCTTTAGTACTAAGTGTACTTATATCTTGTCTCACCATCACATCTCAGTTCTCATGATTCCTATCACATATACCCATTCTCATGTACTAGTTCTCATCTATCTTTTATCCAGCCAATGGTTGACTAGGTATCACATTGTGTACTTGTATATAAAGCCACCTATGTACACAAACAATCTAGTGGCGCTTTTTCCCCCCTTTGATCTGTGTGATCAACTTAGTGCTGTGTGCACTTCAGCTAATTCATTCTCAAGTCCATAACCTCTAATAGGTTATGGGCCCTGCTTAAAGCCTTAATCACAGAAGGGAATCTAACAGCAGTAACTATAAATTTTTCATGCCACCAAAGCTTAACTTGCCAGCATCATGAAAACCATCTGGCATAAGAATTCCATCAGGTAGGAGCACACCACAGAGGCAACCATCACCCCCTCAAGCTACAGATCCAGAAGCAGCTTGTGCATTAGCACAGCATATTTTTGATATTGGAGAAGATCTAGAAGATTTTGCCTGGAACTCAACTGATGAACAATATTATAGCTGTGATACACAGCCTTGTCCAAATAGGTACAATGTAACACATACCAGACCTCTTGCAAATTGGGGATGACCAACTGAGAAAGGACAAGAAGAAATTATTAGGAGTCATATTCATCATATATCTACCCAGGAAGTATCTTCATCTTCTCAAGTACCACACTCATCCCCATTATCAGAGCCACTGGAAACTCTGAAATCAGACCCAGATCCTGAACCAGAATTCCCATATCCAGGAACAAATCCACCTTCACCTCCACCAGCCTCTAACCCAGTCCCAAATCCACCACTCAGATCTCCTACTCCACCAGAACCAGAACCTGACCCTGATCCATCTGACAGTGATAATCCTGACTTAGATTCTGACTCAGAAAGTGATGATGACATGTCCAAAGCTATAAAGGCATTTGATAACTTGGTAACAATCCTTAAAGCTGATGGATCTAACTGGGACACATGGAAAACTTGAGTGGAATTGGCAGCTAAGTCTATTAAATATGGAGACTATCTGACCTGGAATCCTTATGGGATTAGCCTAGATGAAGATGATAGGAAACCAACAGATGAGGACAAAGAAAAGGATAGTGACTTACTAAATGTTATCATTGGCAGGCTATTGGATGGAATTTTCCAAATGTACAAACATCACACCTCCACCCAAGCATTGTGGAGAAACTTGCTGGAAGACTACAATTCCAAGAATGCACTTGCTGAATTGCATTTGCAACAACAACTCCACTCTCTTATATGCTATGACCCTGCAAAGGTTAACACTCACCTTGACACTATGATAGAAATTCAGGACAACCCTGCAAAGAGGAGTATTGATATAACTGATAATATTTTTATTAACACCATTATCACCTCCATCTCAAAAATATTTCTATCAACAATCAATGCCCTGATTGTCATATCCAAGAAAACAGATACCAGACTAACTCTGCAGGAGTTAATATCAACAATACATTTTCCTATTGCCAAAATCAGATCATCCCCCTGTGCAGAAAATTTTGGTGATATTTTTCATATGGATGTTTGGGGACCAGCTTCTGTTCGTACCATAAATCACTGCACTTATGCACTCACCATTGTGGATGAAGCCACCATATGGTTGGAGGAACCTTTGCTTAAAAGCAAAGATGAAGCATTTACTCAGTACATTATCTCCCAAACCAGTCTCCAAACTCAATATGGCACTACTGTCAAAATTCTTCACTCTGATCAAGGAGGAGAATTTCTCAGCAACAAATTTGCTGCATACTTGGAGTGACTAGGTACCAGACAGAGGTTAACAGTTCATGACACTCCAGAACATAATGGAATTGCCAAATGGACCCATCAGACATTGCTTAATGCAGTCAGAAGCATTATGATTTCACCAAGACTCCCAAAATGGCTATGGGGTTTTATGATGCACTATGCCATCTATGTCTGGAATAGGACACCAAAGAAAGCTATAGGAATGGCTACCCCATTTGAAAAATGGTTTAGTAAAGTTCCAGATATTTCTAACTTTCACATTTTGGTAGTACAGTTTATGTTAAAAGGGAAGTCAGCCCTGGAAAATTGGAACCACAAGCAAATGAAGGATGATGGATAGGTATTGACACAGAGTCAGAAGGACACTATATCTATTGGCCAGAAAGAAAAACAGTAACAACTGAATGAAATGTAGTATTCTCTGACAGGCAGATCCAACTTGTTGAAGGGGAGGATGGAAATTTGGGAAATTTGGAAACATCAATCACTGAGTTGGAACAGCCTGCTATCCCAGTTCCAGCTGAAATAGCAGAACCCATTCCACCAGAGGAAATTACTGGTAAATGAACCAGGAGACCTACCCAGAAGGTCAGGGAAATTATTGAAGGAAATGCTGAGAAAAACAGGGAACTTCATCATTTAACAGCATCCCTTGCACAGGTAACATCAGAAATAGAGTCTGATCCTTTATCAGTTGCAGAAGCCATGCAACATCCAGATTGGCCCAAATGGTTGGAAGCCATGAAGGAAGAAATTTCCAGACTCCAACAGCAGGGAACTTATGATATCATTATTTCACCTGATGATGCAAACATTCTCACATCCAAATGGGTTTTTAGAACTAAAAAGGATGAAACCAGAAAAGTCATTGGCCATAGAGCCAGACTAGTGGTACCAGGATTTAATCAAATCCCAGATGTTGATTATTTCCCAGATGAGACTTTTGCATCTGTTGCCAAATTAGCATCAGCCTGTGCTATCCTTAGCATAGCAGCTGAAAAGAATATGGTCATTCATCAAATGGATGTAAAATCAGCAT
>KN834795.1:63500-88575 GCA_000827265.1 Collybiopsis luxurians FD-317 M1 | reverse complement strand
ATATATTTAATGTATTGTCCTACTGAGGATATGACAGCAGATATCTTCACCAAAGCCTTACCTTCTCTAAAGGCCAAACACTTCGCTACATCCATGGGACTTACAAAGGTTTGAAGGGGAGTATTGGATTATTATTAAGTATTCATAAGGTACAATTGGATATATCTATCTATGGAACACTTTCTTGTAGTTGTACTATACTTATATTTATGTTCCCTTGCTATCTCACACTGTTCTATCTTTAGTAGTAGTGTACTTATATCTTGTCTCACCATCACATCTCAGTTCTCATGATTCCTATCACATATACTCATTCTCGTGTACTAGTTCTCATGATACTTAGTTACATGTTCTCATCTATCTTTTATCCAGCCAATGGTTGACTACATATAACATTGTGTACTTGTATATAAAGCCACCTATATACATGAACAATATGGTGGTGCTTTTTCCCCCCTTTGATCTGTATGATCAACTTAGTGCTATGTGCACTTCAGCTAATTCATTCTCAAGTCCATAACCTCTAATATGGATGATGTAAGAATTTTGGAAAACAATTGGATCCAATTGGTAAGGGGACTGGACTGGTTAACAGGAGAAGAAATACCTATGGATATACAACAATACTTTAAGCAAGACACAAACTTGCTACAAGAATTTGATGGCCTGAGAAGGTTAGTAAATAGTCAAATCATACAACAAGTTTATCCAGATAAAGATTACTGAGAATTGAAAAGACCCACAGCAGAAGGAATTAAAAATGTAAAAAACAGGAAAGAAAAGCCTGCAAGTCCATCCTCTATATTGTTCACTAGCATTCTAATACCCAACGAAATAGCAGTTAGGATTGAGGTTGGCAAAGGGAATGACCAGAGGGACAACATTGATGACATGAGCATTGAAGAACAGAAAGCATTAATAAAAAATTTATGTACTGATGAGTTACAATCCCTGAACTTCCATGAAAACACCCAGAATGACCTCAAAACATACCTCCAAATTGCACTATCCAAACCCCCAAATATCAAGACAGCCACAGGGAAGGAAGGTCACCTGAAGTAACTGAAGGGAGAAATATGGAAATCTTTGTAACAGTACCAGAGGTTATGAGGGCTTTCAACCAAGGGTGGGACATCAAATGCAAGGAATACTGATACACCTTGACCCCAACTATGTCAGCAAAACAAGTCAAAGAATGATGCTGTGGTGGTAGGGAAGGAGAGAGCAAAGTGGCAAGTGAGTATGACAGCTGCACTGCCTCACAAGGCTCAAAAACAAGATCAGATTGTAATCAATCCATGATTGACAGTTCCTCTGATCAATCTGCAATGAATAAAGACAAGCGGCTACAAAGATGGGAAGCAAAAGGTAAGTTTAAAGAAATTATGAATACTAACAATGTGCAGGACATAACTCAGAAAGAATATGGTAAAAATGAAGAAGGAAAACTACCTGTATGGAAATCCAACCTGCACACACCCACTGCTTGTGATCCAAGCCCTCATCCAAAATTAACAAATACAACACAACTTGCTGGACTACTAACAGAAAACAATTTCTATAACCAACAGCCTAACCCCATCCAATTGTCTAAGTTAAAAAACAATACAAAAGCAACATTGTTTAACCCAAATAATGACTTCTTCCAGGAAACCCCACACAGAAAACCCAGTGGATTGGAATGGAGGAACAAGGGAGAACATAGTGCTTTAAGAAATGAAGGAGAAGACAATAAACCTCCATCCTCATACATGCCAGTACAAGAAGAATACATAGGGAGGTATCAATCTTGAGGACCACAAGGGCCCCCAGGGCCACAAGGACCCCAAGGCCCACAAGGGCCCCAAGGATCTCAGGGACCACCAGGACCACAAGGATCACAAGGCCAAAGGGGACCGCTTGGACCACCTGGTGGACCACCAGGAGGGGGATATCCCATACCTGGACCTCTAGGACCTCCAGGGCCTCCAGGACCCCCAGGTCCACAAGGCCCCATAGGAGAATCCAATCATAATGGCAATAGCAATCATGAAGAAAAAAATGCCATAGCACAGGAATCTAAATTGGAAATACAGAACTGGAACCATTTGATGGGACCAATTGCAAACTTTGGAGAACCTTTGTTTCAGATTGTTATAGGATGTTCACTGCCAAGCCCACAATCTATAAGACTGATAATGCTAGAGTAACATATGCAGCCTCATGGCTTACTGGTACTTCAGGAAGGTATTACCAAAACCTAGTTGAAAGGGAGATAAGAAACTATGAATACATACCAGTACTACATGATTGGGATTCATTTTTGCAAAGATTTAGTACCCTATTTGGACTGCATGATGAGAAACTTCATGCACAAGCCTCCCTAGAATCCATAGTACAACAGTCTGATGAAACATTTGCAGACTTCCTTGTCAGATTCCAGGACACAGCAGAGAAGACATAATATAATGATGATGCACTATGTTGGAGGATGATCAAGCAGATTAGAAAGGATCTGAGATCAAGACTCACATTAGTAGGCAGAATACCACCAACACTTGAACAACTAACAACTAGGTTAATAGAGTTAGATGGTGCTAGAGAAGCTTTTGTTGAAGCAGGAATTGCACCAGTCTACAATAGCTGGGGAACAAATAATAACCCCTCCAGAGGATCAACAGAAAGAAAAACAGAGAATAATACACAGGCACCGAGATCCAATAATAGAAACTATCAAGGTGGTCAGAACAATCCACCAAAGCAGACTGCTCAAGGTCGTGCAACTTTTACCAATACACTTACACCAGAAGAAAGGGAAAGAAGAAGGACTCTCAAACTCTATTATGAATGTGGTAAACCAGGCCACTATGGTAGAAATTGTGAGGAAAAGGGAAAGGGGAATGTAGCATTGCATGGAGCTGAGATTGACAGTCCATGTGCCTGTGACAACTGTCTAGAAAATGAATCTATAACAGACCCAACAGATGACAATGACAGTGAATTATATGGGCATGCTGCATTCAATATAGAAGATGACTATGATGATGAAGTCAGAATGTTATTAGAAATTGGGAATGAAGGAGGACTAGAAATAGCTGAAATATCTGATTTGGAAAAAGAGGAGTTGAACCAGTGATCTGAGCATTGAGTTCAACTAATACTTCCTCAGAATCCCTAAGAGGGATGCATAATAATGTACCCCCAATAAATTCCAAAGCAGAACAATCCTTCATCATAACTAGCAAACTTTGGGTAAATCCCAAAGAAGAAGTACCAACATTAATTGACTCAGGAGCCTCAAAATCATTCATTGACATTGACTTGGCTGCAAAATATCCAAAAAATATACATAAATTAAAGAGACCAATCCCATTGACCCTCTTTGATGGAAATTCAACCTCTTCTGGAAACATCACACACAAATTTATTACCAATCTAATATTTGAAAACAGTATGGAAACAAAAGAAGAACTATTAATAACTCACCTTCATCCCTCAACACAAGTAGTGCTGGGCCTGTCATGGCTGAGAAGACACAATCCAGCTATTGATTGGAAAGAACTCACATTAACATTCGAAGGAACAACACTAGCAGCAATAGTCACAGACAAGATACCTATACCAGGTACAGTGCCTCAAAAAATTGTCCACATGTTTGGTACTTTTGGAAAGATCTGCAATTTCCGGGTCACATGTTAAATTCTATTAGTAATAGTTGGTGACAGTCAAATAGCACTACATTTATACTCTATGTACCACTTTAGCCTTTTTAATTTGAGTCAAAACTGACCAAGTTATGGGCTATTTGATTTGATAAGTCATGTGGACAATTTTTTGAGTTGTCATTCTAATATTATTGTTGTACCCCATTAAGCTGTCATAAATGACATCATTAGTGGAGTGGTGCAATAATCATATCTTTACATCATAATGATGTCATACCTTTGATTGGGAATATATAAGGCCACTTGTTCATCCTCCATAGCCCTCATTAAATCATGAAGCCCATCACTTCTACTCAACTTGACAATGTCCTCTCTCTGCTTCAAACCTCCTCTTCTACTAGGAAGATCTTGCTCAGACTGGTATATCCAAGTCAAAGATTGCTTCCCTGGCAAAGGAAGTGGTCCCAGACAAAGAGAACCATCCAGCAGGATGTCTCAAGAAACTCTCTGCCACTGATGAGCATGCTGTTATTAAATAAGTTACTACAGGCAGGGCTGAAAATGCTGCTCAGGTGGCCAGAAAAATAAACCACATTCTCTCCTAGCTTGTTCCTGCCCAGACCATCAGAAATACTCTTCACAAAACCAACATAGACACCAGAAAAAAGCAGAAGAAGCCTAGACTCACCCCTGCTCAAAAGAAGGCTCATTTGATCTTTGCTCAGAAGTACAAGGATTGGACTGTTGATGACTGGAAGAGTGTAATTTGGTCAGATGAGACCAAAATCAATAGATTTGGGTCAGATGGACAGCAGTATGTGTGGATCAGAAAAGGAGAACCATTGGGGGAGAAAGGCATCCAGCAGACAGTGAAGTATGGAGGAAGAAACATCATGGTGTGGGGCTGTATGGGATGGGAAGGGACTGAGAAATTGGTAGAGGTGGAGGGGAGGATAAATGGGCAGCAATCTGTGGACATTTTGGACAACAATCTCTTGGAGAGCATGGAGATTTTGGCCATTGATCTAGAGATAGCCATTTTTCAGCAGGATAATAATTCCAAGCATACCTCAAAAGTGACCACCAAATGGTTCTCCTTTGCCAGGGAAGCAATCTTTGACTTGGATATACCAGTCTGAGCAGAAATCTCCCTAGTAGAAGAAGAGGTTTGAAGCAGAGAGAGGACATTGTCAAGTTGAGTAGAAGTGATGGGCTTCATGATTTAATGAGGGCTATGGAGGATGAACAAGTGGCCTTATATATTCCCAATCAAAGGTATGACATCATTATGATGTAAAGATATGATTATTGCACCACTCCACTAATGATGTCATTTATGACAGCTTAATGGGGTAAAACAATAATATTAGAATGACAACTCAAAAAATCGTCCATATGACTTATCAAATCAAATAGCCCATAACTTGGTCAGTTTTGACTCAGATTGAAAAAGCTAAAGTGGTACATAGAGTATAAATGTAGTGCTATTTGAATGTCACCAACTATTACTTATATAATTTAACATGTGACTCGGAAATTGCAGATCTTTCCAAAAGTACCAAACATGTGGACAATTTTTTGAGGCACTGTATAGGAAAGAGAAATGAATTAACAAATCAGTACCCAATTATGGCAAATGAGGAGAATAATTCAGTACAGATAAGCTTAGTAGGGGCACAAGGGTTTAGGGATCTAATGGAAGAAAGGTATGAAACATATGTACTGTATGTGCAACCCTTAGGGGGAGAAACAGATTCCCTCAGAGGATCATTTACTGAAGGACCCAGAATCTCTGGGGTTGGGGCAAAGGATGAAACACATGAGGCCATGAAAATACATGTACCTCAAGAGTATCATGACTTTGTTAAAGTACTCTCTTCTGAAGAAGCCACAAGACTAGCAGGGCATAGGAGCTATGACATCAAGATAGAAACTGAAAACAATCAATTGCCAGCTATAGGAAAACTATACAATATGTCAGAAACTGAATTAAAAGCACTCAAGACCTACATAGATGACATGCTAGCTAAAGGCTTCATAAGATCATCCAACTCACCTATAGGAGCTCCAGTACTTTTTGCAAAAAAAAAGGATGGCGGACTAAGGCTATGTGTGGATTACAGAGCATTGAATAGACTGACAAGGAAAGATCACTATCCCCTACCCCTGATAGGAAAACTAATTGACCAGCTCAAAAATGCCAAGATCTATTCCAAAATAGACCTTAGAGATGGGTACTACAATATTAGAGTAGCAGAAGGCCATGAATGGAAAACAGCCTTTCAAACAAGATATGGATCATATGAATATCTTGTTATGCCATTTGGATTGACCAATGATCCAGCAGTGTTCCAGCACTTTATGAATGATGTATTTCATGATATGGTAGACAGATCCATTATAGTCTACTTATATGATATACTCATTTACTCAGCAAATGAAGATCAGCATAGGGAACATGTTAGACAAGTCCTACAAAGGTTGGAGGAAAATGACCTACATGCAAAACCACAGAAGTGTAGTTTTCATACAAGATCAGTAGAGTACCTAGGAGTAATCATCACTCCTGAAGGAGTATCCATGGATCCTTCTAAGGTACAGGTAATAAAGGACTGACCACATCCCAAAACAGTAAAACAACTTCAGTCCTTCTTAGGTTTTGCAAATTTCTATAGGGATTTCATTGATAATTATTCAGGAATTGTGAAGCCACTCACCAGACTTACAGGAAAAGCCAAGCCATGGGAATTGACACAACAATGCAAAACAGTATTTCAATTACTAAAGCTGGCATTCCAGGAGGAACCTATAAGAAAACACTTCAATATAGATGCACCAATCATTTTGGAATGTGATGCCTCAGACTATGCAATTGCAGCTATATTATCACAAATAGATCCAGAGACAAAGAAGCTACACCCAATAGCATTCTATGCCAGATTGATGGGAGTGTCAGAGTTGAATTATGACATTTATGATAAGGAACTACTAGCAATTGTTGAGGCCTTTAGACACTGGAGAGCCTACTTAGAAGGTGCTAGGAATACCATTCAAGTATATTCCAATCACAATAATCTACAATTTTTTACAACTACCAAACAACTAAGCCAAAGACAAGCAAGATGGTCTGAATTCTTATCAGGATTTGACTTCATTATAAATTATAAACTATCGACCTGGGAGACTTGGAGGAAAACCAGATGCTCTGACCAGAAGAGCAGATGTATATCCAAAAAAGTCCACACTAGAAGAAGCAAATAAAATGAATAACAAGATTCTCATAGAACAGCTTATGGCAGCACAAACACTCAATGAGGACTTACATTTGAGTAAAATAAGAAAGGCACCAAAGGACAAATATATAGAAAAGGCACTAAAAAACATAAAGGAAGGACAACCAGGGGATTTCACTATGGAAGGGGATTTACTTTTAAGGGGAGGGAAGATATATGTACCAGATCATGTGAACCTATGACTTGAAACAATCAGGAACCTTCATGACCACAAACTCATGGGACATCCTGGAATCCATAGGACAATACAACTCATTAACTGAAATTATTTTTGGCCTGGACTCAGGAAACTGGTTGAAAGGTATGTGAAAAGCTGTCACATTTGCAACAGAGCCAAGTCAATCAGAAGAAAGAAATTGGGGTTTTGAAAACCCTTACCCATAGCTGAACACCCATGGAATTCTATCTTGGTAGATCACATTGTCAGCCTACCGGAATCAAATGGATATGATGCTATTATGGTAGTGGTATGTAGGCTAACAAAACAAGTTGTATTTGTGGCCTGCAGAACTACAGACCAAGCAACAGAACTAGCAAATCATTTTATTTGGCACATCTTTAGTAAACATGGAATGCCAATGGACATAGTATCTGACAGAGGGACCCTGTTTATCTCAGGCTTCTGGCAAGCACTATGTAAATCACTTGGTATAGGACAAACTTGTCAACAGCATACCATCCTGAAACCAATGGGCAAACTGAAAGAACAAATCAAAGTCTGGAACAGTACCTAAGGATATTTGTGAACTATGATCAGAACAATTGGGAGGAAATGTTACCCTTCACAGAATTTGTACACAATAATACACCAAGTGCAACTACTGGTGTCACCCCCTTCTTTGCCAACAAAGGATATCACCCCAGACTATCTATTTCACTTGAGCATATATCAAATCATGCTGCACATATGGTTGCTTCAAACCTAATTGAACTGCATGATTTCTTGAAGGGGCAAATGAAACAAGCAAATGAGGAGAGTACAAAACACTCAAATACACTCTGAAGAGATACTCCAAGCTGGAAAAAGGGACAATATGTCTGGTTAAGTATGGAAAACATCTGTACAAAAAGAAAGACAAAGAAATTAGACTGGAAATGCATGGGTCCATTCAAAATTACTGAGAAGGTCTCATCTCATGCATATAGGTTAGAACTTCCAAGAACCTTGAAAGGAATTCATAATGTTTTCCATGTCAACCTATTAAAGCTACATGAAAGGGATGAGTTACCAGGGCATAATATCCCACCTCCCCCACCAATAGAAATCAAAGGGGATGAAGTATATGAAGCGGAGGAAATCTTAGATTCAAGATACTTCAGTTGCACATTAAAATTATTAGTGCAATGGGTAGGATATGGACCAGAAGAGGACTCATGGGAAACACTTCCAAATTTGGATGGAGCTGCACAAGCAACCAGAGAATATCAAAATATGCACCCAGGAAAGCCACATGTTCCTGAAGAATAGCCAATTAAATTGAAGGGGCTTGATAAAGAACCCAATATGCAAGTTGAATCACACAGCCCTAACCACAACTCAATGGAATTAAAGGGGCATACAAAATAAACACCAATCTGAATCCCAAAAATTATCACACAGACAAGGGAGTAGTGAGCAAGAATCATATATTGAAAACAGCTTACTAAAAACCTAAATAAATGCGATAATATGTAAGAAGAAAACAATAAGATTACAACTATGATTAAAAAGAAAGTAAATTAACCAAAAAAGGAAAAGAGTAGATGAATGAGACAAAAAGAAAAGGACAGCCAAATCATAATTAAAAGAAAAGAACTATATTAATGAAACAAGATGGGAAGATAAACTAATCAGAATAACAATGGTTGTAAATTGATACTGTACAATATGAACTAGATCTAGGGTCAAACTCTATTCTAGTGTGTGGGAATGGGCCATCAGAATGCTGGTTTTCTACCCAAGTTGCTGTAAGCTGTGGAGCAGGAACAACAGGTATGCTGACCAAACCACAAACCTTAGGCTTGTATCAGTGACAGCGGTTGCACTTAGCACTGTTATTCAAAGCTCCTTTCCAAACAGTAGATGCACCTACTGTAGTGCCAGTCAAGGATGAAGGGGACATGGGAATAGCGGTAGTAGACAAGAAACCTTGGACAGGAGAAGGAGGCAGAACAATGGGGTGACTCGGGAGGCTAGTAAATGCACTACATGCAATGATGGGCTGATGCTGGGAAATACAACATATGGAAGCAGCAGAAGAGGGAATCAATGTGTTGGATAGGGTGGCCACAGATGACCATGGGAGCGAGTTATCAACAAGTGGAATAGTCAGAGCACTAGAAAGAGTGTTGAATCAACAAAAAAAAAACAAAACACACCTAGGAATATGATTTGCAATTGAAACTTCATGCCGAGTAGACAAATGATGTATCGCATCTGCAGAAAATGGGTAATCCTTCAACATGGATGCTTTAACCTTCCCCACTTCACTAACAGCACCCAAAGCAAGTAAAGAAAGATTTTGAATGAGCTGACCAGTTTCAAAAGAAGGTCCAGAGGTCACAGTTCCCTTGATGGTGGTGCCGACATGGTATAAAATTTCAAGAAGGGAGCTGAGCAAAGGAGAGATAACAGATACATCCAACACTAGGAGGACCTCAATGATGTTGGCAAGC
This sequence comes from Collybiopsis luxurians FD-317 M1, assembly GCA_000827265.1. Taxonomy (NCBI): domain Eukaryota; kingdom Fungi; phylum Basidiomycota; class Agaricomycetes; order Agaricales; family Omphalotaceae; genus Collybiopsis; species Collybiopsis luxurians. Next base: position 78,983 of record KN834795.1, on the reverse strand, counting down.
TGGGGGACAAGATTGCTCAAATGATCAAGTTCCCCCTTTGCATCTCAATACTGACAAGCCAAGAAATCATACTGATTTATGGCTTGAGCTAATGAGGAACAAGAATCAGTTTGAGAATTTGAACGAATGCTGAATAACTCACCCAGCCTTGGGTCAGTCATGGACAATACAGTACTATCTCCCGGGACAATGACTGATGTTGCAGCAAGAGTTGGGGACTGCAACCATCTTGCTGGAACTGGGGTGACAGAAGATGGAATGCTGAGTGTGCCAGGATTGGTTGATGCTGGAGGTCATAAGATCAAACTAAAAGGTAGGAGGAAATGAAAAATTTGAATAAAAAAGAAGTGGAATACATACCTTGCATCTGAGTTGCAAGGGTAGAGGAGACCTCCAGAGCTGAACTGCCCACTGCTAATTGTGCTTCCACCTTCAGATTGGCAGATATGTTGAGTTGATGTAGGAAGTTTGAAGACATGAGAGCATACGGTAGCAAAAGTATGAGTTGGAGAATGAAGTTTGCAAAGACAAAGGTGACTATTTTTATACAAGGAAAACGGCCAATGGCAAAATGGAAAGTACCAGGGGAATTGGGTGACATCGTAGCAGTTGCATGCAAGAAGGGTTTGAAATGATGAAGAGTGACAAAGGGGTTGCCATAGGAGTGCAATGGACAAAGGGAGAAGGGATGATGAAGGCAACAGCAAATATGGAATTAGGGTTAGACGCCGAAGGGATGCTGTTGCAAATGAATGAAGGAAATAGGCTCACGATTAAGACTTATCTATGTTTGAATAACAAATGCCAGAATACAAGGTGTGGCGAGAACATTGAAGGGATACAATAGGGATGATGTGGCATACTAAGAATGAATGACACTGGAAAAAGAAGAATGGAATATATGATATGGTGCATCAGGTTGATTTTAGGCTCCAAGTTAAGAACAAAGGATGACAATGTTGGCAACCAACTGAGGGGGGAATCTGACCTAAAAAGGGGGGTAATATTAGGATCCATCCCAATTTAGGACCCATCCTGATTTTTTACACTTCTACTTACCAATTTACCAATATAGCCCTTTAATATTTCTTCCTATCTAAAGTACAAGGACAGGAGATGCCACAAAACTGATGTATACACATGTCTGAACTGCGGAATAATCCCGCAATTAAGGTACAATAAACTGCTGGTTGCTGCGGGGATAATCAAATCCCAACATACTGCGCATTGGTGCTGAAACCAGTACAGGTGACAGTACTGTGCATTGGCGCTGTGCCCAGCACTGTGCATTGGTGCTGCACCCAACACTGCATTACTACAGAGTAGAAGGGTATATAAGCAGCTGAGATTCCTTGGAACCCCAGCTCATATATTTTGTTGTACATACTAATCTCAATCTATATGTCTATTATTTTTTCCTTTTACTTCTAAGCTTCCTCAAAGTTGTCCAAATAACTCCAATCCTCTATTGCTTGCCATTGTTGATATTGCACCATCAACAATTCCTTAATTCTGTTATTGAACTTTTGTACTCATAAGAATATATTACTGAGCCGCCAGTATCAATATTGGTCATACAAATCTAGCACTTACTAAGTCAACCAACTCGAGCAATACCAACTTTCTTAGCTCTGAAATATTCTTAACTCTGAAATACTGTCATTGTCTACATAACATGACATCCCTGTATCGATCTCACAGCATAATAAGGTTTGCATAGATTGAAGTTAGGTCATAACATAAAAAGTGGATTTCACTCACTTTATGTGAAAGCTAAGCTCACCAAACATGAAATTGCAAAGTGGTAGAATAGTATTTCTGTCCAATGAGGCTTCAAGCTCAATGGATAAGATGGTTGGAAGTTATAAGAAAATGTGCGTCCAAGCACTTATACCAAAGCTTAGGTGCACACCCAAAATGGGGTGCCTTCAAGAGACACATGTTAACCTGAAGTATTCATGCATATATTGTACTTATCTCTGCACTTACTATTTGTCAAAATAGATATAGATTTGCTATTAACTGCTAATGATAATAAGAATATGAATGAGAGCTAGGGATGGATTATTCATTATACTGTAGCTTTCCTGTCTTCCTACTTTTTTTCCAATAATCATTGGGTCTGCTTTTTTCAGAATGAGGATAGGGAGAACATTGTTCAGCATTATGACCCCTTTTCCTTTTCTGACTAATGGATCTCTGAGTTGAAGGTAAAAGTACTGTAACATTTGAAGAGAAGAGGCAACTGAAAATCTACGGGTAACACCCCAGCACCTGTTGAGCACACCAGCCCTAGATCCTTGAAGTAAGATTTGTGGGTAAAATGAACAATGGAAATGCATTGTTCCCCTTCCCAGGCTTCCCCCTCATGATCTAGATTGGCTCCTCAAAGCCACACAATATCCCTGGGCTGATATTAGACTCTAAGATTCAACTGTCAGAAGACAAGCCATCCTGACTTGATTCTTCTGAAGACAACCAATGTCATCCAAGCCACCTCTGGCTCTCAGACATCCCTGTGGTTAGGAGTTATGCAATTCCACATATTGGCTTGACCTTCCATTAGCAGCAGATTGAGGGCACCCAGCATCTTGATGTAGGGATACTTTTCCTCAGCCTGAATTCTGGCTGTTTCCAGGCAAGGATATTGTATAGGGTCAATGCTCTTTAAAAATGGGTTGATGCTTGTGTTACAAAGCATCACTTTTCTTCATCTTATCTTATCTCTGCTTACATAACTTACATAACTGCCAGATTCCCAGAGCTTACATAATCCAAGGGGCACTATATGATGATAGTACTTGAGTGTAGTGCCTCTTCTATCTATCTTCCTTTTTCTTCCTTTCCACTTATCAAACTATTTTCACTTACACACCACATACAACAGGTTACAATTGTTCACCACCATATGCATTCCTCCTGCCCACTAACCACATCACCTATAACTCATACACTTACATCCTTCTGTACACTTCTGCCACCTTCTGTAACCTTCCAGAGCTCTGTAGTCAGTAGTATAAGTAGCATATGCTTGTAGATCATTCCTTAGCTTCGATCTCATCTATCCTCCTGTACTCTCTCTTGCTCAATATAACTCTCTTCACTTATTCTTGACATGATGCCTGATAAGACAGTATTATTGAGGGCCTTTGCTGCTATAGCTCGATAGTCAAAGTACAGTTGCTGACAGAAGATTGAAGCTTACAGTCCATTTCGAGGTGCAAATCTCCATGCTTCAATACAGACCATCAAAATCAGGAACTGATGGATGTGATTCATGACCAATAAGTACTCTAGGAATCGGGAATAAAGGTGACCAGTTGGGCCTGAATTTCCTGTACAGTGTATACAATGTACACTGCTAACTGACTCTACTCAGCAAGGAGCATTTAAAGAGCATTATGATTGATGGGCTTCCATTGAAGTTATATGTCAAATATCAAGTTTTGGTCCTTCAGTTCCCTTCCCTTCACCCTCAAAGGTCAAACATGGCATCTCAACCCCGCAGTACACAGGAAACTGATCCCTTGCAACTAAACTCCATGGCTCTCGACTCACCTCCAGAACTGTCAAATTATCGACCAAGTCTTCCTTCTCCTCCATGACAATCCTTATGGCACAAGACACACCTGTATCCTATGCATTGTCCACTCAAATCATTGATACTGCTCCATTCAAAACATGCCGCAAATTCAAACCCCTTGAGGAAGAATCTGTGGTATCTTATGTGGAAATGAAGAAGCTAAATCCAAAAGTGAGGCAAAAGATGGCTAAGAGATTGTAGGGAAGATGTGGGAGTGGTAGATACAGCTTGACAGGTCTAGGCGTGCAAAGGGAAGGCTGGATGTTCATGAGCAGCTGTTGTGGAACAGTGTGAACCAATACGTGAAGAAAGATTTGGACAGCTCACCTAGGAGCAGGAAAGGTTTGACCTTGGTGTTTGTACACCCTATTGGATGTATTAAGGAGGTTCGTATTCATATACGCCTAGTGTGGTGCACTCAAATATCGTTCCAAATCAGACTTGAGAACCTTTGATATGGCGTCTACTTAAATTGCCAGCCGGTCGGGATGTTGAAGAAATATGGGCCTGGGAAGCTGTTGATACTGAAGACTCGCCGCTCTTGGATGAAGGAAAGCTTAATCAAATGTGTAAGCTCTGCATAACCAAGGTCCCACTTCGCTTTCCTCAAATTTAACTTTCTTCTTCCTTTTCATTAGCGGACTGGTACAACAGTGCCAGAGACTTTCTTCATTTCTTCCTCCATTACCTTACGTTCCAAGTCACATCCGATACCCTACCGACACATCTACCTTGTGTATCTGCGACCGAATTCCAACAGCGGATAGACCAAGGTTTTTCAGATCGACAAATTGTCGCAATTGGACACTCTTTCGGCAGAAACGTCTGCGCTCAATCGTGTTATACATATCCAAGACTATTTTCTGCCTTGGTACTAGCAGATCCAGGTATCGTGAAACGGAACCATCCTACATTGAAGTGTACAATCACATTTCTTGCGCAATTCGGATTCAGTCAAATCAACTCTTGGAAATCAAGGTGCGTCTGACATAAATAAAACCAACTTTCTTCCAGTTAACGTCATGTCCCCATTCACTCATCTGCACACACTCATACTGTACATCTGAGAAGAAGCCTTCAAATTCCTCAAAAGATCACCCTCCTTCACTCCATGGCATCCTGACGCGTTCAAAATTTACGTCGAATCCAGCCTCCACTCTGACCCTCAATCCGGCAAGGTCCACTTGAAGTTGCATCCTATATACGAAGCTCTGGCAAATATCAATGCGAAAGAGACAAGCGAGGTTATGTATGAGAAGCTGCCGAGCTTGGATGGGAGGGTTTATATCAAGTGGGTGATGCCTGACCCAAAGAAGGGAGGGGGGTGAGTATGAGTAGTTTGGTTTGTTGGTTGTCAATCCAAATGCAATCTCATTTCCCTTCTTCTGCTCGTGCAGTATCGGCGGTGTTCCCAAGCTATCCACAGAGCTGGTAAAACAGCGACCGGGATAAACATCAAGTATCAACCTACCAGATGCAGCACATATGATTCCTATGGAAAAGCCCGACGAAATGGGTGAGTAGCATGGATCCTGTTTTTGAGGGAAGCCGATTCGGAATACTCATTTTGAATGCTCACCAGCGCGCGAGATTGCTGATACTATACAAGTCACCTTCAGTACACCAGCTAGGATGTAATGTGAATAGGATCGAGTTGTTATAGGGAACTAAATAAAATCTCTTCCTCGGTATGCATTGGTGGTCTTTGTGTTTTCGTATACTTTTTTGTAATCCAGGTGCAGTTAATGTATCCCTAAGGGCAAAAACGTTATCGTGTAAAGCTGAGCTCCAGAGATGCGAGCACTTTGGCTTGAAAAATGGAAGATGCGGTCTAATTTCGACAGAGCGGGCAGGACGAATACAGGAAGTACCTTAATTATCCATCAACTATTCGCTCTGGAGCATGATTTTAGTTACACAACTGGAACATGTCTGCTTCTTCAGGGTTTATTGTTTACGAAGTATATTAAAGTCCTAAACCCCGGAATCCCCAATCCCAATAGACAGAACAATGAGAAAAAATATTGTCGCCCACCTTTGCCCTCACGTGGCATCACTGGTACATACCGTTATGTCGAAGGTGACGTTTTATGCTAATGGCCTGAACAGTGCTCCGGAGGGTGCCAATTTTTCTACAAGACTGACTAGCTGACATAAGGCGTATACCCTATTCTGCCCAACCATGTCAGTCATCTCCAAAGGGACACTGTCAAGAACATACCGAAATCGATGGAATCTGACCAGCTATAACCCCATACCTGTTCCGAAACAAATGTGTCACAAGTGCATATCCAGACTCGACTTGAGTGGAAACGCTCGGTTTTCCGTTGGCGTGCACGGTGGTGTTGTTGAAACTTGGACGTGACGAATAGGTCGAAGTGAAGCATGGAATTATTGGATTAGCTAGATGGTACGAAGAGTCACATGAGAAAAAAACGCATTCGACTACACGAATGCCGAATGCAGTGAATGTTGAATAATGTTCAAATATTCAGGAAGTATTATGGGCCAGATGGCATTTACAGTTTGTACTGTATCATGTGCGGTTGGGGATTTTTGTATGGCATTCCCCCCACCATGCACCCACTGCTTACATGCCTGGCCCCAGGTAATGATACCACTGTGGAGGAGATTAACCACGCCGAATACATGGGAGCACCGATGCTTTTTAATATGCAATATTCAGTAGTGGTAGATATAATATTGGACTAATTGCTTTCGTAGTCATTTTCATTATACTTCCTGTGTTCAAATTTCACTTAGGTGTATGTTTTTGCTCACTCAATATATGTTGAATATTGGTGGCAAGTATCACAGTAATCAAAGTCTACATTTGCCACTCTTTTGATACTCATTCTGAAATGTGAATGCAAATATATTTGAGTATATTCTAATATATCTGCCATTTACACCCGAGTCTAGCTACAGGTGCCCATAAACCTGTTATAACTGGTACTTGAACCAATGTACTCAAAGGAAAGGGGCAGGTTGTGAAGTTACTTTTATTAGTAGTCGCGGTGTTGTACTTTTTATGTAGACAATGGTAAACTTGCAGATTGGATACTGAGAGCATATGTGTCTGTCTTAGGATCTGTATTCAAAATGTGGTTGCTTGAGCTGCTTTGGTATGAAAGATTAGAGTGACCAACCTACCGTTGAATGCAGTTGCGAGAGTAGTTTGGTTCTGATTTTGAGTATGAGAGTGCTAGGTTAGTTTAGTTTTTTTACAATTGTTTTGTACACTCATTTTTCTTTTTCTTTTTTTTGGAGGGGAAGGACTTTTTGGGCTTTTGGGCTTGTTGTAGATTAGAGTTGTTAATGTAAATAAATGTAGAGTAGGGTAGATTTTCAGAGTACTTTTTTGGACGATTTTCGTGCATTACATATTTTTCTCGGCAGAATCATCAATCGATGTGAAGATTCTTGATTCTAGCAATGAATGCAAGCCCGGAACGTATTCAATACGAATGCAATTTATTTAATAAGGTTCATTAATTCTCCACAGTCTCGCGAGAGGAATCCAATCACCTCGTGTTGAGCCTTCTGCTGGGTAGCGTCACGGTCCAAATTGGAATTGAAATGTTAAGCGCCGAGGTGGTCAGCTGGATGCGTCTTGGGCGTTTAACGTAACGGTATTTTTCTTTTCCGCCGACATCGCGCATTCCTCCAGCTCGAGATATCAGACGAAGATTAAGCATTGAAGGTTCAAGCTCAGTATCAAATGGATCAATGTACTTTCCAATCTGCGGCTTCATAGACGGCCCCTTCCCCTTTGTACCAAGCTCTCAGACGCCTTCATAAGCTCGAGTTCCTTCACCGACATCTTTTGCACTACCATTGATGAACACGAATAACGATGCGACTTTGGAGAATAGTGCTCCTGTCAAGACGGGAGGGTATCAGCAGGAAAAGCTCGACGAGAGTTTGCGGAGGAATACCACATCACTGCGCGGGCATACGTTGGAAGCACGAAAGTGGACGGGAACTTGAAAAAGTGCGTTTTTCCTAAGTTAACTTTTTTTTTTGTTTTGTTTCTCACTTTTGTCTACAGCTCTCATGGTTTCTGGCTCCCACCGTCGTTGTGTAACGTGATCAAGGACGCGCTCCCCGTCTCTGTCGGCCTCATCTCGGGAGCTTTAGCCCAGGAACAATGGAAGGATGCTTCATTAGAGCGTATTTGCAGCCGGCAAATTTTCCGAAATTCGTTCGGAGATAGTGCCGAGATGAAACACGTGACTATGTGATCGCGCTGTGCAGCTCGCTTCCGTCGCCGACAATCCACCAAGTCCAGCACAGTTCGAATTTCCCTACAACATATTATACACAAATTCTGCTTGAATATCTATACAGCCCTGCCGTTGCCATTGCCACCTTGCTTTCCCAATCAATCCTCTGACCTACTGGCCTTCTGGTTTGCTTAAGAATATGTCAGATGAACAGCGAATGGACCAAAAGATGGAAAACATCTGCAAGTTTAAATGCTACACTGCATGGGAGGCCAGAGCGACATACTAAGATATGCTCGGATGAGCATACATGCCTTTGGTCTTCCAATTGAGATAGGTGAGTTATGACATTGAGTAAGTCAAGGTGGAGTGAACTAATACTGGGGGAGGTTGGATGGTTGGATGGAGGACGAATCAGCCGGAGAGCATGTGATATTCAGAGTTGGCGCCGGGATAAAAGCCGGTGCAAATACGCTCTATTGTGCCATGGTTTCTACTCTGCAGGCCCTTCTCGATGCCCTGCACCATGGCTATATCTTGATGGGTGTCAATATTGATTTGATCATTTTTGACGAGGTTCACCATGCCGTCGGTCACGATCCGTATAATCGAATCATGCGAGAGTTTTATCGCAAGTTGCCCGCGACGGATCTTAGCCTTACTGGTGCTAGAGAAGGATGCGGAGGCCGATGATTATAGGTCTTACTGCGAGTCCTATCTTCGATGGAAATATTGATAAAGCTTTCTGGTAAGTTAATTTCATTCTCTATTGCATTGGCGTTGGGTTCTTACTTCCATCAAAGAGACGAATCCAGTTTCGGTCATTGTATCTCCCCAGCAAACCCGCTCTGAACTTTCCGAATACATCCACTCGTCCACAACGCACCCAGCACCGCACCTCTCCCTTCTCCACCAACCTTGCCGCTCTCGAACACACGTCCGACAGGCTCAACATCGAAAACGACCCCTACATCCTACCCCTCCGCAACCAGCTCTCCCACAGGGCACCTGGCACCTCCGAGTATGTGCGTCTGGACTAGAGACTGTCAAAGACAATCGCAACTGAACGGATGAGCTGAACCTGCATCATCCTTCCCTGGGCACGCTTGACGTGGGGATAGAGCCTGTAGGCCAGATGTACGCATCAGATAGGGAGGCGTCGGAGTACACGACGGGGCTGTTTGGGAGTCTTAGTGGGTCGATGATGAAGTGGGATGAGGCGTATGATTTGGTGCAATGGAGATGGGATCCACAGGAAGCCAAATTCCTGGAGCGGTATCCTCGCTTCGACGATGCGCAAATTCGATATCCCCATCTCCAACTCCGCCCTTTCCACGCTCTGACCAATTTTCTCTTACCCCGTCCAGTCGGAACCCACACTTTGATCCCCGTCTCTCTTCATCTCACCCCAATACTCAAGTGTCCCCTCATATCCCACACCGAAACCCTCTACGATCCCCTCCATTCTCTGCGCAATCGCTCTCACTGAGCCGCTGACTCCCTCCGCTCCCTTCCCTTCACCGACCAATCCGCCCTCTCCATGTTCCACAACCCTCTCCTCATGCTCGCCTTATCTGCTCTGGTCTTCCAGGAGCCCACGAATTATCAACCGCTGGAAACGATGGGCGATGTGGTGTTGAAAGTGGTCATGGCTGCGCGGCTGTTGGGAGTATCCGTTTGGCTGGAGGGTAATTTGACGAAGAGGAAGCGCCATACGAGGTTGGCAAAGGAGAGTGTGACGAGGAGGTTGTATACGTGGTTATTCGAGGTATGTAGGGCTGGTGATTTTGGTGTTGACGGTGAAACCTGATAATGTGTTTTTTAGATCGGTCGCTTGCAAAACAAATGGGAGCCGTTGTATATTGCGACGATTGCTTCTGTGCCGACGGAGGAGTTGTCTAAGCTTAGCTGTGTCACAGGTGAATCTGGATACTTTGCAAAACCTGCAAGAGGATAGCACCGTGACCTTACCAGACCCACCCGCAGACGATTAGAGGTCAAATGAAATGGCGGCGGGGACGATAGTAGAGGATGGGAAGAAAAGAAGAAAAAGAACGAACTTGCAGGAGCGTTCGACTAAAGGCAAGTTGCCCTTGTTTATGATGCTTTCTGCTTATTGACTGTTATGCCCTAGTACTCGCGGACGTTGTCGATTAGCTCATCGGCGCTGTATATGTTCACGATGGTCTCTCTTTCAGCTACGAATAGGCAAAATTTTTTCATCTCAATATTGAGTCGAGGCTTCCCCTTCCCAATTGTATATCAGAAATCCTGTACGACAACCTCCGTATCCTCCGATGAAGTTCAGTCCCCGCCCAATTTTTCAGCCTGGAAAAGCTCATCTGGTATACCTTCTGTCGTCGACTATTGTTCGTCGAAGTATTGATGCTTCCGTCGTGTCAAGAGGACCACAGACGGTCTGGTACGAGAGGAAGAAATTTCTCGGATATGAAGCTTTGGATATAGTTGTAACAGGTTTCTCATACCGTGCTCGAGGAAAGGACGATTCTCCCGAATCGAACGAGTACTCTCCCGGCTACATCTCCAAGTTTGCTATTGCCATACAGAATTTGCATATTACTATAGTGCTACGGTGGTAACGGATATCTTCTCTAGATAGATACATATGTACATCGTAGCAAGCACTCCGTACAATGCTGTCCGCCAAACCCTAGAGCACGTCGGACAACATGAGAATATCGAAAACTATTTACATACGATACCTTCTCTACATTGTCTCTATGACTGCTAAATGAAAAAGACGAGCTACAATGACGCCGCGTCAAGGAAATGGACTCCGAGAATCCTTCGGCAGGGAAGCCCCCGGACTACAGATGCGAACGCAGGAAAATGCTAAACTCATCGCCATATCCTGTCTCGCTTCAACGAGGGGCCGAAAGCATGCTAGCATCCGTATTCACCCCCCTCCTCTCTCCCGCCTCTCCCGCCTCTGCCCTACAGTCTCCCTAACCAAATCTTCCACCAATGCAATCATGTCCTTCGCAAACGGCGACGTACAAATTGCATATTGATGTTCCAAGGGTAATTATGCGGTAAAAGGACTCTCGCAAGACTCTAAGCAAGCCTTGCGCTGGCATTAGTGCTTTCTCGTCCATGAATATGCTTTCAATGCGGTATATGAGTTGTACAGTGCTCCGGAGAGTACTATAACTCCGCAGCACATCCTCGTGGGTGCAAAGGAATACCGATTTCCCACTATGAACATAATATCAAAAAAGGCAGTCGAGAGAGCCTGAGGAATGTTAACGTTGCTGAGAGAACATCCAAATAATGCGCGTGAGGTATCCGATGTCCAGTACCGAAAAGAACAGTAGCGGAGGGAGGAGGTCCAGGATGATGGTATCACTCCGGGCTATGGAGGGAGGAGGAAAGTACTCGAGCCGCTTTGTTGTTTAGGATAGTCGGTGAGCACTGTAGAGTAAACATGCCGGACCTTTGACGGCTGGGATACAACCACGTCAGTCATCTCGCAAGAAAGACTAGAAAAGCTCAGTCAAGAACGTACAGAAAACGGGCTCTGACTGAGCATAACCCAATCCTTCCAACAATTGTGCGATTTCAGTCGAACCGCCTGGTCGTCCGTCGGCATTGAGGCTAGCTCATGGGTATCGTGGAGAGCGGGGACTTGGATGGAACGAACATAACAAGGTGAAGCGGAATCGTCGAAACGTCCATTTTTCGAGCAACGAACAATGCCAGTGTGTTTGCGAGGCTGATAGGATGGATATGAGGGATGTGAGATAGCTTTCTATCCTGGATTCGAGGCCGATCCCCTGGAAGAGAAGAACATAGCCATAGCTACTGAGTACTGAGCTGCTCTTTCGCTGTCAGTAGACGATACAGAGTATATCAGGGCTAGACACGTACTCCGTTCTCGATCATCCACACCATTTTAAAGCAATCATTGTGCAGGATCCACTTGAACATGCACATGACAAGGTCTGGTGGGAACACCATTTTGAGAAGAGAAGCACGTTCAGCATGTTCGTAGGTCTTCTGGGAGATAAATTCAAGAGCAGCGTTGGATGAGAGGTGCCAAAAACGATCCACACGTCCTTTGTAAGGTCCTTGAACGTCTCATTGAGATTCGAGGGCAGGTATGCGGTGGGATTTAAATCAAAACAGCACTGGCTGTTCTGCATTAGGATTCTGTACAAGCTTGTCAACAGGACGGTCGCAGATAACAAAATAAGGGCTTACAAGCATGCGCGATTCTTCAACCTTGGTGAGACTCTTCGTCATTATCCTGTCATCCCAAGAGAAATGTCGCAAGCGACAGCTGAAGGAATAAAGCGAGGACGGAAAGAAAAAGAGAAAGGGTTGTGCAAGAGATTCGCCAGCGATAGAGCAAAAGGGGCGAAGGGACAAATTCCAGGAGAAATTTGCAAAAGAGCAGGATCGTAGCTTATGGCCATGAGTGAAGAAAGCAATATGTTGAACGTCGACGAGCTCTGGCCTCTGTAACGGTCTCGTGACTTTGTCACAATCGTTACTCTTCTCTCTTGGTGCTTTATTTTTGTATAGGCAAGTTGGAATTGCGACTCGGTTGTATTCGTAAAAAAAAGATCTTTTCAATATCAGCACAGTGATCCTCTCTGGCTTCATGTAGCGCACTATGACTCTCATCGACCTAATGTTCCAGGCTCGTGGACATAACGGCAATCTAGGAGAATGGACAAACCGCGCGAAACCCCTTTCATCTGCATGCCCCGAGGATTCATTACCCGTGAAGAGCTATGGAAATTGCCTTCCAGTCCAGCTGATCATTATGCATGTTCATCCGGCTTACGGCGTATTAGCCGTCAAATGACTTGACATCGAGTATGACAAGATCTTGGATGAATACATCGATTTCGGCGTTGTTCTCGGAGATCGCCAGACATTCTTTGAGAAAGTGCACGCGTTTCCAACACGTTCCAAGTTCGCACTTCTTTCGTAGCGCGCTGTCATGCTATTCTATTCTGGAAGTTCATATATCATCAATATCTGAACAGCGAATCCGGATCATGCAAAAAATGTCCAAATCAAGTACATCAGTGCCCTCATTCTGGCCCGCATCAAAGTCGCTGTTTCTATTACTGAATATGGACAGTAGACAATAGAAGACGAGCAATTAAACCTTATTTGAAAGCGTATAAGAATGTGCTGAAAGCTCGATCATTCTTTGTTTCCCCATCCTTCATCACCTTTGGGCATAAGAGGATACAGTACTTATTCCGAGATAAATTTCAGGTATTGAAAACTCCGACAGTCATGTTATGAATGGGATACTAATATGCAAGTGATAGGAAATATGTTTTCTAACGCACACCACTTCACTATTAAAGATAGCCAATTTACAGTCATTAGTAGGTTCTCATTCAAATGCATAATATTAAATAGTCTACAACATTAATGTTCAACAGCGCGTGATGAAGTCCGCGACATCCGTGATTGGCTTCAAGCACCAGACTGTTCAGCTAATCGTGCAGATGCTGCTGACAAAAAGGCTGAAGGAACTGGACAATGGATCCTGAGCCATACTGAATACAAGAAGTGGAAAGGTCAACCTGGTATCCTTTGGATCCAAGGCAAAGGTAAAACCAGCTTTTCTCAGTGTTTTCTTGAGACTGATTTTCATTGTGAAAATCTGTAGCTGGATCAGGAAAAACAGTTTTAAGGTAAGTAATAAAGGCCATGAAAGAAAGTGAGAAAAAACTTACCTGTTGAAAAGTGCTACAGTTTGGAAAGATCTCTCAGATATGGATACTAATGCTTTTTGGTATCATTACTTTGATATTCGAGATAACACAGGGAACAAGTCTACTTATCGTGGATTTCTTCTATCTCTGGTCTCACAAATGGGACTTGAAAATAAAGGCATCAATCCAGACTTGTACAATCTGTACAAAAAGTTCAAAGGACATGAAAAACCAGCAATTAAAGAATTGGAGGAAATTCTAAATGTCATTATTGTACAAAGAAATGGAGGATATCTTCTTGTAGATGCAATGGATGAATGTGCAGAAGAGGCCTCAAAAGTCATGGCCTGGTTATGCCAATTCTCACAGAAATTGTGGATTGTTGTGACTAGTAGGAATTCCGTTGATGTTGGAATTGAGCAAAGTGCACTAAAAATTATACTGGGCAATGAGCCTTTACACACCAAAGTGGATATTGAGAGATATATTCAGTCCAAGATACTCAGTGCTGAGTATAACTTTGATTCAAAAGAAACATACTGGAAACAGGTACAGGAGACTTTAAAGAATGGTGCTGATGGACAGTGAGTATTTGTATTCCACCCAAAAGGTAAGGCAACTGATACTGAAGGAATATACAGATTTCGGTGGGTTGAGTGTCAGTTAAAGGAAGTAAAAGAGTGTGTTGATGAAGAAGCAGTGGAAGAAGTTTTGATGAATTTGCCTAAGGACTTAGAGGATATATACTCAAAGGCTATGCAAAAAGTAGAGAAGGGAAAGCAGGCAAAAGATGCTCATCATTTGCTGCTCTGGTTGCTCTATGCATATAAGCCTTTGAATATGTCCCAAGTAAGAGAGGTTGTTGCAATAAATGTCCATAAGCAAACTGTAAAAAATAACAAAGGGATGAAGCTAAGACTAGATGCTATTGTGGACTCAAGTCTTGTTATCATAGGGAGTGACAATGTGGCTCAGTTTGCACATGCATCGGTCAAGGAATTCCTAATTAAATATAATATGTCGGCTCAAGTCAAAAATATGTTTGATATTAATAAACAGCTAGCTGATGATGTGATAGCTCAAGCATGTATTATTTATATAATGCATGTAGCAGAGATAGAAGAGAAAAAGGGTGGACATGAGGAAATCCCTTTATGGAACTATGCATGCCAATACTGGCCAGTTCATGCAAGGTGCTTTGAAGAGAAGCAACAAGCTAGTCCACTTGAAAGCCTGACAGAAACGATATTGATGGACTCCAGCAATTGCTTTATATTGTGGCGCAGGCAGTATGAGAGGCAATACAACTGGGGAAATAAATGGGCAATGGGCTCAGCCCTATACTATGCAGCAGAAAATGGATTTATAAAGAAAGTAGAAGATATATTAAGGGATAAAAGAGATGTGAATGCCCAGGGTGGTTTGTATGGGAATGCACTCCAGGCAGCTGTGTGGGGAGGCAATGAAGCTGTTGTCAAGTTGCTGCTTGAAAAAGGTGCAGATGTGAATGCCCAGGGTGGTCTCTATAGGAATGCACTCCAGGCAGCTGTGCAGGGAGGCAATGAAGCTGTTGTCAAGTTGCTGGTTGAAAACGGTGCAGATGTGAATGCCCAGGATGATAAATATGGGAATGCACTCCAGGTAGCTGTGCAGGGAGGCAATGAAGCTGTTGTCAAATTGCTGCTTGAAAATGGTGCAGATGTGAATGCCCAGGGTGGTAAATATGGGAATGCACTCCAGGCAGCTATATGGGAAGGCAATGAAGCTGTTGTCAAGTTGCTGGTTGAAAATGGTGGAGATGTGAATGCCCAGGGTGGTGAATATGGGAATGTACTCCAGGCAGCTGTGCAGGGAGGCAATGAAGCTGTTGTCAAGTTGCTGCTTGAAAATGGTGCATATGTGAATGCCCAAGGTGGTAAATATGGGAATGCACTTCGGGCAGCTGTGTGGGGAGGCAATGAAGCTGTTGTCA
>KN834795.1:0-61703 GCA_000827265.1 Collybiopsis luxurians FD-317 M1 | reverse complement strand
GCACTCCAGGCAGCTGTGCAGGAAGGCAATGAAGCTGTTGTCAAGTTGCTGGTTGAAAATGGTGCCGATGTGAATGCCCAGGGTGGTTTCTATGGGAATGCACTCCAGGCAGCTGTGCAAAGAGGCAATGAAGCTGTTGTCAAGTTGCTGCTTGAAAATGGTGCAGATGTGAATGCCCAGGGTGGTGAATATGGGAATGCACTCCAAGCAGCTGCAAGGAGAGGCAATAAAGCTGTTGTCAAGTTACTGGTTGAAAATGGTGCAGATGTAAATGCCCAGGGTGGTGATGTGGAAGCAAGAGTTGAACCTCATAAGGTTCCGGGGGTTCATGGTCAAGAGAAAGACAGGAAAAGGAAGCGTAAATGGTCTTTTGGAACTGAATGCAATGGAAGAAGGAGCAAGGGACCTAGAGATATAGAAATGTAGAGAGAACTCTGTTGTTGCCAAGCTAAACATGAAGAAGACTAATGCTGGAGGCTTCATCAGACCTCCTCACACAGGTATATGAATCTTAGTGGGTCAAAAATTGTCCCCCTTTCATTCTTGCCTAGCTCTACTTAAGTACAAAGTTTAAACAGAAGTAATTATTATGCTTATGTACCCTCTCCAGTTCTGGTGCTTCTTTCCCTGGAACTCAACTCCCCACTACGTCCCCAACTTCTTTCCTATCTCCTCCTCCATGCTCTCTCTCTCCAATGACTACTGTACCAATAAACATACTGCTACTCTACCTTTGCATACTAATGTAATCTGGTCAGAATATATGTACAAAATACAAAATATTGCAAAAAAAATGCTCCATTGCATGGAGCCTGAACAACATTGTGAATTACAAAGCCTGAAAACCCTTTGACAGATTGGAGCATTGCCAGGCGCCTACAAGAAAATCAGTGCAGTTGATGCAATTCTATATGCGCACTAGTTGGCATGACCACAGGAGGGGGTTATTGTTATGCCTCCAATTCATTTTCTTTACTCTTTGTAGCCCATCCACTTACCATACCTCTCAATAACCAATGTATCATTCAGTCCCATATGGTTGAGTCTTGTTATGCATACCACAAGGCAAACCAATTAATTACTTCTACTGTCTCATACCCACAAGGCCTCATGTCTTCCTGCAGGAGTATAAAAGCCTCCTACCTACATCTCTCATGATAATGCTGTTATTACCTGAACTATCTTTATCTGTGTTGTTTTTGTCTTCTTAATTACTGGATTCTACTACTATTCTGCTTAACACCAAGTTGAGCAAACCCCATTGACACTGAATCACTGACCCATCTCCCTCTCACTTGTTGAACTGATCAACAAGACCATTTGACTGCCATAGTCTTTTGAATACTCCATCTTGTAAGGTAAATGGACACTGAATCACAAATCTTTTGAGTCAACCCTCATTAATACTGTCTTAATGTGTTCTTCTGACTCTCAATCTCTAGTTGCACTGAGCTACTAGGCTTGACAGCCAACGCCTGAGGAACACTGCTCTCAAATTAATATACAAACTGTACAGGACTTGTTCACCTGTTGTATGTAGCAACTCCCCATTGCATATTCTGTCTCAGCTGTGGCATAATAAAATACTTTCCTATTCACTGAACCTACTACAAGCTTCTAACAACAAAGGTAGTAAAGGTCCTAACAGTTACTTGAGGTGCCAACCTCAGTGACCACTTGAGAAACAAAATGAATAAGAAAGACATAGTGATGGAAGCAAATAGATGAATGTTGGAACATTGAGGGGGCATGTTAATCAGACTTGGCAGACTAAATGGGTTAGATAGTCAGGGATGGAACACTGTGCTCATTCACACTGTTCTACCCAATCTGCATCTCATTCCCCCATTGTCTATATATTGACTGCTTCCATGAACTTCAGCAATGGCACCTCAAAGATTGCTTGCACTTTGCATTCCATGGTCATCCAGTATGCAAAGCAAGTCTCCATCACAATGTTTTGATTCCCTTACGAAAATTTCCTCAACTGATGCTCTATGACTGCTCATTGTCTTGTCCATGGATCATCCACTATGACAAAACACCTGACCAGTTTTCTCCATACCACTTCCATTCCCCCCTGTTTGTACCTCCGGGGAATAAAATCCTTATTTAACATAGAACATTCAATGTCACCATATGAAATATCAATATCCTACCTGTAAATCATGTAAATGATTGGTACAGTGATAAGCTCCTCTCCCAGAAGGACTTTCTCCAGGACTTCATAGATAAACAGAATGGCAAGATCATAGCAATAGGAGACATTGTATGAGCAGTGGAAGAGATAGTCTTCTGGATAACCAAGTGGGGTTTTCAAACTTGTATCCATTGGTCAGAAGTCATGGTGATAGCCTTTGATAGAAAAGATTGACAGTGCGGCTGCTCAATTTGTCACCCAATTCCATTGGAGTTCATGTGTGGGCCTGAAAACTCTTGTCCTCATAGACCACTTGTCATTTTCTGTACTGCATTCAATGAGTTGCAATGGGGAAAAATGGACAACTGGCATGTAGAACTCTCTCCGCAAACTGTTGTTGAGGTAGATCATACACTCTACCCATCTCCTGTGCATGTCCTGGGCTATGTGTTCAATATACTCTTCTGCCTCATCCACAGGGAGCTTCTTGAAATAGTAGTCCATTCCCATAGCCTTGTCCAAGGCTATTTCTTCCTTCTTGTGGCCAATCATGAATGCATATACATTGTGGAGGCCAATATACCAATCAAAGGGAAGGTTTCGGGAGGGATAAAACCATTTGTACTTGTTAAAATCACTGTCATGCACAAAATATTCAATATGATGGATTCTGTGGAGTGCCCACTTCCCATCTGGTGACAATTTGTATGCTTGTCCTTGCATGGTGACTCATCTTCTGTTGATGAGAAGGACAAACTCCTGAAAGAGCTGTTGTTGTATGACAGAGCTGAAAGACCAATAAGTGCTGGTGGGAACAGGGGAAAGGGTATTTATGGGGCAAATGCAAATGCAGAGTCTAGTGAAAGGTTGTGAAGAAAGGAGAATCTGGACAGTAAATAAAAGTAAATGGCATTATAAGTAAAATCTCAAACTGTAGAAGGGGGTGAATTGGAAAGAGAAACATGAACCATGATCAGGAATTAGTATACTAATATGGTAAGTTGAAGAGATGAGATTCTTAATTCAAGTCCATACCAAGAAAATAACAAAAAAGACTTCTGGGTTATCTGAACTCAAGACTCTGTTAGCATAACAAGAAGGGTTGCTGGGTAACAGAAGGATGAAAGGTTTCATATGGTATGTACTCATTGTTGTCATACACTGTGCTCATTGCTAACATTACTATTTTTGTGTCATACTGAGTTGCAGTGACCTTAGCCTGTTGAACTTTCAGACAAGTTGGTATTCACAAGCAAAGAGTTTGATTTTTGGGTCTAAAAAAGAAGGGCCGTAGCTGTTGCATGTGAATGTGACTGTGCAAGATGGTGCCATCCAGCTCACACAGAATGTATGACCCATTTTCCCTTCTTTTGTGTACAATATAGGGGCCAGAGTATGTCCAATTTGTTTTGTTTCCTTGCTGTGTTTCCAACTGTGATTCCCTCAGCAACATATACATTCCTTCCTTGTATTCATGGAAATCAAATTTCCCATTGCATCTCCTAATCATGTCATCAATTGCTCTCTGTTGTGTCACTCTGAGCTTGGCATATGCCAATTGTAACTTCAGGTCTCGTCTCTGTAATTGAAGGATTTGCATAGTGAGCAATTTGGCAGTGGTAGAAACTTTATCCCAATCCAGCATCTGCCAAGTGACTTCCAATACATTGAACAAGAGCACAGGGTGGACACTGTAGAGCAAATAATATGGGGAAAATCCAGTCACCCTCAATGCTGTAATCCATATTGCAAATAAGGCAGGTGAGAGCAGATATGGCCAATTTCCTATAGCATCCCCTGCAGCTTTCACTATTGCTTCAACTAAGGGCACATGAGACCTCTCTACCACCCCATTCCCTTGCAGATAATATGGTATCGAGATGATAATTTGGCACTTGTACTGCATGGTAAGTAGCTCTTGCACCTCTTTCTGAAACTCTGGGCCTGCCACATCTATTGTTAACACAAGAATGCAGCCAAACTGACATATGATGTCCTTGTAAATGAACCTCATGACCAACAATGCCTTCAACACTTTCAATGTGTGAGCTTTGGGCCAAAGCATGTTCAGTTCAATTGCCTAAACAATGTAATTGAATCTTCCAGTACCCAATGGCATATGTATACAATCTAAACTGAAGTGTCACAGTAATGGCATTTGCCATGACACATTTTGTGGAACAACTGGAAGTAGCTTGATGAGTTTTTGACACTCAATGCAGGAGCAGACAAAATATGTGATAGATTCATATATATTCAGCCAGTAGAACCTGTCTGACAGGTGCCGATATGTTGCATCCTGTCCTCAATGTCCAGTTTCATTATGGGCCAATGCTATTAGCTCTTGTTGCTTCCCTTCTGATTCAACCACCAAGCATGGAAGATTTGAATCCCCCTTCCTCTGTGTCAGCCATAGTTTCCAATCCCTGATGAAAAAGCACTGAATGCATCTCATGAATGTAATATGCTCTTTATTGGCCCTTATTTGCAATGGCAATGTTCCCTCCTTCAAATATGACTGTATCTCTCCCCAAAACTCCTCTCCATTGTTGTCCAATGTCTTGTGCTTATGCACAGGTAATGCTTGGTACTGGTCCACTGGCAATAGTTCCATTTTGTATGCAGAATATTCCAGCTCTACCTCCTCATCCCCTATCAAAAATGTGGCAACCTCATCCATGGTCTCCTCCCTAGCAAACTCATTCAAATGTCTCAATGCCAGTGAGTATACCACTCTTAGAGATGATGTAACAAAGAATGTAAATTCTTTGTCAATGTCCAACTTTTCATACATGCTGCTTTTAACAAAACTTGGATCCATGAGCAATGAATTTTGATGCTGGTAAGTTCTGCTGTCTTCCTCAGGCTGTAAGCCTCTCCCTATCATTCCTGAATATTTGACAGAGATTAGCTGTAATAAATAATCCACATTGCACTTTGGGTTGCCCATCCACTGCCAGGCTTTCTCCTCCCATCCAACATGATAGTTGTATGCTTCCAAGAACTTGTCCTGGTCCCCCTTTGTCTCCATTTCTTCTCCTTCAATGTGTATGCGCATTGACAGTGTGTCTTTGGCTTTATGGGCTGTAGCAGGAACATGATTAGTTTTGAAGTGGAATAAACAAATTCAGGTAACCCAACAGAGGATAAGAGCATTGGGAACATTGTCTGGTTCTTGTAACATTTTCTCTAGAGATTTCACATTGTGATCCAATCGGAAGTGGACTCCCCAGACTTGGTGCCGCAACTCCTTGAAGGCCCAAAAAACTGTATACAGTTCTGCCTTTGGCTGTCTGTAGTTCTGCTCTCTTTTGCTAAAAGTGCATGAACCATATCCTGCTGGTCTTTTACTCCCATCCTGTACTGTAGTAACATCCATCCACCCCTACTACTACCAAACCCTTGTCTGTTTCCCTGGGTTTCCTTGTAACCAGCTTTGCCAAGGGGTAGTCAATAGAGATGAGAACTGGAGCCATTGTAATTCTCACCTCTAGATTCTCAAATGCCTCCAATGCTTTGTCTGTCATTACAAACTCTGATTTTTTTAGATTGCACAAAAGGACTGTCAAAGGTTTTGCTATAATGGCAAATTCCTGTATCCATTGCCAACCAACTTCCACTAGCCCTAGGAATCCTGTGACCTCTGTAACGCTCTCTGGAACTCTCCATTTCAAAACCTTTTCTACCATTGACACTTCCAATATCCACCCCTCCAGTGCCACCACAGACCCAACAATCTTCAACTTCAATGCTGCCAACATGGCCTTCAATCCTGAGGCAGTAATCCCCACATTGATTAAGGTTCCAAGCAGGATGTCCAGTCTCTGAATATATTCCCAAATGAACTTTCAGATTCCAGGGCATTTTTCCTCATCATCATATCTCAAGGTTGGGCCTTTCAACCTGCAATTGTCAACAAAGGCCTGGGCCCAATCCTGTATATCCCACAGGAAATGATCTATGCACCTTGTAAACTCTTGTACTGCATTTGTCAATCCTTGCCCCATGGTCACCTGCTGCATACCTCCTTCTGGCAAATGAAAAGCTTGTAGGGGCCTCAAAATTATAGCTGCCCATCTGGTGTTGAATCCAGAAAACATATCCAGCAGCCCATATATGGCATACCCTAAAAAACTTTCAGCAAACTTGATGATATTCAGTGGGAGCCTTGCATCCTGGATAGTTATCAAATTCAGTTTTTCAAAGTTTATGACCAATCTCATTCCCTCCTTTTTCATCACCACAAGCATAGGTGAGTGGTAACTTGACGTTATTGCTTCAAACCTCCCCACAGTGACCCCTTTTACTATCTCCACCTTAACTTTGTCCATGATTGTGTATGGAATTTTGATAGGTGGGCATTGCCACAGTGTATGTTTGATTGTCGGAATAATATAATCAGGGAAATACTCTTGATAGAATGAACCTCAATCAATCTGCTCCCATGCAAACATCTTCTTGCACATAACAACAACAAAAGCAATTAGATCCCTTTCCTTTGGAAGGAGAATGCCCAGCTCTACCCTCAAGAGCATCTCCTCTATCCTTTATCTTATAACACATTCTCCATATTGCAATTCTTGATATGGTGTAGGGTTGCTCAGAAGGTCCAGAGGTTTCAGCAATGGTATTGGTAGAAAAACTTATGCAGCAGGACTGGGAAAATTAGTGGGAACAGGTCTATATTTCCTGTGAACAGGTTTGTACTTTTTCCATGGTGGTTGTTGGACTGTTGATGATTGAGCTGCAGACATCAAATAACAATGAAAATCAATATCATTACAGTGAAATAGCTCTAGAAGAGCTCATGAAGTCCAAAAGCGTAACATATCTTGTTCCGGTTCAAATACCAACCTGTCACGAGAGCATAATTGCAAACAAATGTATCAAGATAAGGGAAAGGATTTATAACAGACAGGATATTGTAGTCTTCAAATTCAGTGTTTCCCTTCTGTGCTTCTATTGACCTCCCACTTGTAGCAGATGCTGAACTGAAGGTCAAGTGTGTCTCTGCCTTCAAAAATCCATCCAGAAGTTGGTCTGGATCCTTGGATGGTGCCAATCATCTTCCTTGCATGCCTGAATAACCTCCTGATTGCATTTATCATTGGGGTCTGTCAGTATAAGCTGGATGTGTGGGAGCCATTCTTTATTCCTGTCAGCCCAAAGGAACAACTGTACATGCCCAGAATGCCAATAGTCAATCCTAGCTGCATACCACTGAAGAAAAGGCTGCCCCAAGATAATCTTCCATTGTGATCCAGTAGGGTGACAAGTTATGAAGAGATGCTGAGGGAATTTGTGCTTCCCCAACATCATCAGAACTTCAGTAACAACTCCCTTCAGCTGTTTGGGCCCTCTGTGTACTCCCCTCAATGACCACTTCATGCCTTCAACATTGAGTGGAAGTTTTGTGTTGTTGACAACATCCATAGTCACTAGGTTCAATTCCAACCCCAAATTGATCATAGCTTGAAAGGTTTGCCCTCGAATAGTCACATCAAGTATGCCAGTTACTAAGGAGTATCAATGTCCACAGTTTTTAGCTCTTGGGCTGATGGTTTTGGATGGGAAGGAGGGCTAGGTGGGCAAGACCTGGGTCTGATTGTCTTCTTGGGGTCCTCTGCTGCATGAACTCAGTTGTCCCTTCCATGCTGGGATGCTGGATCAAATCTCACATTTGTATTGTGTCCACTCTGCAATGAAGGATAGGTCCCATATGATTCCTTGTCAGACTCATATTCCAATTCAGAATCCAAGGATGTTACTACAAAAGCATTTCCACCAAATACTTGTTTCCCTTTGTACAATAAAGATGCTGGCATCAACATTCTGTGGTGTGGAGCAGGGTCCTGCATGCCTTGTCTCAGCTCTGTACTTGTGAGAGTGCTAAATGTGGCAACATTGGTAGAGTTTGTCACCCCCACATCCTTCTGGTGATGCAAAAAGGCTGCCACACCTCCTGACTGACCTCTTGGAATTATGGGTAGATTGTTCCCATCCAGAAGAGTATATTGTCTAGTAGTCTGATTATACACTAGCAGCCTTTCTCATACCAATGGCAGAGTTTCTGGACATTTCAATGGAATTGAACCTCCTGCATGGACAGTCCCACATACAAAACAAGACTTCACCTCTTCAAAATGATTGGATTGTAGGTGTGGTGCTGTTGGAGGTTGATTAACTTGATTAGAAGGGTTGGTAGTGGCATTTGCAGAATTTGAAACTACCAAGTTTGCGACAGAAATGGTAAGATTCTTGAGATTCTGTGCCAACAATTCCATCTCAGATTGGTCTGCAAACTGTACAGTCTTTCAACTACAATCTCCTCTAGCTGCAACAGCTGGTTATTCCTGCTTGTAATGGGTTTCGGGGATGTGTGGATGGAGATGTGCAGTGAT
Source organism: Collybiopsis luxurians FD-317 M1 (assembly GCA_000827265.1). Taxonomy (NCBI): domain Eukaryota; kingdom Fungi; phylum Basidiomycota; class Agaricomycetes; order Agaricales; family Omphalotaceae; genus Collybiopsis; species Collybiopsis luxurians. Next base: position 53,162 of record KN834795.1, on the reverse strand, counting down.
CTCATCCATGTTGTCTTTGTTGGCATCCCAGTTCCAGTAGATAAGTGAATCTTTGTCCTCCAATCCGGTATTCAAGATTCCAACTACCTTGCTGATCTTTGGTGGCATTGCATGTTTCTTCTTGACATCAGTGAGCTTGGTCATTACAAACTTTGTATCCTTGGTTGGGAGACCCTGCACAAAGTAGTATTGCTGTTTGGTATCAGTGATAACCTTCTCCTTGCAGAGAGGTGCTGAGACAGCAAGGAAGGCCTGATAGTACTGATCAATGTCTGCCTTCTTCATGAGCTTCAGCTTCACACTATAGACCATGCAAAAGTCCTCAATATTGCACTTTGTGAGCTTCAGGGGCTGATTGCCAGTGGAGTACAGTTCTGCAAGCATGTCCTCAGCATCTTTCCAAGTTTTTCCAGACACATCAGGATCAAACTTGGTTTGGAAATGAATGATGCATTGCACATCCACTAAGGAGTATTCAACAATATAGTCAAACAGTTGGTCCTTACTGGTAATACTAGCTCTAGCTCCATGAAGAATGAGCTGTTTCAAGAAATTTTTGACACAGGTTCCATTGAAGTATGGGGCATCCTTTGTACCAGAAACTGGCATCAGTGTAAGAACTGCAGTTATTGGTGCAGGATTGGACATGTTGTTAGTGAGAGATGGAGAAGCAGGGTTCAACTGGTTGGACAAGGAAATGTTCAAATTGGAAGAAGAGGAAGTCATTCGGTTAAATGACAAGGTACTTGACTGGGATGAAGAAGAAGGTGTAATTGAAGGTGGGGTATTCTGTATTGGTGGCATGGTCAATCTGGGAATGATGACAGTACTGCATATAGATCAAAGGTAATTTCAAGTGAGTAGTTTTATTTGAATGTGCTTAACTTGCACACTGATAGCAGCAATAAGCCAGAGTATCTGTATATTATTGGGGTCCAGCTCTATGGAAAACCATATCCCCTGCAGTGGTTACCACTGTAGAAGAAAGAGTTGAACCTCATAAAGTTCTGGGGGTTCATAGTCAAGAGGAAGACAGGAAAAAGAAGTGTAAATGGACTTTCAGAACTGAATGCAATGGAAGAAGGAGCAAGCATCAGGAAAAACTCCCTAATTCCCTGGCCCCCATGAGCTATTATGAAATAGTCTAAGGAGGCCCCAGAGCGATGAGAGCACCCAGAAAACTCTGGTGTCATGTGCTCTTTCAAGGTGCCAAGGGACACCCCACTAATCCTGTGAAAAGAGGAATAGTACTGATGTTATCTGAGGATATCTGATGAACCAAGAGTTGTTACAAGTAAAGAATAGGAGCTCTTTGTTTGAACTTGAGGCAGTATCAGGTTACAAAAGCTAGCCTCAGGCTAGAATTAGAAAAATTGCAATGCATCTCTGATCTATTTGAAGATGGATAGAGTTTCTTCAATGAGTGTCAAGTAGCACTCAGTGCAAATGAAAACCTGCTCATGCCATTTAGAAAGAAAGCTGGGTAGAAATCAAATTGCTAAAAGGATACTCTAGGGCTTCTTGAAATTTCCTCAATACAAGATTAAATTATTCCAGGAAAGATGAGTATATCTTCTGGGTTTGCCAATCTTTCATAGAAATCATTGGAACAACTGGTAAATCACTCCTGTCTACCTTGATTAGTCCATGTTTTCATCTGGAAGAGCTGCATATGGACTTGAAGGACTCATGCATATCCTTGAATGACTCCTGTCTGAATCTCAAAGAGTGTTATGCAAACTTGACAGAGCAGAGTTTTAACCTAAAGGAGTACTGTGCAAACCTCAATGAGCCCAATTTGAATCTAAAGGAGCCTAGTTCAAACCTGGAGAATCCCTGTTTGACCTGAAGGAGTACTGTTTGAACCTGAAAGGACATTGTTTGAACTTGGCAGAGTTTATGTTCACCGGCATTACAGTCAAAACTTTTCAAAATCACACTCAACACAGTATAGTATTCACAGATTCTAATTAATGCTGATAACTATGTATGCTAAAGAAAATTATACATATAACATGGTAGGAGCTGGAGGAGCAAAAGTAATACAGGGTTATATGGAAAGCTTGAGTGTTGAGCCCTACAAATTTTTACTGCTACCTGAAGTTTCAATCTCATCCTCATTCTGCTTCTCACCTTGTTTGATGCCTGAATCAGCCTTATCATCACCCTTTTGCTCACCCCTAACACTGCTTGCCTTATCACTGTCTCCTCCCGGTGGACCATCTGCCCCATTATCACCTGAGCCTGCAACTGCCTGATTCATTTTTACTGCAAAGGCATTCAAAGTGTTATAATTGTATGTCTGAGGAGGGACGACTTCAGAACCAGTGTAATTCCCATAAACAATCACGGAAATTGCGTTCGCAGCAACTTTACTCAATTTCTAAGGCGATACTATAATTGGATCTTAGATGCTTGCGTGTGTGCGGGATTACTCTACATTACCCTACCACACTAGCATTCAACTCCATTCACACTGTTACTAATCGTATACCAAATCCGGTACAGTATGCACTGTGGGGTCTAGTCATGGCACTTACTGGCAGGCCCAATGTACTATACTGTTAATAAATGCTTCGCTTTCTTCTTGTTTAGCCGTTACCAAACAGGCGACAGGTAACTCTTACCGCTGCTGGGCACTTGCAAAGCTGAATGACTATTGTGTATTCAAAGAACACAATAACAGGTATAGAATCTAATTTTATCCTTTCAACAGGAACCAAAGCGAGACCGGAAACACTGAGCTGCCACAGATCTAAAGACCAATAGCAGAAGTAACTGTGTTTATGGTAAAGAAAGTGAATTAGGTAGTAAGACCGAGAATTGTGATACGGTGAAGACAACTTCACTGACATTGCTTAAGTATCATATTTCTAGAGTAAGTAGTGGAGCAGGTACATACGGCCGCACAAACCGCATCGATATTGTAAATTGCCGGTGCCGTACTGTCTTATACAATTACCGTTACGTTCTGGACCTTACTGTAAATTGCCATATTTTTGGGGGCGGATTCCTATGCTAAACTTATGGAAGACTTAGCAAAATGACTCATTTTCATCCTTTCCTCTCTGAAGAATATAATAGTATTTGTCTGCAATGAGTATCACCAAAGTGACAGGCATTGCATTGAAGTAGATAGCATCCTATTATTTTTTATTTTTTATTTTTTTGCAATGCTGAAGACAGCTTTGCCAATGTCATATGCTACTGTTGGATTGAGATTGAATCCACATCCATTGGACACTAATGGTCAAGTAGCTCAGTTGGTTTGATGAGTCATACTGGTGTCCAGATTGGATGGTGGCTTCAGGGGGAGTGTTGGATTGAGATTAAATCCACATTAATTAGCTCAGTTGGTCAGAGCACTGTCCCCAGAAAGTGGCAGGGATCTGGGTTCAATTCCCAGCTTGGTCAATCTTTATTGTTAACAGATTTGCAGTCAGATTAGCAATTGGATGACTAAGTTGGGGCCCTGATGAGTCATGCTAGTGTCCATATTGGATGGTGGCTTCAGGGGGAGTATCCACATCCATTGGACACTAATGGTCAAGTAGCTCAGGTGGTTAAAGCACTGTTCCCAAAAAGTGGCAGGGACCTGGGTTCAATTCCCAGCTTGATCAATCTTTATTGTTAACAGCTACCACCAATGTGGTGAAAGACTGAAAGTCGGTGCATTTTGGTTCTTTGAGACTCTAGCAGTGAAGCGACGGGTATTCTCTCTCAACTGAGGTGATGACTGGTCATCCTCCAATGTCTCAATGAGCTGTTATAGATATTGTTTTGTTTCATCTAACATCAAGCTGATGTGTTACTACTGGGGTGGGAAACCTTTATAGGAATGAGTTGTAAGTTGTTAAGATGTATGATAGTAGGCCAATACTAATTCAACTAACTCAGAGTTGGGGTAGTATTTGGTGCTTTTTTCTGATGGGAAAATTTCATAGAACTTCTTCAGATCAATGTAATGTGCACTGACCATAATTGTATAAATTGCAAACATAAATCAACTCAAAATTGGCAGCCTTGAATGATGCACAAAATTATTGACACATAAACTCAGCATTCCATTTCATTCCATGTACTCATAATTTCTCTTAATAGCTTAAATATTGACTGGTGGAAATACACAGCTGTGTGTTGTAGCATGAGGCAAGCAAGAATTTAGCATATTTAACTCTTGGACATCTTTCCACTTGCCTCTGGGGAAGTAAAGACACTGGTTTTTTATTTAAGTCATTTGCATCTGTGTCAGCAACTTACCAAACTGATTGTGATAGGTCTGTAGTGCATTGCAATGCAGGTATTTCTGTAACTTTGAATCACCCATTCTTGTAAATGCCAAGTTAGGTGTATATCTGTTTAGGAAGTGGTCATTCAATTTATTCCATATATGGAAGAGATTCAATACTAGACTCGGAGCATTGCTTTGAGTGTGGCGAATGATCTTTTTACAAGATCAAAAGATTAGATTTGACTAAAATTCAAGATATTAACCACTTCAGGCAACCACCCAAAGTAACCTACTTAGGGTATAATTTGCTTTTACATGATATTACCCTAAGGAGGTCCAAGATAGGGCATCCTACCCTGGTCTTTTTTTGATGACAGCTGCCCCAGCTTCTCAATTTCTCTTTGGCAGCTGCCCACACTATAAAGATTTCAAGTACTTTGCCCATTGTATATTGCTAAATTGAGCTGCCATAACCAACCTATTTACTTGTAATCCCAGCAACAATTAAAACAATTGCATAGATACTTTTCAAAATACTGGCAATCTTAGACTCAGGATATTCTCCTGTATACTCCATAGCTTTGGATTTGCAAGGTGTGAACTTACAGGTAGTAAAGATTCATCCTGTATGAGATGGCTTGCTCTGGAGAAAGTTTTGAGGAGGTTGTGATTTGACTGTTTGGTCCATAGGTTGCTATCTGATGTAGTACATGTGTTTGAATTTTGAAGGTATGCATTCACAGATTCAGGTATACACATACAGACTGATGTGCATAGGTTTGGATTTACAATGTGTGCTCTCTTAGGTTCACTCAGTAGGCATGTGCTATATGATGTGGAGCAACATGTACTGAGAGGTGCATAATGAAATGATGGAAACAATTGCATTGGTTGCATTGGGGAAGAGTGAGTACTCCTCATCAAGTATCATATGAATAGACTTTACTTGAGAGGCATCCACAGGCTTCAATAAAAGTGATTGATGGAAATGTATAATCTGTCCCACAGTAAGCAGGTAGGGCAATTGGTACAACAATGGTTCAATGCTATTAGGCTTGCTTCAGACTCAGATTGTAAAAAGAGACCAGTAGGCTTACAGGGTCTAGAACTGCCTTGATATCAATCCCAGCCTCAGGATCCTCCACGACAAGTAAGTATCCTCTACAAACATTTCCAAGATGATCATTAACAACTCTACAGGCAGCTTACTCACTGCTGTGGTAATGAACTGAATTTTGTTAGATAGCCAGCCTGGCAATTACATTTAACAAGAAAACATGGCTGGAGAATTCAGAACTCACCTTTTCAACAATAGCAGCAGCGGGTTTGAGAAGAAGCATACAAATGACCTCAGCTGACCTTCTAGGTGCTGCCTGTAAAAGATTAAGACAATGTGCTGACAAAATGGTAGTACTCACTGCTAAAAAGTCCTGGTAAAAAGTCAAGGTGAGAAGAAAAAAAAAGTTCCCAAGCTCAGCTCATTTTATCCTGCATCCTAAAGGAACTTGTGTAAGCCAGGCACTTTTGAAACTTCACAGAAAAGGACAGCTGGGAAGGACAAGACATGCAATAAAAAATAGGGTGAACAAAAGTAGGATGAATGGAAGATGAGGTAGGGGAGGGGGCAAGAGCAGAAAGGTGATGGAGCAAGGGGAGGAAGGTGACAGGAACAGGAGAGAAAAGGAGCAGGAACAGGAGTAGGAGTAGAAGGAAGCAGGAGGTGAAGGGAACAGGAGCTGGAATAGAAGGGAGCCGGAGTAGAAGGGAGCAGGAGTAGGAGGAAGCAGAAGCAGGAGAGAGTGGAAGCAGGAGCAGAAGGGAGCAGAAGGGAGCAGGAGGTGACAAGAGCAGGAGCAGGAGTAGGAAGGGAAATAGAAGCAGAACAGAGCAGGAACAGGAGCAGGAGGGGAAACAGGAGCAGGAGGGAAAACAAGAGCAGAATGGACAGGAATAGGAGCAGGAGGGAAAACAGGAGCAGGAGGAAGAGAGAACAGCAGGGAGCAGGAATAGGAGCAGGAGGGAGTAGAAAGGAACAGCAGGGAGAGGGAACAGCAGGGAGAAGGGAGGGGGGGGGGAGGAACAGGAGGAAGTAGGAGGGAGCAAAGGGGGGAGCAGGAGAGAAAGAAGGAAGGTTCACAGAAGCAAGGAAGCAGTAGTAACAAAGGGGAGGGAATAGAAAGGGGAGGAGGAAGGAAATAACATAGCAGCATGAGGGTTGCTGCTCCAATGTGTCTTCACTAGTACCAATGTGTATGCTCAATGTAATCAACACCAAAGCATGGTGAATTGGTACTAAGACATATTGAAGGAGTAACTGCCAATGACTTTTATAAAATAGAATGAATTTGTGCCCTCATTGCAATGAACATTATAGTATGGAAATAATAGGTATGAATGGAACAATCAAGATTGGCATATTAACCCCCAGAGTACATCTCGGAAGGGATTTAAGAGTGCTATATCTGATTACCAACAGGGAGGAAAATAACCAAGTACTGATGGACAGTGAGCCTTAAACAAAAACAAAAAACAAAAACTCACCTTTGCACAAGCACTGCAATTTACACCAAGGGATACTGAAGCTTCATGGATAAACTGCCTGTCAAATATTCCAACAATGAAAAGCAATAGTGATGTTTAGAGGCAAAAAGTCTGGCAAGAAAAGTGATCAATGTGAAAACACATTCAGAGGAATAGAAACTTACCTATTATATTATAGCAACAGCAGATTTGAAGAGAAGTCCAACCAATGAGTCCTCCACTGACCTTTCAGATATTGCCTGTGCATGATTAGGGCAATGAAGCAATGAGTTTGGTGGTACTCACCACTATAAAGTCATGGTAACAAGTCAAGGTGGGAAGGAAAAAAAATTCTCAGGTTCAGCTTGCCTTATCCCGCACACTCAATGAGCCTGCATAAGCTGAGTGCTTCAGTGCCCCCTCTCCTTATTAGGACTTATGTCCAGTGAAAATTGACCCATGCCAGGCCAAGCGAAAATGAGCATTACTTGTGCAATTCACTTTGTATGTAGCTGTCAAGAGGTGTCAAGACTTCAAAACAGTCATTCTCATTATCTGTTAATCCTTCATTGGCTTGCTATTACTCATTCAGGCTCATTAGTGTTTGGATACTATTTACTATATACAGCAATACAAAATGGTACTATACATGTGTAGTTACCACATAATAGTTAAACAATGGCAACTCTGACAGCAGGCATACACAAAAGCTAAGAAAATCAGAATCAATAAAGCCCAAAACAATAAACCATGCTACTAACCTAACAATGCAATGATGGCCAAGCAGTGATTTGAGCACACATGAAAACTAAGATTATCACAGTCAGTTATGCCCAAAGTGATAAACATTGGTACTCACATAAAAATGCAGCAAAACCCAGGAAGCTATGCTTGACAATATGAATGCAATGGGAGTTGAAGTGGCTGGGGCTGCAATATCCTGTTAAACAGATCAGATCAATGTACAGGAAGATAAGAGCTTACCTACCATTGTTCCTCATCTCCTTTACTTGACACTTTGATTCCAATTCTATAGAATGGGAATGCGTGAACAGTCAAGATGGATCAAAAAGAAACACATACATTTTGCCTGTACCTCCTCTGCCCATTTGGCTTTGAGATGATCACTGGGAAATGTCAGTCTGAAGCCAAAACACTAGATCATTCATGAGGACTTACATTCTATTGAGAAAGGTTGCAAGTGAAAAAGTGTGGAGATGAATGCAGCATTGTCAAACCTAGAGACATTTTGTTCAAATAGATATATGACAGCAAAGAAGTAGATGACATACCAGGAAGAGGTATATGGAATCTTGAGTTAGTGATTGAAAATATTGATGAGATTCATTTCAGTTTGGAGATGTGGCCAATGTGAGAATAATCTACAAGAGATTCAGTGAGTAACATACTAAATGAAACCGATACAAAATGAAACTGACACAGAGGATGAAGAAGTTGATATTAGAGGTCATCAGTGCATCAATAGCAGGATAATGTGAATGTTGCAGGTGCTTCTTTGCTGGCAGCAGTTTCTACAGGTCATTGGCAATGTCTCCATTTATGTTAGGGGCACTGATATCAAAATTGACTGGCTGTCGAATGTGATACCAATAGGAAGAGACAGGAGGAAGAGCAGGAGCAGGAGCAGGAGCAGGAGGAGTGGGAACAGGAACAAGAACAGGAGCAGGAGCAGGAGCAGGAGCAGGAGCAGGAGGAGCAGGAACAGAAACAGGAGGAAGAGGAGCAGGAAGAAGGGTGGGGAGGAGAGTGAAAGAAGGAAGGGGAGGAGAGTGAAAGAAGGGAGGGGAAGGAGAGTGAAAGAAGGAAGGAGAAGGAGAGTGAAAGAGGGAGGAAAAGGAGAGTGGAAGAGGGAGGGAAGGAGGACAGAAGAGGGAAGAGAAGGGGGGAAAGAGTGGGGGAAAGGGTAGGGGAAAGAGTGGGGGAAAGAGTGGGGGAAAGAGAGGAAGAGAGAGGGGGAAAAAGGGAGGGGAGAAGAGGGAGGGGGAAAAAGGAAGGGAAGGAGAAAAGCATGGAAAGGTGATCCCAACCCCAATGTACTTTAACTAGTACCAATGTGTGTGCTTGGCATAATTGACACTGAAGCAGGGCAAATTAGTACCAGGGCCCATTGTATTGTGGAGTGTTCATATCTTTCCAATATCAAGATAGCAAAACACTCATATATGTGTTTTAGATATTAGGGTGTGAAATTATAATACAAATAAAGGAGTAAATGAAAATGGACTTTTCAAACTACATGCTGCATGCAATGATTCTGATATAATGCAAAGACCAAGAGTAAGATAATAAGATATGTAGCAAGGGTACAAGAGAAGACAGTAAAATGTAGGAAGGGAAGCAGAAGAACAGGAGGTCTGGGAAAGGAAAGAAGTGGGAGCAGGGAAGGGAAGGGAGTGAGAGCAGGAGCAGGGAAGGAAGCGGGAGCAGGAGAGGGAAGGAAGCTGGAGCAGGATAGGGAAGGAAGCAGGAGCAGAATAAACATATTAGAATCTTGCAAGGTTTTCAAAATTGCTATGTTCCATAATCAACAGGGAGGAGAATAACCAAGTACCAATGCCAAGGTCCTAATCAAGGCAAATGGTTGATACTCGGACAAGCCTCAAAAAAAAAAAAAAGAAAACAAAAACTTACCTTTGCACAAGCACTGCAATTTACACTGAGGGACACTGAAGCTTCATAGATAAACAGCCTGTTAAATATTCCAACAATGAAAGGCAATAGTGATGTTTAGAGGCAAAAAGCCTGGCAAGAAAAGTGGTCAATATGAAAACTCACTCAGAAGAATAGAAACTTACCTTTTATATTATGGCAACAGCAGATTTGAGGGGAAGTCCAACCAATGAATCCTCTGCTCACCTTTCAGATGTTGCCTGCAAACAATTAGGGAGATGAAATAACAAATTTGGTGGTACTCACTGCTATAAAGTCATGGTATCAAGTCAAGGTGGGAAGGAAAAAAATTTCCCAGGGAGTTTTGCCTCACCAATATCACCTGTGTGTTGTGTCGCAGAATGAAGTCAGCGAAGCCACCTATGACTTTCACATGATCATTTGTCCTTATCCTATCAGTGCCATAGAAGCAGACCGAGTCAATGAGGCCTTGTTAATCAAGAGTTCATTGAACACATTCCCTTTGTTGACATACTTCTTTACTCAATTGTCAATGTAGCATGAGCCTTTTGTTTTATCCCTTATGAATAGAAGTCCTTCAATGACCTAGGCCATATTGTGTTTGAGAGATTTTAATAAGCTTCATTGACTGTGATCCATCAGCTGCTGACACTTCCTCACAAGCCACTCAGGACTTATAGCATAGGTGCATTACAAGGTACCTTAAACATGTACCATTGTTCAGTGACCTGTATTGGTATAATAGGTCTCTCCAGATTTGACTGACAGCCTCGGGCTCACTACAGTCCTCAATATACCACATAATTGAACATATGAAACATAGGATCAAGTGTTTTGTTTAGATTTGAACTGCAACTGGAAAATTGGCCTATCACCATAGTGTTGTTGGAGCTCAAATGTCCACTGGCAGCAAGCCACCTCCAAGGGTAACATGTTCACATGTTCAAGCTGAAAAACAGTGTGCCTCTAATGATCTAGAACATGACGCTACTGAACCTATCACTGAAATGATTGTTGATGATGAATAAGATATGTGTGTATCAAATTCTGCTTCCAGTCTAACCCTTCATTGTACAATCATAGATTGTGTACACTAGTTCATTTTGTCCCTTTGCTCCTTTTTCTTGTCATTCTTCAATACGAGTTCTTTCTTTCTCTCACTCTTATGTACAATAGTATGATGACTGCCATTCCTTCATCATTGGGACTGTCATTTTGTTGCACTTCTCTCCTCATTGAAGTCATCTGTTTGTATAATAGGTTGATGATTGCCATTTGTTATCCATTGTAATTCTCTTTGTTACATTTTTGTCTTCCCACCTCAGTTATCTTTCTGTACAATAGGTTAATGATTACCATTTGTTATCCATTGTAATTCTCCTTTTTACACTTTTGTCTTCCCACCTCAGTTATCTGTCTGTATGATAGGTTGATGTATGTTGAACCCCTTTCATATTATAGTACTTATTTGAATATAATGCATTCATCTTTACTATTAAATACCAGACAAGGCTAATCAATTATACATCAACATTGGTAACTCATCTAACTGTTCACAAAAACAAAGTCTTTTCCACCACTGGTTATGATTCTGTTCAAAATGTTCAATAACCACATCTTGAGGAACCTGCCCATTGAATTGAGCAGGATCTATCCTGCCCTGCATTCTTCAAAACATTCCATTATTTCAAGATCTGCTGCAACTAACACCCTTACCAGCATAGCACACAACTCCACATGCAGGGACTTTCTGCATCCCTCTCCAACAAAATGATAAGGGCTTCATGTTCAGTGCAAGGAACTTGAAATGTTTGAGGACCCCAATGTGTCAAATGAGACACTGTTCATAATCAGTCTTTGAATTCATTTGAATCAATCACTTTACCAGTAGGTGGACATGCTTGACAATATTCAGGGAGAGGAATGAATAGATTAAGTGCATACTCTGGTTTAAACAACAAAGGCATCAACATCTGTGATTGCCCAAAAATCTTTCAGAAATCATTTATTGTTTTCCTCCTTGTTCTGATCCAACAGCAAACATTCTTCCTAGACATAATCAACTTTCTTGGTTCTGATCCAACACCAGCAGAGCCATCTTTGTGTGAATTTTAGCTCCCTCCAATTATTACAGTCATTCTTAAATACAGATGTAAACTGCATTATGATTAGTTTATGGACTTCATTGGTTCCAATCTGACAGCAAATGTTCTTTCTACACATAATCAACTTTCTTGGTTCCGATCTGACACCAGAAGACACATCTTTGTGCAAATTTTAGCTCCCTCCCATTATTACAGCCATTGTTAAACACAGAGGTAAACCACATTATAGCTAGTTTATCAACTTCATTGGTTCTGATCTAACACCAGATGATTCTCACTCCAATTATTGCATTCATCCTTAAACACAGAAGCTTTTTTTACCAGATTTGATCCTGCCATACAATGCTAACCTCAATAGCTTTCACTGCACTGTTCACCTTTCCTTCCCCGAACTGCATCTATGTCTGATAGCAATCAGAAACTGCAACTTTTGCTTGCGACCATTGTAGAAACTAATCCAAGCTGGATCAGCTTACAATCAATCTATAGCACTTTCCAGTGAGGAACAATCATCAATGGTTCCATAAACCACACATCTTTTAATTATGCAGTAGATTCATTGAACTGCACCTATTGTTGTACTGAGCCACCCCAAGGTGTTTGCTTCTTTGATATCTTTGGATGCATCATTGCATGGTATAAGGCCTGTCCTACACCATAACATCCATATATGACCATCTACCTAAACACAATCAGATCTCGACAAAACCTGAAACAACATGTGTGGTGGATATAGCTACCGCTCCTGCAACCCCATCTACATCATATGAAGCAAACTTATTTGCCACACAAATCAAACCTTTAATGGAGCTCAGTGAATTCAAGTGCAATATGGATATGTTTGACCATACAACCACATTTTCCAGACAATACGTCTCCAACTATACTGTCAAAGTATGACCCTCCATCTTTCAGAGCTTAAATGCTAATTTTGACAGAACAATAACATACAAAATGTGATATTTGAACATCATTTGGCTTTTCTCATTCAACTAGAAATTCCAAATGACACAGTGACAGTTAGTTTAACTAAACCTCCTTTACATCATATATAATATAATACTTTGCAGATTGACTCCCCTACAACATGTAGTGCTGTTCTAAATGGCACTTTGTGTGGAGAATACCTCCTTTTCTGCTGTTACCTTTTCAGAGAAGATACAATTACACATGAAATGGCTTGTCACCAACAATATTGCTCATTTGAAAGAGTAGGTACTCCCCCAATTTCTTTCCATATCCATCTCACAATTATCTGCAGACATATATTCTCAGAGCATGTTGAGTCAATGAAATTAAACATTGAAAAACAATCTCCATTCCCTTAAATATAAATTTTGACTGAATATGTTTTTTTTTTTCATTGTAATGTTGACAACTTTGTAAATAAATACATAAAGTTTGCTCTCAATCAAGCAGCTGAGGTGAACTACTTCAGTTAAGAATTGAACACTGTACACCCTTTCTTATGTATTGACTTGTACTGTATTCATCCAAGAGTCAGGGACTGCCGCAATTGCGGCACTAAGATGTAGTACTGTAATTATGCGCTCACATGAAAATCATCCAAAAACATAATCTGAAAATCCACTTTACATTTATTTACATTAACAATTCCAATCTATAAAAAGCCCAAAAGCCCAAACAGTCCTTCCCCTCCCAAAAAAAATAAAATAAAAAGAAAAATGAGTGTACAAAATGATTGTGAAAAACTGAACTAAACTAGCCCTCTCAGACTGAAACTCAAGCCTTCAGATAAACCTGCACAGCCAAAATCAGAACCAAACTACTCTTTCAACAGTAGGTTGGTCACTCTAATCTTTCATACCCAAGCAACTCAAACAACCACATTTTGAATATAGATCCTAAGACAGACACATATGCTCTCAGTATCTAATCTGCAAGTTTACTATTGTCTACATAATAAGTACAACACCACGACTGCTGATAAAAGCAACTTCACAACCTGCCCCACTGTTTCTTTTGATGATGTTGGTTCAAGTGCCGGTCATAGGAGGTTTATAGGCACCTGTAGCTGGACTTGGGCACAAATGGCAAGAATATTAGAATTTACTCAAATATATTTGCATTTACATTTGAGAATGTGTGTCGAAAGAATAGTAAATGTGCTCACCACAAAGTCCTACTGTACTACATTCTAATGCAAATGTGGACTTTGATTGCTTGATATTTGCAAATATTGACATATATTCAGTGAATAAAAACATACATTATGATATAAGTGAGATTTGAAAACAGGAAGTATAGTGAAAGTGACTACAAAAGCAATTAGTCCAATATTATAGAATATAGGATATTAAAAAGCATTGGCACTCATTTAACAAAGTCAGTAAACAATGATATGTAATGGTAAGCTACCATGTATTTAGCATGGTTAATCTTCTCTACAGTGGCATCATTACCTGGGGCTAGGCATGTAAGCAGTAGGTGCATGGTAGGGGGAACAGAAAACAAGAATCCCCAACTGCACATGCCAGTGATACAATACAGATTGTAACACCATCTTGCCAATAATACTTCCTGAATATTTGAACATCATTTGACATTCACTGCATTTGGCATTACATCCTGAAGGGTTATACCTGCATTCCCATGAGTATGTCATTGGTAATATAACAGTGAACTTCTTACTGGAGTTTGGGAGCATATACAAATTATCTTCTGAGGCCTTGAGCTCAAAATCTTCCACCATTTTTCTGCCAAACTGAAGCTTCCAGAGGTTGGTTGGCCAAGAACATAATGAGCTCCTTTTCTTGCTTTGAGAGCTCTTCTTGTGCATCTCAAAGTTGCTTGCACAAGAGAGCCCCTAAAGTAAAAGTTTAGTAAATTAAATTGTCTCAATCAAATAAGAAAATAATGTACTGAGACCAAGAGTCTTCTGCCAAGTCCAGTTATGCCAGTAGTCCTTGATGGTATTTTGGCAGCTTCCAGGCCCCATTTCCCATGTACTTGTCCCATAACGCCACTGCCTGACCACACACATTCAATACTCTCCATGTCAGCCATTGCAGCTCCAAGAGTGTACAAGAGATTGTAGCTATTCTGGCACTTAACAGTATGGCCAAGAATGTTGAGTTTGGGAATTATAAAGGCAATGATCTGGCAGACAACAGTGAGATGAATAAGAGGAGGGAGGCTTCGGAGTTGCTCAAGGAGCCTGCAGCTCCACTGGCACATAATTCCATAAGAAAGAAGTAGGAAGAGAAGGTAAGGGACATGGTGTAAGGCTGAGGCAAAGATGTAATCCATATTTGCATAACTATATTTTAGCATTAGCATTAAGAGGAAATTTTGATAAATATGCACTGTTCACCTTTTTGCAAGTCTCCAACTCCATTTGGCATTACAAGTTCATGATGACCACATGAACACATACTGACACCAGTTGCAGTATACCCCTTAGAGTACTTTGTATTTGCATAGTCTAATGCCAGTCCCATACAGGTGCATATCTGTGAGTACAGTGAGTCTCTGAAAGGTGAAAAAAGCTATATCTGAGCTCACTTCATCTTGATCCTTCATTTCATCACAATAATGGCAGTAAGGCTGTGATTCAACAAAATAGCTTCCCCCATCACTCATTGCCAAATCTGTTGCCCAGCCCCCAGCTTGCCTTTGCTTCAACTGGAAGTAAGTGTCAATAGCAATAAAAACTGTATAGAGAAAACTATAAAGAGAATCATCAGCTGTGCTAGCTATCTATCTTTAAAAACCTACCAGTCCCCCTGCAATGTGTGGTCCCACCCTTCTGGTAAATTAATCCTTGGTGCAGGGAAAGTAATGCATTTGATTGCAAGTTCACCAGATAGAGTATTTGACACCTTTCAAACCCCATTATTTCCTCTTCCTGCCCTCTTAAGCTCCTTGAAATATCTTCATTGCTGAACCAGGTGTAAGAAGGAGAGATAGCGAGACTTGAAAAATCTACCTGATTTGGGAATATGAATATAGGCTATTGTATGATTAGCCAGAGGCAAACTTGAAGCCATAGCTACATACTGTAAATTATTTGCCATCAATGTTGTCTGTGAGTTTCTCCAGCCTTGTATAGAAGTCATAGGCAGTGATTTCCCCTCAGTGTGAAAGCATATGAAAGAGTTCAAGTGCACAGAAAGTGCAAGCAGTCTTTAGCCAATCCAGGTTGCCAGGAACCATTCATTGAGCATGAGCTGTTCCCAGTGATCTTTGGAAATGTTGATGCTACAATGATAAAAATTCACAGTAACATGGTGAATCTTGTTACTGTGGATGATAGTGAAGTCTCCAAAGCCAGAGAAGGGGTGAGAACAGGAAGACCCATCAGGGTGTCCCACCTGGAGACAAAGACCAAGCTCTTGTAGTGAAGCATTTTCACAAAAAATCCCATTCCATCTCTATACCAAAATTCATTAGAATTGCTATTCAAGTAAGGACATAGAAACTAATATGCACCTTGATTGAATCCAATGGATTGTTTACATGCTCCTTCATACAATATGATGTACAAACCAACTTCCTTGAGAAGCAGTCACAGCATATGTACTCCACTTTTCCTTGGTCTGTATTGGGTGGACAGCTTTGGCAGAGTTCTATAGTTGATGCTCACCCTTCATTTGTCATTAAAATGCATAATACATCATTGCATTTATCCATCTAACTTAGGTTAGGGAAATCCTAAAAGAACATGAATTTAAGACAAAAAAATATAGTTCTATTACTCACCAACTTCATATACTTGCATTGGGCTCATGGCTTGGATGTAGAAGGTTGAGATCCATCCAATAGTAGACCTGTTCCTTCAGTATACAAAACTCCATTGTTAACAAAGTATTATGCCCTATCCTATAAATTTTATTGCTCCTAAGGACCCTGAATACCCACCAAGACATTGTCTCCTACATGCATCCCAAGAAGCTATAAACATTTGATCAGTATTACCTTCTGCAGCTCCAGGAACAACCAAACCAACATCCCTCCCATGATGCATGTTAATTCACCTCTTTTCATGTCACAAGGACCATGGATCTTGCATCAACCTCAACAGGGATCATGCCTTTTGGTCACTTTCATGGGAATATACTAGTACTATAAAAGGCACATAATCACTATATACAGTTCCTTATGCTGTTATTACCTGAACCACTATCTTGGACTTTTCTCTTTTTCCAATATCAGGTTTTGTATATTTCTTTTTCTGAATAACCAGTACAAACACCTTGTAATGAATATACTGATTTTATGCACTAATTAAATTCCTGCAATGTACTTTTGAGTACATTGCTCTTCCTGAAGACCCTCAATGACATCTACACAATGCTGTCTTGGGTTCATATTACAGTTGATCACCCTATATATTGGGTTCTATCTACCTGCATACTGCTCTGCATGTGTCCCATCTTGACCACAGACTCTGTTCAACAGGGCATTGTAGTCTCCTGTGCCAAACCCCAAGGAGCTCAACCCATAGTAATCCCCTCTGCTGTACAGCTACTTATTCCTCTATACACTTAAAATACATCTTATCCTATCATTTGGCTCAGGTCTAACAAAATAACAGCATCAAACTGTCATTGAGATGTCTGGAGCTGATACAGAACCCAATCAATGAGGGGGAAGATGACCATGGTCTACCCCAGTATGGAACAAGTCTTACCTCAGTCCACCTTCACAACAAGGCATGCCACATCATATGGCTATTAGAGCTGCATCATGAGCTGCCTCAAGGCAAGCTCAGCATGCTCCTCCAGAAGAAGACCCTTCCATGGGAGAAGAGTTGCCAGATTATGATAGTGTTGCAACTAAGTATCATAGCAATCCATATAAGGTTCCCATGTTGGGATTTCCTATTCTGGATCCACCTCCAGATGATACACCACCTAGAAAATCAGTTGCAAATCTGCAAGGAGCAGGAGAACCACATCATTGTCAATATACAGATTCTCCCACTGGAAGGTATAGCCTTCTGTTACCCATGGAAGCCTCACATACTTTGCACACTCCTGTCTTATTTAGACAAGAATCATTCATAGATACTCTCATGTGCCAAGAGGAAGAAGCATAACATTCAGATGTCTCTAGAAAGGTATACCAATTTGGAGATGTTTCAATTTTGGAAGGAGAGACACCACCAGCGGTCCAGACTTTTGCAGGCATAAAAGGTGAAGAAATATTTCTGATTCTACAGCTGCTTTTACCACTAATTTTGGAAAAGAAATATGTACAATATTACTGCTGAAAAAGGTATTGTAATATAACTCACTTTGCAACTACTATCACTGCTGTAAAATGAATGGAACTATTCCTAATTTTCCATTAGTCAAAATATTACTTTTGCATTGGACAAAGAATCCCTTTTGCAACTTATATCATGGCCAAAATAGTTTGGCTTTTGCGGCAGCCTTTTCAGCCAGAATATACAACCTTTTTCATGTGAAATTTGATTCCTTTCTTGACTAATTTTACATTTGAAATATATTAGCTTTACAGCCACAAAAAGCAATGGGCAATGATTGCCTGCTCATTGGGCACTCACTGGGCATTGAATACCCAAGCAATGCCCAATCAGCAGCTCATCTACTCTTCCAAGGGCTATTCAATGCCACTCTTATATGGTTCCTTTCACTGCCAGCAATCCACCAATTTTTCTCTAGAACTGTGTACATAATGAAAATGGCAACCACAATTTTTTTCCAACATGCTCTTGCAGATTGGGGAGTATCAAGATAACCAAGTGAGAGGCCAATCTTGAAGAGTTTTAAAGCCAAACTGCTCAAACTGTCGAGGGTCCCAGTTTCCAGAGCTGGCTTTACTTCTACTGTGCTTTCTTTTATGTACCTCACTTGCAGTCAATGGGCGGCCACTAATGCCTCATGGAGACTGACAAAAAGAGGTTCACAAATAGAACCAATGGAGATAGTGTGCAGACTTGAGGTAATAACCTGGAAAGATAGTCCACCATTGAGAGGTGGTATATTCAGAGGAAATCACTTAAAAACACCTATCAAAAAGCCAAATTAGTAAGGCAAACAAGGTGGTGTCTTGTATACTGTACATTTAAATTTGATTGAGTAAAAATTGTGGGTTTAATCATTTCCAATGAGGTCAATGGCGACGGTCTAAGGAGAAAAGCAATGCCAGTTTAGTGCTTGTGGTGTCTACATACTAGTGTGAGGACTCTTTCTTTCCTGCATCCACCGCTTCATACTGACAGTCAAAATTATGCTGCTCTATCTTGTTTACCACTGAATTTCTATTATTTTGTACCCCACTTGATCTGCAACTTCTGCAAATCAACTACAGTTGAACAAGCAAAACAGGTCACAGAAACTGCAATGATATTACTAACTATAGAGAATGGGGCTTGGTTTCATATGAGTAATCTAGCTACTCTACTGAGACACACATGAATACTCTTACATTGTGTTGAGTCACTGTGAACACCGATGTTCAAAAAATTAACTTACATACTCTGAATCGGCACATATGGAAGCTTCAAGTGGGCTGAAATAGCAGCCTTGGAATGGAGAAGACTGTCACTGTTCTTTGCAGAAAATATTGCATCTTGTTTCATTGATTGCAGGTACAATCTAAATACTTTCATGTACACAGTTGCAAGGAGTTGTTCTTTGTTGATGAAGCAAATTTTGACAACAACTTTCTAGTCTGCCTGCTTCCTGTTTAGATCAGTGTCAAAATCTTCAGGATAAAGCTAAGGCTGGTAATGGACAATATGCAATTTGTCATCAAATCCTCTATAGATAGTAGAAATAATTAGGTGGGTTGCCTTGTGGTATGCATAATGAGACTCAACTGTATGGGACTGAATGATACATTGGTTATTGAGAGGTATGGTAAGTGGATGGGTTACAAAGAGTGAAGAAAATGAATTGGGGGCATAACAGTTTCCAAGACAATACCTCTTTGTTGAGCTTTGCACAATGCAACTCATAATGCATAACCATCCCATAATTTAATTAATTTGTCACATTTGCCAACTGTGCCAACAAGGTTATATAAATTTTCTCATTCATATACATTCTCAGCCACTGAACAATGGTTCTGAAAGCAGTGTTTAGTTTTTTCACATTGCTGACTGCAATAATCGATTGGAAAACAAAAATTAAACATCTCTTCAAAGTATCACTGAAGTGACCATTTAGTATGATTTTTTGCAACCTTCTGTGTGAAGAAGGAATGAGCTTGTCCTTCTGTAAAGTGTGAGAGTAAAAATACATGTTCCTTTTTAGGTATATCTCCTGACTTACAATGCTGGTATCCTTCCAGTGCAAAGCAGTGATACTTCTCAGCAGCTGCTGAACCATCATATACTAGGGGTTCAATGGGGCAAATGAGCCTTTTCTTAACTTTCCTTTTCTGAGACCAGTTTTTCCACTTGGATGACCACTTCTTCCTTGACTTCCACTAGGGCTAGATGAAGTATAGGAAGAACTTTCTGATTTATCGGACAATGAAGGTGATGAATCTGATGAGTCGGGGGATGAACCATCCAAGTGCAAACTTTCTGACAATTCACTATTGTCTGATGTCTCAGAACCATTGCTTGTCTCAGAGCCAGAGTCACTACTAGAGTCAGATGGGTCAGAGGATGGTTCCAATGTGGAACTATACTCATCACTACTGCTTGATTCCATAACATGAACTTTCTTCTTTTTCTTAGAAGGCTCCAAAGTCCTTTTATCCTTTGACTTCTCGGACACTTGTAATGCTTGCGCAAGAATGCTATCATGAGGAAGTTGATCAGCTGGTTGTGTGAACAATCTATCACCTCAATGTGATGCAGGGGTAGCAGTGTGTCCTTCCAAGACCTGCTTAAGTTGCTTGGAATGACAAGAAGACATAGGTTTAATAATGCCATTCAATTACTTGTATCCCTTTCAGAACCAGTATCTGATACAGCATGGATATGCTTGACTTTATAAGTTTTTGATTTCTTTAAGCTGTTCTTGCTCTTATGGCATTTCGGCATGTGAGCATCTTCAACAGCTGGGACATCATTCATGGACTGATGGGCCTTAGCATGATGAATGGAGTTCCATCATTTGAGAGCAGCTTTCTGTGCCTTGATGTTAAGTTCCTGGTCACTGATCTCATTGTTATGATCAGTGAATTTTCCCTTGGCCAAGTAATTTGATGGGCCAGCTTCTCGGGAAGCAGAGCAGTTGTGCACCCAGTTCTGTGATCTGACTTTTTCATCCCTACAATGGATGAGCTCCTTCTGAGAGGGAGTTAATCCTTTCTCAGCAGCTTTAACAGTGGCTTGTTGTTCCTTTATGAGCACTGCAGGTACCTTAAACAGGTTTCTTTCCATGTTTCTAATATTGCCCAAGCTTTTGGACCTACACAGTTGGACTGCAGTCCAAGGTCCTTGACCATCATCCTCATCAGGCTCAGCCATAGAGGATAATCCCAATAGATCATTATTTTTACCAGACATAACTACAACATTGTTACTAATGTATGTATGTACAGGATCCTCAGAGGGTTCCGGGTAAACTAACTCAGTTCTTCTGGGAGAAACTGAGGAGTGGGAAGCAGCAACATCATGGTAAGAATAATTGCCACTATCCTCAACTGTCCAACTTACAGGTGCTGGACCTTGCGCACAAAGTGTTTCCACTTGCATAGCCCCATGACCAGGGTTAAATGCTGTGGAGTCAGTACAAATAATACTCAAGGTAGGCTCACCTGGTTGGTTACCAGTGCCAGTGGCAACCTTGCCTTGAAAGTGAGTGTTGTACCTGGGAGTAAAAGACATACCTTGGAAGATTTTGAGGTTGGAATAACAGTCAGTGTTGGACACAACCAGGTGATCAAACTGGAGTTGAAATCCAGAGCAAAGGCCATAGAGAAAAGTTTAAGAGAGTAGAGAGAGCTGTACTGTCAAAAATGTGTGAGATTTTGCACACACAGTTAGAGTCACTTGAATGACAGGGATAGTGTCTGTGTTAAAGTGAACTAACCTAGCTACAAGTGAACAAGCTACTTATATACTATCTGAGTTCAGCAAGTATTACTAATATGATCCAATGATAAGCTGATTTTTTAGCTACAGTTCAAATCTAAACAAAACACTTGATCCTGTGTTTCATATGTTCAATTATGTGGTATATTGAGGACTGTATTGAGCCTGAAGCTGTCAGTCAAATCTGGAGAGACCTATTGTACCAATATGGGTCACTGAATGATGGTACATGTTTAAGATACCTTGTGATGCACCTATACTATAAGTCCTGAGTGGCTTGTGAGGAAGTGTCAGCGACTGATGGATCACAGTCAACAAAGCTTATTAAAAATCTCATGAACACAATATGGCCTAGGCCATTGAAGGACTTCTATTCATCAAGGATAAACAAAAAGCTCATACTACATTATGACAACTGAGTAACAAAGTATGTCAATGAAGGGAATGTGTTCAATAAAGTCTTGATTGACAAGGCCTCATTGACTTGGTCTGCTTCTATGACATTGATAGGATAAGGACAAATGATCACATGGAAGTCATAGGTGGCTTCACTGACTTTGTTCTGTGACAAAACACACAGGTGATACTGTTGAGGCAAAACTCAATGACTGAAAGTCTGGACTGTCTTGGCAATACTAATAATAGCTTTCAAAGCATGGTACAGGTGTAAAGAGATCTACCGGCCAGGAAACAGGAATATTGTTATTGGCTGAAGGGTTAGAGATAATTACTTGGCTTGCTGGGCTTCTGATAAAAATTGGACATGACTTGAGTCAACAAGAAATTGCAGAAGCCTGATAGGCTAACAGAGGACTGCAGAACAGGCAGAAGCAGAATGAACCTTTAGCCTCTGGCTTAACAATACTTTGGCAAACCAGAAATGGTAACTGGCTGAAACCAAAAGAGGGTTCTACAAAATTTAGTCAAACAAATTCATGGAAATAGAAATACTTTGGGATGTATGCATATTAATAATATTTAGGAAAACTAGGAGATTGTACAGTATAAAAGGTGTAATAGTAGATAGCATGAATCTCAGTTTTAGATACAAGCCTATCTCAATTTGCTAGAGTGGCAAGATTATCAATGGGGTTAAAGTGCCTTAGCTGTTAATAGCTATAATTGCTCATGTTAACCACTGGACTCAGTTGAATAGGAATTTCTGTTTGAAACTCCCAGAAACTAGACTGCAAAGTTGTTGACATATCTTGAGGAGAGGGACTGGATATAGGGTGAACCTCATATGGACCTCACCTCCCTGGCATATACAGCCCAGGCTCTAGTCTACAAAGGCATAGGTTGAACAGTCAGTGACTTGTTTAAGCTTCAGTGAAGACAGTCTGAATATGCTAAGCCTACTTGAAAAGAAGTAAAGTGTGTAAAAGCCTGCAAGGTGACCTGCAGATTGCACCATATAAGCATTGTTGGTGGTTCTTGCTCAGTGAAAGGACTGAAGTGACCTGCAGATTGCACTGTATAAGCTTCCTTATTCCAAGTGACCTTAGGAATACACCTAATAAGCTTGAAGTCAAGTGAACTCCAGTATAGCTGGCTAAGCTCATGGTGTTCAGTTGCTTTGATGACACTGACCAAGTGAAACTGGTAGTTGAGCTTGTTAACCTTTACACATACCCCCACTTCTGTTTCTTCTGTATTCATTGTGTTCAGCAACATTGACTGACATAGTCTAAATAACCCTTTTCTTTCTCTTCAACTGTGTTCCAATATTTGATAATATGCAAGGGAACCTTTGATAACCTCCTTACTTGCATACTATACCTTTCAGTCTGATCTGATTGGGTTAAAAGCAGATTCTTTGCAAGTTCATTACTAGCTCAGACCACACTTATTACCAAATACCCATAATGCACTCAGCTCTCAGTTTCATTTCTGAATTGAAATTATATTTAAATTCACTTCTTCCTTCTCATCAATGGGTTCCCAAGATTCTCACACTACAGGGTGCCCTTCCCTTTACCACATTGGATATATGGCATCAATTCAAACTTACTCCCTTCAACATGTTCAACAATGATTTAGACACTGTACAGGAGACCATTAAAGCCAGCCCTGTCTCCAAAAAGAGCCTTAATGCCCAATTTGACACAGTGATTGTGCTGGACACAGACAAAGCAGAGTCCTCTGCTGTTCAAGTTAACTTCAGTTCTGTCACTGGTAAGATGTGTCATGCTTACAATCACATGTAGGATGCAGAGTGGGAAGGCTTTGCATTATTTTTTGTCTTCTGCAAATTGTAGATTGTGACAGCTTCCTGGGTCCCACCCCTGCAGAATGGCCAATAGAGCCTATGGCCTATGTAATGTAGTTCACTCATTTCAAGCCTTCTCCTCATGATGACACAGGCATGTACCATGTTGGACCAGTGAAGGATTCAAAGGGCCTTGACCAAGGCTCCATAATCCTTCTTACAGATATTCAGCAGACTTGTATGCTTGCTCCCAGTAAAACTGTCTGGAACAAAACTTGGAACAGTCAAAATATTCTTGATAGATGTGATTCCTTTGTTGTAAATAATTTACAAAGCAAGTACAGCTATTGGAAATTTTATTAGTTCATTTCAGTCTTGAGTCATGACAAGTCATTGCAAAACCCCTACTGAGTCATTTCAAAACTTGTATTTATAAATATGGTATTTGTACCAGTGAGTTACACACTTCCTTTCCTTTCTCCAACAATGAAACAAAGCCTGTGTCCATCTTCTCAGCCTTCCAAGAAAAAGAAATGTTCTCAGTGCATTTACATCCAATACCAATGGTAGCCACCAAGGTTCAATATGTCCAGCAGAAGCTTTTGCACAAAGAGATCCAAAATTGAAATACCAAAGTATAGGTCAGTGGTTAATATGCTCCATTTCTCCAACTCTCCTCAAACACCTCCTCCCTACAGGCTGTTAGGACCTTTTACTACCTTTGTTGTTAGAAGCTTGTAGTAGGTTCAAGGAATAGAAAGTAATTTATTATACCACAGCCAAGACAGAATATGCAATGGGGAGTCACTATATACAACAGGTGAACAAGTCCTGTACAGTTTGTGTATTGGATGTTGAGGAAAGATCCGTGAGTGTCGAATAACAAATCTAGTAGCTCAGTGCAACTAGAAATTGTATATCAAAAGAACTTGTTAAGACGGTATTAATGAGGGTTGACTTCTATGAGATGAAATATTCAAAAGGCTACAGCAGTCAAATAGTCTTGTTGATTTGTTCAACAAGTGAGAGGTAGATAAGCCAGTGACTCAGTGTCAATGGGGTTTGCTTGACCTAGTGTTAAGCAGAATAATATTAGAAAACTAGTGAACAAGAGAATAGAAACAACACAGGTCAAGATAGTTCAGGTAATAACAGCATTATCATGAGAGATGTAGGTACAAGGCTTTTATACTCTGTGGGAAGGCATGTGGTCTTGTGAATAACAATTGGAATGGGCAACTGGTTAGTTCGCCTTGAGAAATGTGTGTCAGAATTGGAGAGCCTGGATTGAATGGGAGAACTATTATTGAGTCGTGTGGTGAATGTACTGGTTGGAAAGAGCAGAAAAAATAGTGTAGAGCATAACATTATCCCCCCTAAGGTCCTTGAGCCCTCAAAAGGATGCATTGCATGTAGCTTTTGACATGTAGCTTTTGATGCAATACAGTGTTGTGACTGCTGCACTGTCAGATTGAGTTTTGATGTGCCGGCTGCTAAATTTTGATCAAAAACTCCAAGTCCGAAGGCCTTATAAAGCTGGCACTCTGGGTTTTTGAGTCATTTTCCTCTTTCCCTTTGACCACTATGTCTGCTTTGCAATTGTTCCCTGACCAACCAATTGCCTCTTCCAGTACTTCAGGAGGATTGAGGCCTCAAATTATCATCAAATTTCCCCTGGCTGTCCAACCAGTGTCAGCCATTCCTCTTTCCAACACTCTTCCTTCTGTTCCTCCAGTGGCCAAGACAATGTGACACATGGCATTTGAATGTAGTTCGCTCCTCAGGTATCCCTCTGTCCCAGTTTCTGCCAGTACCTCTTCTTCCCTTCCTTCCAATGTCCAATCAATATATGATGATGCATATCTTGCCAATTTGAGTCTGGAGGTTTTGGAACAGGTGCCTGATGGCAAGTGGCATAAGATATTTGCACTCTACCCCTCTTGTGAGTATTGTGCTTTGCATAATCTCCAGTCCTCCTGCTCCCTTCATTCAAATTCCCTCTCTTGTGCCACTTGCAAGATGAACTACCCAACAAGCAAGAAATTTTTTTTGTTCAAAAGCATCTTTCAACTCCTCCAGTTCCATATCTTTGCAAAGCTTCCCCTTGTCATTGCCTATTGCTTTGTGTTGAGTCATAGGAACTTTGTTATTCAAGACAAGGAATGGACTGCCCTAATGACTGGGCTATGCAATTACCCATATTATCACAAACATCTGAAGGTGTTAGGATTGGCATCAGAAAAACTGAGGGTTCAGGAGAGCAAAAGGGAAGCAGGTAAGTCTGATGAGTCTGTGATTAGGGTAAGTACTCATTATCTTTCTAGTCATCTCCTCAAATGCTTTTTGAAAGAGTCAGCTCCTTCGGCAGGAGAGGGTGCAGTTAGGGGAGCTGAGTCACAAACAACTTGTTCCAGCTCTGTCTTGTAAGGGGAAGGAGGTCATTTGTGACCCTGTAGATGTCAATGTCAAGATGGAGGCTCCCGATGCTATGGAATCCATGGATTTGGACCACCCAGAGGATGTCCCTCCTGCATCTGCTCCTATTCCTGCAGTGCCTGCTCCCATTCCAATGAAGCCTGCAGTTGTTTGCACCCCCAGCAGTCTGGTATTTATTGTCTGTAAAAGGCCTAGTAACATAATTAATTTTTCCCTTGAATTATAATATTTTTTTCCATTGTTAAATAATAAATATTGAGGTAGTAAAAGATATGGTGAAATAATTGATATTACAGCGCCTTTTTTACGCGTAAAAGGCGCCGCTAATTACGTAATTTATTGCGTGATTTTTCCTGTATTTTACCATATTTTTTTCCGGCCGTAATTGAATACATATCACCCATGGGAAAGAATTTCTATTTCTAAACCTATATCTGATGACAAATATAAGCTTTTACCGCTGCGAAAAGCAACAGGCGATGAGCACCTGCTCATTTTGATATTGTTCCGATGAGTGCCCGTTGCTTTTCGCAGCTGTAAAATCTTATATCTGTCATCAGATATGGATTTATGCAATTACAGTTGGAAAAAATATGGTAAAATATAGGAAAAATCACGCGATAAATTACGTAATTAACGGCGCCTTTTACCCGTGGGAAAGGCGCTGTGATATTGATTATTTCACTATATTTTTTACTACCTTAGTATTTATTATTTAACAATGGAAAAA
This sequence comes from Collybiopsis luxurians FD-317 M1, assembly GCA_000827265.1. Taxonomy (NCBI): domain Eukaryota; kingdom Fungi; phylum Basidiomycota; class Agaricomycetes; order Agaricales; family Omphalotaceae; genus Collybiopsis; species Collybiopsis luxurians. Next base: position 26,297 of record KN834795.1, on the reverse strand, counting down.
AATATTATAATTCAAGGGAAAAATTAATTATATTACTAGGCCTTTTACAGACAATAAATACTGGACTGCTGGGGGTGTTGGAAAGTCAACAATAGGCAGCCTTATTGTGAGGTTTCCAGTTTGAAGACTTGGTTTTTTGAACCTCTCATCAAACCGGTTCCTTCTGACAGTTCTATCCCATCTCAAGATGAAAGTAAGTTTTTCTTTTTGAACATTGTTTTTACTCATATAGTCATCCTAACTAACTCTGTTAAGTGATTCAAACTGCAATTGAATGCATTGTTATGCAGGTTGCTGAGTTGTTATCTAGTTCCAGTAAGACAATGATGGAGCAAGATCTCTGGACTTTGGCGGATGGGTTGGTTCAAGGCATTTTTAATGAACTCAAGGAACAATTGGTGAGTAACTTCTTTGTTTCTGGCTTTTTGTTGTATCACTAATTGTTTCTGCATTTCCTTTATAGAAACATCCTTCTTCTGAACCTCCTGCGCTGTTCTTGAATTGCAGTTTGACCCAGTTCATTGAGTCCCTTTTGATGATCAATTTGTCCTCTGCCAGTATCATTGATGCTCAGCAGGATGAGCTCTTCCAAGCCTATTGGGAGTATCAATCTTTGTCACAGAAGACAGATCATTTGGAGACCAAGAATCTCCATTTGAAGGAGCAAGTGTCTTCACAAGACAGCCAATTGAAGGAAAAGGACAAAAAACTGACCTGTTTGAAATCGTTCATGAGGCATTTCAGGGGTGATGCTCAGTCATTGGTGAGTTTCTTCCTTCTTGTTCAACTGACTTAGTGTTTAATTGAATTTCTTTGTAGGAGACTCAGCTATTGAGGGGGACATTGGAGGGACAAGAGAGTGAGATTGAGGGTTTGAAAGGGAAGTTGGCTGCAAGTGAAGAGGCCTGACAACTTGCCGCAGAAGATTTGCAGTCACAGGACACAGAACTTGCCCAGCTCCAACAGCTTTTTGAGTTGGTTCAAGGACAGTTTGCAGCTGCTTCACCCTCCAAGCCTTCATCCAGCAGTTCCTAGGGTTTTTTGCCTCATGGTTTTCTTGTGCCTAGATAGATCCCTGTATCAATTAGATAGTGTTTTTGTCTTGAATTCCTTCTCTCCTTTACATAGCTGAATGATTGTACTTTTTTTTTTTTTTCAAATTAAATCTTTTTTCTTTTTTGAGCTCCTCCTTTGTGTGAATGAGAAATTGCCCCAGGTTTGAAATAAGAGATCTCCTGAGAATCAAAGTATTCAAAAATTTCCATGAAGTGTATGCATGTGGCTGCACATTTCATTCCTTATTAGACTTGTATTGGGCATTGAAGTATTGCTTTTACCCCCCCTTTAAGGTTGAGGTTTCAATTTTGAGAGTCATTTCTCCTGCTTAAATGACAGATTCAACTGCCTGTCTCAACTCCCTTTCCTCCTTGTCTTGCAGGGCTAGGCTTTTGAGTTCTTTGAGGAGCTTGAGAGGTAACTTTTGTTTCCTTGGATGTGCTATCTCCCACTTTTTAGCCTTGGATCTTATACAAGTATGGCAGCTTTGTACATAGTGATGTATGTCCTTGCTGCTTCCTTTCCAAAAGAACAACTGATTGAGTATCTTTTTTGTTTTCTTCTTGCCCAGATGTCCTCTGAGTGTGTGATCATGATAGATGGATAGTACATCTTGTCGAAGGTCTGTGTCACTAGGGACATATATTTGACCTTGTTGTATAAGTAACTTGTGTTTGAATACCACATTTTTAATCTTTCCTTCTCAAATCAGCTCTATTGTATCTCGCATGAACTCATCTTGTTCTGCCTTTTAAATTTGTTCTAATAACAAATCCTCATTTAAAAGCAATGCTGGATTGAGTTGTTCCAGAGGAATCAATATTTGCTCTCTTCCTGCTCTAGCAGAGTCCCTATCAATTTCTTTCTTTCACTATACATCTGCTTGTCTCATCAGAGCATCTAGTTTTGCTCCCAAAGTTCTGGGTCAATAATTGATTTGAAAGTTGAATCCTGACAAAGCTTCTGACCACCTAGCTTGTCTTGCTGATAGCTGTTTGGTGGTCATGAACCATTGCAGGTTATTATGATCAGAGTAGACTCATATTTGGAATCTTGAACTGTCACAATAGGCTCTCCAAACTTTGAAACATTCCACAATAGCCAGTAATTCCTTGTCATAAATATTGTAATTTATTTCAGCTTGTATCATGGATCAAGTATGAAAACCAATTGGATGTATTTCTCCAGTTTTCAGATCCTGCTAAGACAATATTCCTGCTATTGCCCAATCTGATGCATCACATTCCAGAATAATCAGAAGTTTGGGGTCAAAATGTTGTAGTACTGGGGCATGTGTAAAGGCATTTTTTAATAAATTGAAACACCTTTGACACAATTTGTCCCAATGCCAAATAGCATCCTTTCACAGTAGTGATGTTAGGGCTTTTGTTATTCCACTATAATTGTCAATAAATCTGCAATAGAAATTTGTGAATCCCAAAAATGATTGCAGTTCTTTGACATTTCAAAGAACTGGCCAAGACATTATGGCTTTGACTTTGGATTGATCCATCTCATTATTCACTTGATTCAGGACTGTGGTGATATGCAGGAAATAGGCAGGCATTCCATCTCATATTATAGTGTCCATTGCAGCTGCACTTATAAGACTTACTGCCTTGCCTGGGAGGTTTGGACCCATTCTCCTTTTGACCTTTTCAGGTTTTCCTATCTTCATCCCTCATTTTGTACATCTTCTCCATTGCTGGAGTGCAGAGGTTTTTGAGATATTTAATACCCTTGTTGACAGGCCTTGTGGAATAGAATCCTGATGCAATTTTCTGACTCATTTATATATCCACCTGCATTTCTGCTTGTATGCTGGCAGTTTTGAACTTCTTTCATCAATCCTTTCTGCCCAAGCTTTCAATGCTTTCTCGGAGTATCCATTTCCATTGTCCCCTATATTGTATTTATTTTTCCATTTTTTGAGATCCTTGTCATAATCATTAGCCCAATTCATGTAAATCAACCATTTGTTGAATTCCAAAACTGAAGAGTCTACATCCACATTTTCTTCTTCATTTATTTGTTCACTATAGGCTGATTTGTGTTTTGAGTCAGGGATTGGTGTATCCTGCTTCTCACTAGTATTCAAGTTCCATATCCTGGTGAACAAATCAACTAGTGAAGCTGAAATTCATTCTCTTCCTTGGAATGTCAAAGTCAAATCTTTCCAATTTATTTCAGGATTGAATTCTTTGAGCCATGGTAAACCTAACACAATAGGAGCTGTTGGGTGTAGTTGGGTTATTAGGAATTCAACTGTTTGAATTGAACTATTGGTGAAGGTGATAGTATCTTTAAAAATTTTTGTTATATCCCCTGCCAAAGTTGGTTGGCCGTTGAATAATTCAAGTGGGATTGGAGTATCTAAATGAGAAATATTTTTTGGGAATTTTTCTGCAAGGTTTTTATCAATAAAAGAATGAGTTGCACCTGAGTTGATGAGAGTATTATAGTTTAGATTTTCAGAATCAGAAATGTGTCAAGACAAGAAATGAGTTGTTAGAGTGAGATGAGAGACAAGCTGGGTATGTTTTTTCTATTACTGCCCCACAACAGACTGCTTGAGCAGGGTTTTTTGGATTCCAGGTTGCTCTTAGTGTGTCTTTGGAATCCCCTCTGCTTTTCCTGAGTCATTTTCTATCTTGACATTCCAAATTTCATTGTTAGACAGGTCCCCTTCCAAGGTAAAAGTTGCAGCCCTCAACTGGTCACTTTGTTGATTTTTTATATTTGAAGTTCCATTTTTTGGAGGATCCCAATTCTCCTGATTTTTGCAATCTTTACCAATATGATCTGAGCTTCCACAATTGTAGCAGAGTCCCAATTTACAACATCAATGGAATTCCTCAACTTGCTTGGGAGTCCTGGCAGCTCAAATTGCCCATAGGAATTCTTCATCTTCTGGGTTTTTCGAGACTCCATTGTTTCCTCCCTGGTTTTCTAAGCCTTCTCCACTATTTCCATTCTGACTTGAGATACTTGTAAAGTCCTCAGATTGTCCATATGCCGCACTACTAATATTGTCCAAATTTACATTACTATCCCAGGCTGCAGCTCCCCTTTGATGGTTGGACCAGTTACCTTGATTCCTACCTTGTTGACCCCCTGCTTGCCGGGGGTTATTATTATTGGATCCTTGTTGTGGGTTAGAGTTTTGAGGATTTGATGGGGCCATAAGATTATATGTCCCGAAACCAGAATTTCCTTCATGAGAATGAGCTGCATTGGTTGCACAAATTGAATTGTCCAACTCCTGGAATTGCTGTACCCATTGTGGATAATTCTGAGGGGGATGAGTTTGAGCTGCTACTGCAATGTTGAGACTTCTTGTTACTGCCCCTCGGAGTATTGCTACTAATGCCATGTCATTGTATCCCATCTTGAACACATACTCCTGGAATCAAATAATAAATGTTGCAAATGATTCATTATCCATCTGCTTGATCCAGGCCAGTTTCACCTGTGCATCTTGTGCAGGATCAAATAATCTAAAATACAGTGTGAATTCTGCAACAAAGTCAATCCAAGTACAGAGAGCAGGGGCAGGGATCCCAGCCTCTTCCTGTTTCAGCAAATTGTTGTAGTGAGTAGCTGCTGCCCCTGTCAGATAGGAGACAGCAAAACCAATTTTATCTGGATCATTCTCATAGATAGTAGGTTTGGCCATGAAAGTATGATGAACTTGCAAGAGAAAAGGTTCCCATTTCCACCTATTGGAACCATTAAAAGGGTTAGGTTTTTTGACATTGAGTTTTGCTTCCTTATTTAATAAATCTTTTGCTGATCAAATTCAGGAATCTGACTTGCATCTTGTCCTGCAGGACCTGGCTCTCCTCTCTCACCTCTGGGGCCTAATACAGCCACCCATCCATTTGCTGGGTGCCAATGTTATGCCCTACGCTATTTTTTCTGCTCTTTCCAACCAGTACACTCACCACACGACTCGATAATAGTTCTACCATTCAACCCAGACTCCTCAAATCTGACATGCATTTCTCGAGACGAGCTAATCAGTTACTCATTCCAACTCCCATTCACAAGACCACATGTCTTCCCGCAGAGTATAAAAGCCTCATACTTACATATCTCACACTAATGCTGTTATTACCTGAACTATCTTGACCTGTGTTGTTTCTGTTCTCTTGTTCACTAGTCTTTAATATTATTCTGCTTAACACCAAGTCGAGCAAACCCCATTGACACTGAGTCACTGGTATATCTACCTCTCACTTGTTGAACTGATCAACAAGACTATTTGACTGCCGTAGCCTTTTGAATATTCCATCTCGTAGGGTAAATGGACACCGAGTCATGAACCTCCTGAGTCAACCCTCATTAATACTGTCTTAATGGGTTCTTTTGATATACAATTTCTAGTTGCACTGAGCTACTAGATTTGTCATTCGACACTTGAGGATCATTCCTCCACATCCAATACCAAAACTGTACAGGACTCGTTCACCTGTCATATGTAGCGACTCCCCATCACATATTCTGTCTCGGCTGTGGTATAATAAATTACTTTCTATTCATTGAACCTGCTACAAGCTTCTAACAACAAAGGTAGTAAAGGTCCTAACAAAATAACAGCATTCTCTCCATCACTGAGATGTCTGGGGAACCTGCAAAACATTTTGTAAGTGAACAAGAAAGACGGCGTCAAGAACAAGAATGCCAAAGAGCAGCAAGAGCTACAAGGTTCCAGAGAAGAGAGGAGCAATGTGGAGCTCCTACACTGGATGACCGCTCAGTTTTGTCAGCACCTGTGAGAGGTGCCATCCCCTCAAGAACAGGGGAAATTTTGGAACATAATGATAGAGACCTGTTTGACCTGGAAAATCCTGTCGAACACAGGTCTCCTCATGTTCCGGGACACCTGGTCTCGACACCATATGTTTTGAGTCACTCCCAGTGAGGTCAGCCATATCATATGGCAGCTAGAGCTGACTCGAGGCTAGCCATGAGACCAACACAAAGTGCCCCAAGAACACCCGAAAAGGGAAGGGAACAAGAAACAATTCATTTATTGGAATTAACTTGTTCCCCAGAAGATCCTTGAGGCTTTAGTGTGGGAGTCAGCTCAACATGCCCCTTCCACACACCAACTCATCCTGAGAACAAGGATTATTATGAAGATATTGGCATATCTCCAATGACACAATATACATCTATAGGAGTGAGACACGAGGTCATCTCCCCATTAGAACATATCAGACATCCACTTCCTCTCACACCAAGAGAAGAAGAATCTAAATTTGCATTGCAACAATCAGAACGAGAGATGAGTCAGGGGTTATACCCATTGGGTCCACTCTCATTAAGGGGCCCACAGTCTCTGTTCAATTTAAAATGGTCTACTCCGATAGTAGAAAGTGATGCGATACAGGCTCAGGGATTGTGGAGTCCAATCCCCAATATAAGTAGAAGAACCGTCTCGTCACTGGAGCAAAGCAGTCCATTACCTGCTCCTCCAATGACAGAAGAATTCGTGAAGGAGACACAGAGTTGGAACTGTGAGAGTTCCTTAATGTCTCCTCCCTACCTGAATGTCTGTGTCATATGTCGACAGAATTAACACATCAATTGGTTGATCTACTTCAAATCAATCAATGCACACATTTCGAATTAATAAAGGCAATGCGACACTATATTTGAATTATTAACAGTTGAGACCCAGAAACGAAGGACAATTTCTGGGTACTAGCTGCCTATTTTTGGAAACATTTAATGCAACGACCTTCCCAGCTACCTAATGGAATAAATAATGAAATATCCCAGTTGAAAGAAGTATATGAAGGAGCCCTATGGCTATCACAGCTGATTATGGATCCCAAATGAATGGAAATGGTGAACAAGGCCACCATGAGGCATCTCAAGTCAATACAAAAATCTTGAATTGATTTTCCGCTCAATACAATAGTGGATAATGAAAAGAGGAGAACGCTAAACTCCCCTACATTATCATTACTAGATAAAGTGGAACAAGGATGGTCCATGAGAGCAGACAACCTTATTGGGGGTTACAGTTATACCAGTCAATTTTGGGACCAGCAGAAAATAGCTCAGGTGGCAAAGGAGTATTGTAGATCTATGGGAAATACTACTACTCCAAGTTATGAGGATCTGGAAGAGTCGAGATGACTTCCACCCACTGATCTGGACTGCAGGCTGCTAATAGTACCCAAAGAAAGGGGTGAACACCAGGTGAGGACAGCCGATGGGGTTTGGGAACTCAAACCCTCCTCAGGAAAGTCTCGAAAGGAGGAGAATGAATTCTTTTCAGAAAGAACTGCAAGACATTTGGCATTGCAAAATGCCAGCAACACGCTGATGAGTGCAATAAATCCTCAAGACAAGGATATTCACCTAGTGAAGCAGTACAAGGAGAGAATCCATGGAGATGTGGGAGGCTCATGGGTAATAAGAGCCCAGATGGAATCAGTGACAGATGAGCCAGAAGCTGCTATGACCACAGGGGATCCTCATACAAGTCTCAAAACCCAAACCAAGCAGGAGATTTTCTCTCCCAGAGCAGAACATTTGCAAGCTGGAAGCTCAAAAGTACATATTGGAGGTAAAATTCCTCTCGATGCAGCTCTATGATTGGAAAGATGGGCTGCCCGAGACAAGTATGCCGTATCGACAACTCATTTTGCTAATGAATCTCACCCTGTGGGTCAATATCCTGAACAAACAGTGACAGAGCCTGATTTGGGACACTCATTATGGCCAAATCATTTGGGATTCAGGACTGACGGTCTGACATATCATAGAAGAGAAACACCCGAAGCTTTCCATGAGAATAATCAGTTGGAAGGACCTGGTTGGAATGCAAGGGGTTTGGTGAATTCCCCAAATACCACTGGACTGGGAATTCCTTTCTCATCTCGATATTCAGATTCTGGAAACATGGCCCAAGTTGATGAACAGCAAAACCAATGAGAGACGTCGGGACCAGGTCAGGTAAAATGGTGGAATATGGCATATGCCCCACCCTCAGGGGAAAGGAATGAATTCAAGAATGAAGGATTTAACTTCATGAGAAGTCAAGATGACTGGGATCTCTCATTTTCCAAAGACCAGCTTTGCCCTTCAGCTCTTGAGACTCATCACCCAATGCCCCCACTAGAGAAAAAGGAATTCACCCCCCTGTGAAATGTAAAGGGTAGAGGGAAAGTGGTTAATCCTTTTGCTAGGGAATTGAGTTGCCAGACTTCCAAACCACTGAGAATCACAGAAGTCCCCCCTCAACAGCCTGCAGTTCAACAAACAGTGCATGTCCCACCACCAGTAGTTGTGGAAACCATTCTGCAGGCTGCAGGATTCACTCCACCTGTATTTACAGCTGCTCCTAGGCAATACATCCATCTGACTGGCAGAAATGTCGACTCAATACCTGCAATTCCACATAGAACACCCGGACAAGTAACGAATGATTATCACCCTATCATCTCGATGTGTCAGGAATCTGCGAGAGTTCCAGCTGAACAATATTGGAGATCGGGGACTCAAGAATATAGACCCTACGTAGCGGAGTTGACATATGACTACTCAAATTGTGCCAGTACCTACAGAGGGTATGGAGTAGCAGGACCTCCAGGAGGACCCCCATATGGAGGAGTCACGCAGACAGGAGGAATTAGTGACAGAAATTCAGAAAGAAAAAGAGGTAGTAGAAATGGCAGTTTTAGAGGGGGATCTGGAGGTGGTGGACCAGGGGGACCAGGGGGACCAGGAGGACCAGGTAGCCCAGGAGGACCACCCAACGAACTTGACAATTAGGGTTCAAATCACGACGCATATTGGCACCTGGCAAATGGATGGGTAGCTGTATGAGGCCCCCAGAGGTGAGAGAGGAGAACCAGGTCCTGCAGGATGAGATGTGAGTCAGATTCCGGAATTCAATCAGCAAAAAGATCAATTAAATAAGGAAGTGAAACTCAATGTCAAAAAACCTGACCCTTTCAATGGTTCTGATAGGTGGAAATGGGAACCTTTCCTCTCGCAAGTTCATTGCACTTTCATGGCCAAACCTACTATCTACGAGAACAACTCAGATAAAATTGGTTTTGCTGTCTCGCATCTAACAGGGGCAGCAGCTACTCACTATGATAATTTGCTGAAACAGGAAGAGGCTGGGATCCCCGTCCCTGCTCTCCATACTTGGATTGACTTTGTTGCAGAATTCACATTGTATTTTGGATTATTCAATCCTGCATAAGACGCACAGGTGAAACTGGCCTGGATCAAGCAGATGGACAATGAATCATTTGCAACATTTATTATTTGATTCCAGGAGTATGCATTCAAGACAGGATACAATGACACAGCATTAGTAGCAATGCTCTGAGGGGTGGTAACAAGGAGTCTCGACATTACAGTAGCAGCTCAAACTCATCCCCCTCAGAATTATCCACAATGGGTACAGTGATTCCAGGAGTTGGACAATTCGATTCGTGCAACCAATGCAGCTCATTCTTGTGGAGGAAATTCTGGTTTTGGGACATATAATCCTATGGCCCCATTGAATCCTCAAAACTCTAACCTGTGACAAGGATCCAATTATAATAACCCCCAGCAAGCAGGGGGTCAACAAGGTAGGAATCAAGGTAATTGGAACAATCGACAAAGAGGAGCTGCAGCTTGGGATAGTAATGTAAATTCGGACAATATTAGTGGTACAGTATATGGACAATCTGAAGACTTTGCAAGCGCCTTGAGTCAGAATGGAAATAGTGGAGAAGGCTTAGAAAATCAGGGAGGAAACAATGGAGTCTTGAAAAACCCAGAAGATGAAGAATTCCTATGGGTGATTTAAGCTGCCAGGACCCCTGAGCAAGTTGAAGAGTTCTGTTGACATCGTAAACTGGGACTCTGCTATAATTGTGGTGGATCAGATCATATTGGTAAAGATTGCAAGAATAGGGAGAATTGGGACCCTCCAAAAAATGGAACTTTGAGTATAAACAATCAACGAAGTGACCAGTTGAGGGCTGCAACCTTTACTCTAGAAGGGGACCTGCCTAACAATGAGATTTGGAATGTCGAGATAGAAAACAACTTGGGAAAAGTGGAGGGGATTCCAGAGACACACTGAGAGCAGCCTGGAATCCAAAAAACCCTGCTCAAGCAGTCTGTTGTGGGGCAGTAATAGAAAAAACATCCCCAGCTCATCTCTCATCTCGCTCTAACAACTCATTTCTCATCTTGACATGTTTCCCCTTCTCCGATTCCGAAAATCTAAGCTATAATACTCTTATTGATTCAGGTGTGACTCGTTCTTTTATCGATAAAAACCTTGCAGAAAAATTCCCAAAAAATATCTCTGATTTAGATACTCCAATTCCACTTGAATTATTCAATGGACAGCCAACTTCGGCAGGGGATATAACAAAAATTTTTAAAGATACTATCAGCTTCGCTGACAGTTCAATTCAAACAGTTGAATTCTTAATAACCCAACTACACCCAACAGCTCCTATCGTGTTAGGGTTACCATGGCTCAAAGAGTTCAATCCTGAAATAAATTGGAAGGATTTGACTTTGACATTCCAAGGAAAAGAACAAATTTCAGCTTCACTAGTTGATTCGTTCACCGGTACATGGAACTTGAATACTAGCGAGAAGCAGGATACCTCAATCCCTGACTCAAAACACAAATCAGCCTATAATGAACAAGTAAATGAAGAAGAAAATGTGGATGTAGACTTGTCGGTTTTGGAATTCAACGAATGGTTGATTTATATGAATTGGGCTAATGATTACAACAAGGATCTTGAAAAATGGAAAAATAAATACAATATAGGGGACAATGGAAATGGTTACTCCAACAAAGCATTGAAAGCTTGGGCAGAAAGGATTGACAAAAAAGCTCGAAACTGCCAGCATACAAGCAGAAATGGAGGTGGATATATAAATGAGTTGGAAAATTGCATCAGGATTCTATTCCACAAGACCTGTCAACAAGGGTATTAAATATCTTGAAAACCTCTGCACTCCAGCAATAGAGAAAATGTACAAAACGAGGGATGAAGATAGGAAAACCTGAAAAGGTTGAAAGGAGAATGGGTCCAAACCTCCCAGGCAAGGCAGTAAGTCTCATAAGTGCAGCTGCAATGGACACTATAATATGAGACGGGACACCTGCCTATTTCCTGCATATCACCACAGTCTCAAATCAAGTGAATAATGATGATACCACTAATATGGAAAAATCTGCAACTCACAAGTTGATTTGAGAAAATAGGGAAGCTACAGAAAAATTTCCAACAGAAGCAGAGACTGGAGAATCTTGAAAAGACAAAGAAGAGATACTCAAACATGTTCCCAAGAAGTATTGAGACTTCTTGGATGTGTTCTCCCCAGGAGAGGCAAAGGTCTTACCTCCACACTATCCGTACAATTTAAAAATTGAGATGGAAGGGGACTCAGCCCCTCCCTTTGGGAAACTCTATAACATGTCAGAAATGGAACTAAAAGCCCTAAAGGATTACACAGATGATATGCTAGGGAAAGGGTTTATTAGAGCCTCCAACTTGCCTGCTGGGGCTCCAGTTCTATTCGTAAAAAAGAAGGATGGAAGCCTAAGGCTTTGTGTTGACTATTGGGCCTTGAATTGAATCACAAGGAAGAATAGGTATCCCTTACCCCTTATAGGCCCACTCATTGACCAAACTCAATTTGAGAGCAGGATATAACAATGTCTGAATAGCAGAAGGCCATGAATGGAAAACAGCATTTCGTATGCGATACGGATCCTACAAAATGTTGGTCATGCCCTTCAGATTAACAAACACCCCCTCAGCTTTCCAATTTTTTATGAATGACATTTTCCATGATTTACTGGATGTATGCATGGTTATTTACTTGGACAACATTCTCATTTATTTGGATGACAAAAAAACCCACGAGGAACAAGTCTGAAAGGTATTACAAAGGCTACGAGACAACCACCTACACGCGAAACCAGAAAAATGCAGTTTCGATACTGACACTGTTGAATATCTGGGAGTAATAATAAATCCTGAAGGAGTATCAATGGATCAATCCAAAGTCAAAGCCATAACATCTTGGCTGGTTCCACAGAATATAAAAGATCTGCAATCATTCTTGGGTTTTGCAAATTTCTATCGCAGATTTATTGACAATTATAGTGGCATAATGAAAGCCCTAACATCACTACTGCGAAAGGATGCTATTTGGCATTGGGACGAGTCATGTCAAAAGTGTTTCGACTTATTAAAAAATGCCTTTACACATGCCCCAGTGCTACGACATTTCGATCCAGAACTTCCAATTATTCTGGAATGTGATGCGTCAGATTGGGCAATAGCAGGAATATTGTCTCAGCTGGATCTGAAAACTGGAGAAATACATCCAATTGCTTTTCATACTCGGTCCATGATACCAGCTGAAATAAATTACAACATTTACGACAAGGAATTACTGGCTATTGTGGAATGTTTTAAAGTTTGGAAAGCCTATTGTGACAGTTTGAGATTCCAAATCCAAGTTTATTCTGATCACAATAACCTGCAGTGGTTTACAACTACCAAACAGCTGTCGGCGAGACAGGCAAGGTGGTCAGAGGCATTGTCAGGATTCAACTTCCGAATCAACTATAGACCAGGAACTTTGGGAGCAAAACCAGATGCCTTGATGAGACGAGCAGATGTATACTCAAAGAAAGGAATTGATAGGGACTCTGCTAGAGCAGGAAGAGAGCAAATATTGATTCCTCTGGAATGACTCAATGCAGCATTGCTTTTGAATGAGGATTTGTTATTAGAACAGATTTGAAAGGTGGAACAAGACCAATTCATGCGAGACACAATAAAGCAGATTTGAGAAGGGAAGATTAAAAATGTGGTATTCGAAAATGGGTTACTTAAATGACAAGGTCATATATATGTCCCTAACAACACAGACCTTCAACGAGATGTACTATCTGCCTATCACAATCACGCACTCAGAGGACATCCGGGCGAGAAGAAAACAAAAAAATACTCAATCAGTTGTTCTTTTGGAAAGGAAGCAGCAAGGACGTACATCACTACATACAAAGCTGCCATACTTGTATAAGATCCAAGGCTAGAAGAACTCTCCAATATGGGAATCTGAAACCTCTACCCATTGGGCAAAGACCCTGGAGCTCAATTTTGATGGACCATATAGTTCAACTCCTGAAAGCAGGAAAGGAACAATTTGATGCAATCCTAGTAGTAGTAGATCGGCTCATGAAACAAGCCATCTATATTCCCTGTCACATGACAGACACTGCAAAGGATTTTGCAAGACTATTCCTTGAAAATGTATTCTCGAAACATGGGCTACCAGTGGATATCATCTCAGATTGGGAAGGAATTGTGTAAGATACTTGGTATCAAGTCTCATCTCTTGATGGCGTATCACCCTCAAATGGATGGACAGACAGAGAGAACTAATCAAAGCCTTGAAGGATACCTAAGAATCTATACATCTTATGACCAAGACAACTGGGATGCTTTATTACCTATCGCAGAATTTGTATACAACAACACTCCCCATTCAACTACAGGATTAACACCCTTCTTTGCAAATAAAGGATACCATCTGAAACTTTTGATTAACCTATCAAAGGTGAATGACTCAGAAGCAAACCAGTATGTTACCGAGTTAAAAGAAATACACAAATATTTAAAACAATGAATATACGAAGCAAATGAGGCAGCAGTGAATCAGTTCAATCGCCACCGTGCTGGAAATCCTGATTGGAAAAAGGGCAACCAAGTCTGGTTGGATATGGGTAACATCCAAACAAGAAGACCTACCAAGAAATTGGATCACAAATGGACAGGACCCTATACAATACTCGATAAAATAGGATCTCATGCATATCGACTCGAGTTACCAGGGGACCTACAACAAATCCACAATGTATTCCATGTCAATAGACTAAAACCCCACCATACAGATCCTTTCCAGTGAGTCGTATTGCCTCCCCCACCAATCTTCATTAAAGGGGAACTGGAATATGAAGTCGAGTCAATAAAAGACAGTCATCCAATGGGAGAAACAGACAGAGGAATCCAGTATTTAATCAAATGGAAAGGGTATGATGAGGAGTCCTGGATTCCCTGGAAAGGTATGGTAGGAAGTATTGATTTGATTCACAAGTGGGAGAAAGCACACCTGAGAAAACAAAAGTTACCTCTCAAGCTCCTCAAAGAACTCAAAAGCCTAGCCCTGCAAGACAAGGAGGAAAGGGAGTTGAGACAGGCAGTCAAAGCTGTCATTTAATCAGGAGAAATGACTCACAAAATTGAAACCTCAACCTTAAAGGGGGGGTAAAAGCAATACTTCAAGTTTTTGTTTCCAATTTCTCGACACATTTCTCTTTATTATTATCAAAAATCATAACAAATTCATGATTCTATTTCTGGGAAATAAAGCATACAGTGGGCATAGATTGGGATATACAGGTACAGAAGGCTGGAATGGAAGGACTAGTCAAAGGACGACTCGCTTAATTCGTCATGTTCAGCTCAAACGTCAAAAGGGATTCCAAATACTTCCTCCAGTTCCTGGGCATATAAATCCTCAACACGCTCGATCTCCATCTGCTCCTGCATATCCTGCAAGGACAGAGCCATATGGAGGCTGGGATCTGCCAATTCATCTTCATTCTTCTTGACCAATGAATAGGTCAAAGGATCCTCCCCAGTGTGAACAAAGTAGGCATTAGGGTGACCAGATGAAAAGATCACTACAGGAGATGTATTGCAAGTCTCGACAAGAGTACTGGGAAGGGAAGTGGTATCAAGAGAAGGAACAAAATTGGATAGGGAATCGAGAGTGGAGTCACTCTTCATCTCGAAAGGAAAGGATTCAGATGAAGGACCACCCCATATGTCCATAGGGGCAATGGTGCTGGTAGTCACTGGTTCCAAGGGCAGATCTCCAATATTCAAGAGACAATGAAGCTCCTTGTAAATGCTGTGAAATTGAGATAATTCAACTCCACGCCCCTGGGCCAAAGCTTCAGCAGCCAGTTGGAGGTTGTGGGACTCAATGAGAGAGTCTCGCAACTCCTTAATAACCCAATCTTGCTCCTTAATGGTCACTTCAGCAGTTTCATGAAGATATCTGGCTTCCTGGGTGTCTCGCTAGGAAGGATCAGTGAGCCACAGAAACCCTACGACAAGTCAAAAAGACATACAGATGACTCAAGCATCTTATCATCAAATTCCTGCATGGTTTGACTCAAGAGTTCTTGCAATTTGTGGATCTCATTGGATTGACCCTTGACAACCCTCTGCAGTTGCCCAAACTCACAACAAGCTTGGTTCACAAGGACGTCCTGATCAGATATGACTTGAGAAATACTCTCAGCAGCATCAGCAAGATGATCCAGGAATGAAGCAGAGTCAAAGGGAGAAGGGGAAGCCATGACAAGGGAGGATCTCAAAATGAGGATAGAGAAATAGTCTCAAAAAGTGCCTTTTTATCAAGACAAGGATGCCCGATATGAGCCTAATAAGGAACAAAACGTGCAGCCACATGCATATGCCTCATGGAAATTTTTGAATACTTCAATTCCCAGGAGATCTCTTATTTTGAACCCGGGGCAATTTCTCATTCACACAAAGGAGGAGCCCAAAAAAGAAAGAAAAGATTTAATTTGGGAAAAAAGTACAATCATTTGGCTATGTAAAGGATAGAAGGAATTCTAGACAAAAACTATCTAAGCAATACAAGGATATATCTAGGCACAAGAAATTCACAAGCCGAAAGTCCTAGGAACTGCTAGAAGAAGGCTTTGTAGGTGAGGCAGCAGTGAACTGCCCTCAGACTGACTCAAAAAGCTGTCGAAGTTGGGCGAGTTCTTCATCTCGCAACTTCAACTCTTCTGCTGCAACTCGATGGGCCTCCTCACTTGCAGCCAACTTCTTCCTCAATTCCTCTATCTCACTATCCCGAGATTCCATTGCTCCCCTTAATTGCTGAGTCTCCTACAAAAAACTCCATTAAACCCTAAGTCAGTCAAACAAGAAGAAAGAAACTCACCGATGACTGAACATCACCCTTGAAATGCCTCACGAAGGATTTCAGATGAGTTAGTTCTTTGTCCTTCTCCTTCAATTGGAGGTTTTTGGCCTTGATATGCTCTGCTGATTGGGTCAAAGTCTGATACTCCCGATACACTTGGAGGAGCTCATCCTGTTGGGAATTGATGATGTTTGCAGAGGTCATATTGACAACAGTTAGCGACTCGACGAATTGAAGCAGGGACTTACTCAAGAATGAAGCGGGTGGTTTGGAAGGGGAGTGCTGCTAAAAAAGGAACATAAAGGAATGGTAAACAACTTGATAAATCCACGAAAGTATGGAATTATGCACCAATTGCTCTTCGAGGCCTGTGAACGCACCCTGAATCATCCCATCCACCAGAGCCCACAAATCCTGCTTGAGCATCTTCCTCCCAGGACCAGCAAACAATGATGCCATCCTTGTAACTACATGTTCGATGGCAGTTTGTACCACTAAAAAGGCCAATTAGAGCGGACATATGAAAAAGTTAAAATCGAGGACTTACTTTTGTCCTGAGTCAGGGAAGAGCCATCAGAAGGGACTTGCTTGACAAGAGGTTTGAAAAACCACATCTTCAAGCCGGAAACCTTGCTGTAGGATTGAGTATCGATGGCTTTCCAAATGGGAGCAGGTGCTGTAGGAATGGGAGTAGGGGGAGGTGGGGCTTCTTCCAGGTAATCTAAATTCATTGCATCCAGTTCCTCTGGAGCTTCCATTTCCACATCGACATCTATGGGGTCATGAATGACCTCCTTCCCCTTACGAGATGAAGCTGGAACAACTGGTTCACAACTTGGCTCCCCTAAATGCACCCTCTCCTGTTGAAGGAGCTGACTCTTTTGAAAGGCATTCAAAGAGACGACTAGAAAGCTAATGAGTACTTATATTAACCACAGACTCATCAGACTCACCAGCTTTCCTTTTGCCCTCCAGAGCCCTTGGTCTGTCTGACACTAATCTCAATTCCTCTGGATGATTACAATAATAAGGAACGTTTTGTAACCCCATTGCTAAGGCAGTCCATTCCTCATCCCGAATAGTGAATAGACCTCGACTTGACATGAAACAATAGGCAACGATGAGGGGGAGTTTAGTGAGGATATGGAATTGGAGGAGTCGAAAGACACTCTTGAAGGAACAGAACTTCTTGCTAGAAGGATAGTTCACTTCACAAGTGGCACACAACAAGGAATTGGGGCAAAGGGAGCAGGTGGAGTGAAGGTTATGCAAGGCACAGTACTTGCAAGATGGGTAATGTCCGAAAATACTCTTCCACTCATCGGCAGCTATCCTATCCAAAACCTCGGGACTCGAATTGGCAAGATAAGCATCCTCGTAAATAGGCTGGAGGCTGGTAGGAAGGGACAAGGGAACACAGTCTGTAATGGAAATTGAGGGATAACTGAGATGCACACTGCACTCAAAGGCCACACATTGCATCTTCTTGGCCACTGGGGGAGCAGAGGGAAGAGCATTGGAGAAAGGAATCAGGGACGCCGATTGGAGAGACTGCAGAACCTTGATGATGAGTCAAGGCTTTGATCCTCCTGATTTACTAGATGACACAACAGGCTGGTTGGTAAACAATTGAGACGAAGACATAATGGTTGGGGGGAAAGAAGAAATTGACTCAAAAACCCAGAGTGCCAGCTTTATAAGGGCTTTGGACTTAGAGTTTTCAATCAAAATTTGGCAGCCAGCACATCGAAAACTCAATCTGATGGCACGGCAGTCACAACACCATGTTGCATCAAAAGCTACACATCCTTTTGAGGGCTCAAGGACCTTAGGGGGGGTAATGTTATGCCCTACACTATTTTTTCCACTCTTTCCAACCAGTACACTCACCACATGACTCGATAATAGTTCTACCATTCAACCCAGACTCCTCAAATCTGACACGCATTTCTCGAGACAAGCTAATCAGTTACTCATTCCAACTCCCATTCACAAGACCACATGTCTTCCCGTAGAGTATAAAAGCCTCATACTTACATATCTCACACTAATGCTGTTATTACCTGAACTATCTTGACCTGTGTTGTTTCTGTTCTCTTGTTCACTAGTCTTTAATATTATTCTGCTTAACACCAAGTCGAGCAAACCCCATTGACACCGAGTCACTGGTATATCTACCTCTCACTTGTTGAACCAATCAACAAGACTATTCGACTGCTGTAGCCTTTTGAATATTCCATCTCGTAGGGTGAACGGACACCGAGTCACAAACCTCCTGAGTCAACCCTTGTTAATACCGTCTTAACAGGTTCTTTCAATATATAATTTCTAGTTGCACCGAGCTACTAGATTTGTCATTTGACACTCGAGGATCATTCCTCCACATCCAATACCAAAACTGTACAGGACTCATTCACCTGTCGTATGTAGCAACTCCCCATCGTGTATTCTGTCTCGGCTGTGGTATAATAAATTACTTTCTATTCATTGAACCTGCTACAAGCTTCTAACAACAAAGGTAGTAAAGGTCCTAACAGCCAATATGTGTTGTGAGTTGAACCCCAATCGTCAGGATTGTCTGGGGGTCCTCCTGGGCTACCTGGTCCTCTTGGTTCCCCTGGTCCCCTGGGTCCACCACCTCCAGATCCACCTCTAAAACTGCCATTTCTACTACATCTTTCTCTTTCTGAATTCCCATCACTAATTCCTCCCATCTGTGTGACTCCTCCATATGGAGGTCCTCCCAGAGGTCCTCCTGGAGCTCCTGCTACTCCATACCCTCTGTAGGTACTGGCACAATTCAAGTAGTTGTACATCAGCTCAGCTATGTAGGGTCTATACTCTCAAGTCCCCAATCTCCAATATTATTCAGCCAGGACTCTCGCAGGATCTTGATGCATCAAGATGGTGGGGTGATATTCATTTGTTACTTGTCCCAAAGTTCTATGTGGAATTGCAGATATCAAGTTAAAATTTTTGCCCGTCAGATGGACATATTGCCTAGAAGCAGCTGTAAATACAGGTGGGGTAAATCCTGCAACCTGAGGAGCAGTTTCCACTACTACTGGTGGTGGGACATGCACTGTTTGTTGAACTTCAGGCTGTTGAGGAGGGGCTTCTCTGGTTCTCAGTGGTTGGGGAATCTGGCAACTCAATTCCCTAGCAAAAGGATTAACCACTTTCCCTACACCCTTTACATTTTGTAGAGGGATAAATTCCTTTTTCTCTAGTGGGGGCATTGGGTGATAAGTGTCAAGAGCTGAAGGGCAAAGCTGGTCTTTGGAAAATGAGAAATCCCAGTCATCTCGACCTCTCATGAAGTTAAATCTGTCATTCTTGAATTCATTCCTTTCCCCCAAAGGTGGGGCATATGCCATATTCCACTGTTTTACTGGGCCTGGTCCCAACATCTCCCATTGGTTTTGCTGTTCACTGACTCAGGCTGTATTTCCAGGATCTGAATATCAAGACAAGAAAGGAATTCCCAGTCCAGTAGTATTGGGGGAATTTGCCAAACCTCTTGCATTCCAACTGGGTCCTTCCAATTGATTATTCTCACAGAAAACTTTGGGTGTTTGTCTCCTATGATATGTTGGACTGTCAGTTCTGAATCCCAAATGATTTGGCAATAATGAGCATCCAAAATTGGGCTCTGTCACCATTTGTTTGGGATATTGACCCACAGGGTGAGTTTCATTAGTGAAACAAGTTGTCAATACAGCATATTTGTCTCGGGCAGCCCAGCTTTCCAATTGTAGATCTGCATCAAGAGGAATTTCACCTCCAATACATACTTTTGAGCTTCCAGCTTGCAAATGTTCTGCTCTGGGAGAGAAAATCTCATGCTTGGTTTGTGTTTTGAGACTCATATGAGGATCCCCGGTGGTCATAGCAGCTTCTGACTCATCAGTTACCAGTTCCATCTGGTCTCTTATTACCCATGAGCCTCCCACATCTCCATGGATTCTCTCCTTGTACTGCTTTGCTAGGCAAATATCCTTGTCTCAAGGATTTATTGCACTCATTAGCATGTCGCTGGCATTTTGCAATGCCAAATGTCTTGCAGTTCTTTCTGAGAAGAACTCATTCTCCTCCTTTTGAGCCTTTCCTGAGGAGGATTTGAATTCCCAAACCCTGTCAGCTGTCCTCACCTGGTGTTCACCCCTTTCTGTGGGTACTATTAGTAGCCTGTGGTCCAGATCAGTGAGTGGAAGTTGTCTCAACTCTTCCAGATCCTCATAATTCAGAGTAGCAGTATTTCCCATAGATCTGCAGTACTCCTTTGCCACCTGGCTATTTTCTGCTGGTCCTGAAATTGACTGGTATAACTATAACCCCCAATAAGGTTGTCTGCTCTTGCAGACTGTCCTTGTTCCACTTTATCTAGTAATGATAATATAGGAGAGTTTAGCATTTTCCTCTTTTCATTATTCACTATTGTATTGGGTGGAAAATCAATTGAGATCTTCATATTGACTCAGGGCACCTCATGGTGGCCTCATTCACCATTTCCATTTGTTTGGGATTCTGTGATAGCCAAAGGCCTCCCTCATATACTTCTTTCGACTGGAATATTTCATTATTTATCCCATTAGGTAGCTGGGAAGGTCATTGCATTAAATGTTTCTGACAATAGGCAGCTAGTACCCAGAAATTGTCCTTTGTCTCTGGGTCTTGACTGTTAATAATTCAAATATAGTGTCACATTGCCTTTATTAATTTGAAACATGTGCATTGATTGATTTGAAGTAGATCAACCAATTGATGTGTTAATTCTGTCAATGGTACAACACAAACATTCGGGTAGGGAGGAGACATTAAGGAACTCTCACAGTTCCAATTCTGTGTTTCCTTCAGGAATTCTTCTGTCATTGGAGGAGCAGGTAATGGACTGCTTTGCTTCAGTGATGAGACAGTTCTTCTACCTATATCAGGGATTGGACTCAACAATCCCTGAGCCTGTATTGAGTCACTTCCTACTATCGGAGTAGACTGTTTTAATTTGAACAGAGACTGTGGGCCCCTTAATGAGAGTGGACCCAATGGGTATAACCCCTGACTCATCTCCTGTTCTGATTGTTGCAATGCAAATTTAGATTCTGCTTCTCTTGGTGAGAGAGGAAGTGAACATCTGATATGTTCTAATGGGGAGATGACCTCATGTCTTGCTCCTATAGATGTATATTGTGTCATCAGAGATATACCAATATCTTCATAATAATCCTCATTCTCAGGGTGAGTTGGCATGTGGAAGGGGCATGTGAAGCTGACTCCCACACTAAAGCCTTGAGGTTCTTCCAAGGAATGAGTTAATTCTGATAAATGAATTGTTTCTTGTTCCCTTCCCTTTTTGGGTGTTATTGGGGCACTTTGTGTTGGCCTCATGGCTAACCTCCAGTCAGCTCTAGCTGCCATATGATATGGCTGACCTCACTGGGAGCAACTCAAAACATATGGTGTCGAGACCAGGTGTCCTGGAACATGAGGAGACCTGTGTTCAATAGGATTTTCCAGGTCAAATGGGTTTCTCTTGTTATGTTCCAAAATTTCCCCCATTCTTGAGGGAATGGCACCTCTCACTGGTGCTGATGGAACTGAACAGTTATCCAGTGTAGGAGCTCCATGCTGCTCCTTGCATCTCTGGAACCTTGTAGCTCTAGCTACTCTTTGGTGTTCTTGTTCCTGGCACTGTCTTTCTTGTTCACTTACAAAACATTTTGCAGATTCCCCAGACATCTCAGTGATGGAGAGAATGCTGTTATTTTGTTAGGACCTTTTACTACCTTTGTTCTTAGGAGCTTGTAGTAGGTTCAAGGAATAGAAAGTAATTTATTATACCACAGCTGAGACAGAATATGCGATGGGGAGTCACTACGTATGACAGGTGAACAAGTCCTGTATGGTTTGTGTATTGGATGTTGAGGAATGATTCTCAAGTGTTGAATAACAAATCTAGTAGCTTGGTGTAACTAGAAATTGTATATTGAAAGAACTTGTTAAGATGGTACTAACAAGGGTTGACTCAGAAGGTTTGTGACTTGGGATCCATTTACCCTATGAGATGGAATATTTGAAAGGATACAGCAGTTGAATAGTCTTGTTGATTGGTTCAATAAGTGAGAGGTAGGTAAGCCAGTGACTCGGTGTCAATGGGGTTTGCTTGACTTGGTGTTAAGCAGAATAATATTAGAAAACTAGTGAACAAGAGAATAGAAACAACACAGGTCAAGATAGTTCAGGTAATAACAGCATTATTGTGAGAGATGCAGGTACAAGGCTTTTATACTCTGCAGGAAGACATGTGGTCTTGTGAATAAGAATTGGAATGGGCAACTGGTTAGTTTGCCTTGAGAAATGTGTGTCGGAATTGGAGAGCCTGGATTGAATGGGAGAACTATTATCAAGTCATGTGGTGAGTGTACTGGTTGGAAAGAGTGGAAAAAATGGTGTAGGGCATAACACAGGTGACAAGTTTGGCCATCAGGCTGGCACCAATGTAGATGCCTATGAGGCAACACTTTCTGTGTCTGCCCCAGCTCCAAAGCCCAAGACCACTAATGATACAGAGAATGTTGATCCTTGAGGTATGCTTTTCCATTTTCTTATTTTTTTATAGTCACTGACAGATGTTAGGAGGTTCTGACAAGATGAAGGGCAGGGGGGTGAAGAATTTAATGTATGTATTCAGTACCTCTACTGCTCCCTGTCTAATTTCTCTCCATTTTGCTTGAACAGGTTGTAGTGCAGGATATTTCACAAAATGGCAAATCCAAAAAAAAGGCAGACAAAGGTGGCAGCAGCAAGATACTCCTATCTGACTTCAAGAATTCAAAACTTGCCCTCTTTGCCAAATGTTGTGCTCAAGTGTCAGCTTGTGTAGTCAATATGTGTCCTGAGGATCCCCTCATGTGCTGGCCAACATTCAAGGAGGAAATGGATCATCTGGAAGACAAAGGTAGGGCTGGCAATCTTCTGGAATCTCTAACTGAGATCAATAAAGATCACAAAGCTAGAGAATGATTGGTTCACTTTGTGCATGATAATTTCATTTCAACTAGACTCTTTAACTCTGGCTCATTTTTCAGATGTCTTATAGAACCTCAGCTGTTCATCTCAATATTGGGAAAGAAGCTCATATAAGAACAGGGCAATTTTTCAATATTCTGGGCTCTCTTTCCCAGGGCAGAATTGTCAGTTTCCCTGTATGTATGTCCAGAACTAATGTCATAAATAGATCTCTGCTGTCAACTGGCTTCTTAATCATTGGATATATCACCATGGGAAGGTCAATCTAGAGGTTTGTATTTCTTTTGCATTATAATGAGCCTAAGCTTTCATGACTTTAGGCAAGAACTGTAGATGACCTGCCATTCCAATTGCTGCTGTTGGGTATATTGTTGTGTGGATATCTTATTGAGGGTAACCTAAAGCAAGACAAACTTCTTGTTGCTTAATTGCAAAGGGAGAGGGGTATTCCAGTACCTCTCATTGCTGTGTGTACAGTTTTGGTGTGTTTTGTACTGTTATGTTCAGCATCAGCAAAAATAGCTTGAGCTTGGGATTAAATTATAACAACCTCAAGAAACCTAAGAAGCATAGGACACTTCAAGTACTTAGGTTACCTAGGTTTCCACAGTCCAACCCCTATATCCTAGAGTGCCCTAGGTTGTCCTAGGCTGTCTCAGGTTGCCCCAGGCTGCCCCAGGTTGGCTCAGGTTGGCTCAGGTTACCTGAGGTTACCCCAGGTTGCATAAAGGGTTAATGAGTAAAAATAATATATCTTTATATATTACTGTTTGTACTCTATTCTACTGTATATAGTGAGCTATTATACTTGCTATTATATAGTAGTAGTGGTAGTAGTATTGAACTTGTACATATTTTATGTATAGTATATATGGTGTACATTTTTGTCAGGTATTATACTTTATAATGTATTACAGTATACTAGTATTAACCTAATATACTCAAGTACAGTATTTCAGTACAGTAAAGAGCTTATACATGTACATATAGTGTGTATATAGTATGGTATAATTGTGATATACTTGTTTTGACCATATGAAAATTATTTTGATTGTAGACAGCTCACAGAGTTGCATCATGTGACTTATGTCAAATTTCAGTTTCTGAGTTATCTACAACTAAGAAGGTGTCCTTGTAATGCATTTAGGATTGATTAAAGCATAGGTATATATATTCAATATAATTTTGCCTTACTTTGTAATATTTACAGCATCACTCCTCAGGTATCCTTGGGATACCTGAGGTTTGCCCAGGATATTGACATTTCCTAGGTTACCTGAGATTCACCCAGGTTCCTCAGGTTGCTCCAGGTTGCCTCCTAGGTAACCTGAGGCTCAGACCATTTTTCCTGATGAGTATGGCCTGCCAATTTGTTTCTTGCAGATTAGACATGCTCTGCAAAAATATATTCCAGGACACAAGGTCAAGAATGAATTCTCCATTACAAACCTGGCTGGCCAGTAAATTGTTCCTTGACATCATTGACAAAATCTCATTCCCTGTTAGCTTCCATGCTGTAATGACAAGTCCAGACAATATCTACAAGAAATCTCCTGCATATGTTGAGCTTCTGCAAAGAGAGCTTTATGAACAAATGATGTAGGTGTTTTCTAGTATACACACAATTCCGCACTAATATAAATTCATTTTCTTGTATATCCAGGACAGCTGGTTGATGCGAGTCTATGAGGACCACTGAGCATATTCATATATTCACGTACATATGCCCTTCCTGGTCGTAATAACAATGATGAGCCACCACTACTTCCCGGCAAGCTCGCAGCTCCTTATGGTGACCTGCGGTCATTGCAATCTCATTTCTGATTTATCTAACTCTGGCTTCGTCTGGCTTCGGGAACTACAAGACGGCTGACCGGGTTGCCAGCTTTACAATTGGATGTTGAGCTTTTGGTCGATGTCGGTATATAGAGAAATGACCGGAATTTTGACTAAACTTTGACGGGAAACACGTTCTTTCTGCTTCAACCTGGACTATGGACTTTCTTTGTTAGGCGGTATATGGTGATAACGACTACTTCGAATCAAAACTGTCAAAAGCAACTATGATGCCACTAAAGGCTGGAAGACACATTCTAATCCCAAACGCTTATCGGGTCACTATCCCTTATCTAAAAAATGTCACCGGAGTTCACCGCTGCATCAAACACCGAGTAAACCAAAGTGACTCTTGGTGTTGAAGTGTACATTATCATCAGCTCCTCCTTCCTGGTCAAACGCTCGCCTGTTTTTGGTATTGCACTGTGTAATGCGTCTATAGAGATCACTGGCGGCACAAATTCTCGAGTGGTGGAGTTTCAGAGGACGGTGCCTTTCAACTGGAACTGGTTGTCTTATGGCACTGATATAAATTTAAGTCTTCACGTACATGTATCACGCCATGGCTTCATTATAGCCTTCATACTCTCTCTCATATGTCTTATGGGATTCATACATCCCAAGCAATCATCTGGTTTAAGGCAAACAGTGTGATTGCCATAGCACACAGATTGGTTTATTTATGCTAATTTCTGTACTGTACCTCCACAAAGGCGATATCACGTCAGTATATGTTCATATGTCAAGTTCATGACTCGGATCCAATCCTTGTCGTCGCTATTTGCCCGACGCCCGTACAATTCATTCGTTACTCATACATGATTTACAGTCCATTTTGAGATGCAAATCTCCATACGTTTGTAATTACGGTAGGCGGGAACGCCACGGTTCATTTTCAAAAATCGGTTTGAGTTTGATGGCTGTCACCAATGCCGAGGCCTGTGAGATCGGGCGGCCCGAGCGCCTATTTCAATCATTTCACATCCAGGTCCTACTTTTTTGAGGTTCTGTAGGCCCAGGGATCTACCAGTAAGAATAATAAAATAGATACAGCACTTCGATCTGATTCTAAGGGTAGATTATTCAAATTTCATCTATGTCTGTTAGTTATTGTGGTGTAGTTTACATTAACTACAGAGTAAAAGCTGGTTTCATTTCTATAGCCATCCGACGAAACACATCCCAAGCAGTTGGTAGGTTAATCTCAGGAGTATTCAATCCTTTGTAGATATTAGTAGCAAAGACATCAAACTCCTGAGTGAACCAGGTGAAATACTTTCTCGGGCACCTGATTCTTCAGTAACTAATGCTCGCATTTCTTTGATCATATCATCTGGAACCTT
>KN834794.1:428481-456107 GCA_000827265.1 Collybiopsis luxurians FD-317 M1 | reverse complement strand
TCCAGATGGAAGGAGGATTGTGTCAGGATCAGATGACTGCACAGTGAGGATATGGGATGCAGAGACTGCAAATCCTCTAGGAAAGATAGGGCACAGGGACAGCATTTTGTCAGTAGCCTTCTCTCCAGATGGAAGGAGGATTGTGTCAGGATCACAGGACAGCATAGGGAGGATATGGGATGCAGAGACTGGAAATGCTCTAGGAATTCTAGTGGGGCACTATGACATTGTTCAGTCAGTAGCCTTCTCTCCAGATGGAAGGAGGATTGTGTCAGGATCAATAGACTGCACAGTGAGGATATGGGATGCAGAGACTGGAAATGCTCTAGGAGAGCCTTTAAAGGGGCACAATCATTGGGTTTGGTCAGTAGCCTTCTCTCCAGATGGAAGAAGGATTGTGTCAGGATCATCAGACTGCACAGTGATGGTATGGGAAGCAGAGACTGGAAATGCTCTAGGAAAGTCTTTAATGGGGCACAATGACAGTGTTCAATCAGTAGCATTCTCTCCAGATGGAAGGAGAATTGTGTCAGGATCAACAGACTGCACAGTGATGATATGGGATGCAGAGTGTGAAAATGCTCTAGGAGAGCCTCCAAAGGGGCACAATAACTTGGTACAGTCAGTAGCTTTCTCTCTAGATGGCAGGAGGATTGTGTCAGGATCACGTGACTGCACAGTGAGGATATGGGATGCAGAGACTGGAAATGCTCTAGGAGAGCCTCTAAAGGGGCACAATCACTGTATTTGGTCAGTAGCCTTCTCTCTAGATGGAGGGAAGATTGTGTCTGGATCAGATGACTGGACAGTGAGGGTATGGGAAGCAGAAACTGGAAATGCTCTAGGAAAGCCTTTAGTGGGGCACATTGGCAGTGTTCGGTCAGTAGCATTCTCTCCTGAAGGAAGGAAGATTGTGTCAGGATCAACAGACTGCACAGTGATGATATGGGATGCAGAGACCGGAAATCCTCTAAAAAAACCTCTAAAGGGGCACAATCACTGGGTTCAGTCAGTAGCCTTCTCTCCAGATGGAAAGAGGATTGTGTCAGGATCAGCTGATGGCACAGTGAGGATATGGGATACAGAGACTGGAAATGCTCTAAGAAAGCCTCTAAAGTGCTACGACCATCACTGGGTTCGGGCAGTAGCCTTCTCTTCAGATGGAAGGAGGATTGTGTCAGGATCAAATGGCTGCACAGTGTGGATATGGGATGCAGAGACTGGAAATGCTCTAGGAAACCCTCGAAAGGGGCCCAATAACTGGGTTCAGTCAGTAGCCTTCTCTCCAGATGGAAGAAGGATTGTGTCAGGATCAGAGGATCACACAGTGAGGATATGGGATGCAGAGACTGGAACTGCTCTAGCAAAGCCTCTAAAGGGACACAATGCCAAGGTTCAGTCAGTAGCCTTCTCTCCGGATGGAAGGAGGATTGCATCAGGATCAGATGACAGCACAGTGCGGATATGGGATGCAGAGACTGTAATGGCTATAGGAGATGATAGTCACACCATTCCCACCAACTATTCTGAGTTGGTCCCCAGTTATTGTTTGTCATTTTGTTCCCATCCTCTCCATTCTCACTATCACTCTTATCTCCCTTTTCGGGATGTTTCTATCCAGAATGATGGTTGGATATGTGGTTCTGATGGATCTCTTCTTCTCTGGATACCTCCTGCATACCAAATGGCATTCACTATTCCTCCTCTGCAATTGGTAATTTCTAACACTAACTGGGTATCACTAGATATGAGCTCTTTCACTCATGGTCCTGATTGGGCAATGTGTCTTATTACCTTTGATTCTTCCATTGCCTTTTCAGTACTGAATGTTGATCCTGAGGAAAATACAAGGATCAAATCATCCTCACTATCACACTGGGTAAGGAAAATGCAAAATAAGTTCAATAATTTCAGGAATGGTTCCTCCAAGGTGAGTTATATACTTCAAACCTCTTATTATTTCCTCCATAGTCATCCCCAGCACATATCTAGCACTACTCATAAGTTACACAAATCATGATTGTATACCTCTTGTACCCTTTTCAACCTGCAACACAGAAGTTATAGTGACCCACTTGCTATAACCATTCACTCCTTATATATATATGGCTATTGTAAGTGCTCATGATGTTATTGTCTTGTTCTTAGCATATCCCTATACCATATCACCAAGTAGCACCTGCAAGTGGCAGAGTCTACTACCTTGAATGGCAATCAAGATTATGGATAATATATATGGACTGACAACTAGATTGTATTGAACTAAATGCAGCTGCTTAAGTAAAATGGCCATTGGCAAGCTAAGTTGCAAGTCTATGTTAAAACTGTACTGCAAAAGCCACAAGTTACACAGTTACCCACTGTCTGCAATGTCTTTAGAATCACCAGTGAGCAATAACCTGATGATGACTGTTAAATGTACACAGCATTATGAAGCATTGTCATGAAATACTGATTAACTTCAGTTAAACCAGTTTAATGAACTGGACTAATCAAGATCCCATTCTCCCAGCTCACAGATTAACTCAGATTAACTCAGTTAAACCTAATCAGCATTAGTCTAACCTTTAGCTACATTCAATATGATCTGCGTATAGATTCAAATCTGTACAAGTACATGCATATTAACCAGTTGAACCTTACTCTCTACCTTGAATGAGACAATCAAACTTTCATTTAACCCAGATAGACGGCTGTTTAACTTTGATAAACTGCCATTGAAAATGAACATTGCAGCCATATAATAGACCAACACTTACCTATTCAACCAACTTCAGACTGAATTACTGTAGCAAAAAAGGCGCAGAATAAGTAAGAGAATAAGTGAAAAAGAGTGGAGGAAAAACAAATGTTGTCAAGCAAAGGACTGTTCAATCAATTTGGTAAATAAGCACCTAATCTGCAAAAGGTAACCAAGCTAATCAGGAAGCAGATGGGAGCAGAAATGAATGGAAGTGAAAAACAAAAAAGGAGGAAAACAATAAAGTAAAGAACTAGGAAGCCATTCATAAATATTAAGCTAATGATTTGGAACTCATCAATAAGCGGTATAGTGTAAGCCTCATATTTCGCAGAATCACTATCATACTTATCCTTTAATGTAGGCCTCTGGAACTGACTTGTGTGGATGAACTGATTGTTACCCTTCCCATACATGGACAGTTGTCAATAGACATCTCCTCATTCAGAAGTATATTGACTGGCTTATCAAAGTGGACAATGGTCATGCTCTTTATAAATTGAGCAACAACCTCAATGCCATCATGTTTGGATGGCCCTAACACTCTGTTCCTCACACTCTATACCTGCATAATGTGAGCTGTACAACTTCTTCCCAAAACTCCCAACTCCACCCCATTTGGCATGCCATCCAGTACCTCTCATCATCTCTAGGAAAGCCTCTCAAGGGAAACAATCACTGGGTTCAGTCAGTATCCCTCTTTCCAGATGGAAAGAGGGTTATGCCAGGATTATGTGACTGCACAGTGAGAATATGGGATGTAGAGACTGGACATGCTCTACATCACAAAAAATACCTTTTGCCCAGGCAAATATAGAAAATCTGAGGACACCCAGGAAAATGGCCAAATCCTGGGGACCCTCAGGTACTTTCAGGCATTTCAAGCTGCTCAGGTTGCTCAGGCTTCCCAGGTTTTTGGCCAATTCCTAGGCTCCCTGGAGAATGTTTAAAAATGACCTGAGAGTCCCTGAGGGCTCCCTGGGGCTTCCTGAGGATCCCAGGAGCAGCATTATTTTAAATGCTGCAAATAATATAAAATTACATTGCAAATGTATAGTTATGTATGATGTAAATACAGAATCAGAACATTCATTTGATTGGAGTTATGCAAAGATTTCCACTTTTTTTCTAAATTACATGATGAGCTCACTGTGAACTGTCTACAATCAAAAAAATTTTCCCATGGTCAAAATATGAAAATAGTATCATAACCTATTGGATATATATTATATACATATGTATAGACTTTGTACTACAACAAAGTACTGTACTTGAGTATGTTAAGTCAATAGAGAGCCTCCATTAGTATAATAGACTGTACTTAAAGTGTGATAACAAAGTAATATTAATATTACAAGTATCTAATAAAATGCAATACTACATTATATAAGGAGGAGTACAAGAGTAGGATATATAGAGTAGAGTAAGTAAAAGAACAGATGAAGGTATATTTTATTATTTTGCATTCATATATTGAAGCCTCAAAGATCCCCAGGGGTTCAGGGCAAGCCCTCAGAGTTCCTCAGGAATTCTCAGGCTCCAGAGGCTTGGGAGGATGTCATCTGGCACCCTGGGCAGCCTGTGTAGTCCAGGACTTCTGAGAAGTCTTAAACTGCCTGAGGATGACCTATATGTGCCTAGGCTATAGGACCTTTTCCCTGATATAGGAAAACCTCCAAAGGGGCACAATGACTGGGTTAGGTCAGTAGCCTTCTCCCCAAAGGGAAGGAGGATTGTGTTAAAATTAGATGACTGTACAGTAGGAGCATGGGGTGCAGGAACTGAAAATGCTATAGCAGATGATATTCATTCCATTCCAACCAACTATTCTGAGTTGATCTAACTTATTCTTTGTCATTTTGCTCCCATCCTTTTCATTTTCACTGTCACTCTTATCTCCTTTTTCAAGATGTTTCTATCTAGAATAATGGTGGGATATGTGGTTCTGATAGATAGATCCCTTCTTCTCTTGATACCTGCTGCATATCAAATGGCCCTTGCTCTCCCCCCTCTGCAACTGGCAATTTCTAGCAATAACTGGGTATCATCAGACATGAGCTCTTTTGCTCATGGTCCTGATTGAGTGTATCTGAACCTGTTCAAGACCCTCTGGTCTCAGATCAAGGTTTCACATTTCTTGATGACACTCACTCTATGTTCACCTACACTTTTGTGGATCCTAATGCAGCCAAACAAGTTGGGAAGAAGTGTCGCAGTTTCACCAGCCCAACCAGCCACTGATCATTGTAAGCAAGCTATCTACTTCCTCTTCGACATTGAATGCATCTATTTCCAAAGGTTTTGCAAGAATGGAAGAAGGAAATCCCTAGGTTTCTGTATGAATCTCTTTGTAATGAAGGCCTAGAAAATGTGGTGAATGTTGATGGGTGTATCTGTGGAGAGATCAAGTGGAACAATGGCCTGTGCCACATATACAGATGTGTCGACCGCTATGAAAGCAGTGTATGGTGTAAAAATTGTCTTCTGTCATGACATGGGTCAAATCCTTTCCACAGGGTTGAGGTATCTTCTGTTTCATTTCACACCTTATAACTCATTAATGACATTGAGTAGCATTGGAATGGGAAGTTTTTTTGAGAAGACAAGCCTATATGAGCTAGGACTTGTACTTCACCTTGGTCACTCCCCACTGCAGCTATGCCTTAGCAATTGCGATACCCAGAAATTTACAATCATTGATATCGATTGCATACACAAAGCTACTGTTCAGTTTTGCAACTGCGAACAAACTCAACCACACCGCTATCAACTACTGCAAGCTCGACTGTATCCTACCGTTCTACAGATGATTTGCGAATGGTGCCATCTTCAGAACCTGAAATGCTCTGGTGTTGGATATAATGGGGTTGATAGTAACGCACCAGGCATTTTGGCTGTAAAATGTCCATCTGAGCTCATCCTTCCAGCGCATCGTATCTATATTAAAGCTATCGAAGCTGCCAATATTCAAGCAAAAATGGTAGCCGCATACTCGGACGCATCTCAAGCACTTGACCAGTCCTCTATAACATCATGGCAAAAGATGGTAGTCGACTGGGAGCTAGATCCAGATTTACACTCCACCGGCTTTGGCATGATCTTGCATAAGAGGATGCTGAACTCATAAAAATGGACTTGGCTGCACAGGCTGTGAGCTCTTGAATTAGTCGCCACCAGTTGATTTATCAAGGGCTAGAGCTTGAAGAACAGCTGTGTGCCCTCTCTTTCTGGGAGCTTGGATTAGCTGAATAATAAGTGACTTCTTCAGGAGACAGCTTTGCTACGACATGATGCATACAGGACATAATCCAACTTACCTTGCTCGCACCAAACTCACCGAGCAAGCCAACAGCCTTTGTCAGAGAGTCAACACTTTTGCTGAGGTGCAGATGCTACATATGCCTGTTACAGCAGTCCTTCGGCAACAGGCTTCCTCATCCAGTGAGTCCCAGGCAGTGTATGACCTGCCCCTTCTGCTTCCTTCTGAGGTCTCCCAGATGAATTATAGTTGCGAGATGGTGCTGCTGGACTTTGAATGGAGGATTCGTTATGCCGCGGCTAATGATGGACTGGAGCAGATGAGGAAACATCTGCTTGGTAGAAACGCGGTGTTGGAGTGGAAGAATTGTTATGGACATGGAGTCCAGGAGGGAAATCACTCTCATGCGGATGTCGAAAGGCTGGATGCCAAAATTTCGGCTTGCGCCTTGCGGTATTGAACACACTATGAAATTTTGAAGCGCTTCGCTCAGAAATTAGGCAAAGTCACTTGGGAAACTGATCTATGCCCACTTCGTGATGAGGATATAAGGTCCATTTCACGGGGAAAGAATAACAATGTGACTGGGGAGGGATACGTGATTTCCTCATAGATTTGGAACATGTCAGGAGTGGATCACACGGATGAAGAAAATGTTACAGATTGTTCGTACCTCTATTTTTGTTTGTGTGCAATTCTTCTTACAAGTTTATAGGTCTTCGAATATCCTGGTGTAAAGCACGAGCTAGGGCGCTACAATGGCAGGAAGAGTGCTTGCTTTTGGAGGAGGAGATGAGATGGGTAAAGGCGTTCCTGACGTATGAACAGGAGCTGTGGGAAAAGAGAGC
The DNA here is from genome assembly GCA_000827265.1 of Collybiopsis luxurians FD-317 M1. Taxonomy (NCBI): domain Eukaryota; kingdom Fungi; phylum Basidiomycota; class Agaricomycetes; order Agaricales; family Omphalotaceae; genus Collybiopsis; species Collybiopsis luxurians. The sequence continues at coordinate 449,260 of KN834794.1, read as the reverse complement.
GCAGATCGCCACTCATCCAGGGGGTCAGGCATACACTTATTGCCAAGCTCACCTGCATGAGAAGATAAGAGAGTTTTGTGTTGAGAAATGGAAGGACCTTGACGTGATCTTAAGTACTGGCGAAGGAGGATTTTTGTTAGATGATACATCTAGATTTGTTCTTTGAGTGAATACGCATTAATTACATAAATTGTACCGAAACAAAAGCATCGAACTCAAGGAGTAGTGAATTTTTACTGGCTAACTGTGGTTGAACCTGAAAAATCACTCAGTTGACATGCATATGGTCAAAGCGGTCTATACGCTTCTTTGAAGTTCACGACATGGTCAAAGAGATCTATACACTTTCCTATTATAGCCAAGCTTACAGCACACACCAGAGCAAACCTTATCGATCTTGTACCTGCTCAGAGTTCCTAATCCAGATTTTGAACGGATGAGATCTGTATTTTGGTCGATACCGGATTTGGAACCTCTGGGTGGGAGGCGGTAATGCCTAATTTGGAAGGGGTGCGCCTTTGTAGGCACCGCTAAATTGTTAACAAGTATCATATACAAACCGGCTGATTTGTTAACAAGTATTGTATACAAACTGGCCGATTTGTTAACACGCATCGTAGATTGTTAACAAAATTTCACCATTAGATTGTGTACAATTGAAGGCCCACGCAGTCCGTATGGGCACCAATAGATTGTTAACAAGTATTCTTTTGGTAGCACCGTAAATTGTTAACAATCGTTACGTCGAAGGTTGTCAGCTGACATTTTGAATAGATGAACATTCTGTGAGTTGCCGTCTTTATCTACCATGCGGAAAACCTGTTCATTTGATTTTCCTTTTGCTTTGCAAACTGGATCACCGCAGTAGTGTCCAGATTTGCCACAATCCCAATAAACACCATATGGCTGGGTCCTGGGCCATTGTCCAGGTGCAGGATCTGGTGTTTTGGGGGGTCTCGGTGGGTGCACAAATTCTCGTTTAGGAACTGAATGCTCCTTCACAGTATACCAACATTGGTCTACAATTTGTAATCGTTTAGGTGAACGTGGTCTGCGATTGGTGTTATGTATAAACGTCAGGGTTAGCCATACATCTAGCAAATCATACTAATTCACTGAATACCCTTTAATTCCGCTTGTAGAGGAATATTGAACATTGTGAAAGTGATTTGCTACAGTTGTAAGCAATGCTTCATGAATAAATCATTTGAGTAATCCACACAATACTTGTGTGAATGTAGGATGGCCAGTAAGTGTGTTGTAATCAATTCCAAATGAATCTGGAACTTGTTCGACTACATCATTGTACCAATCTCTAGCGTCTCCTCGTAAAAATGAAGATAGTGTGTTCACTCGCTGTATATCAACAGCAGTGATCACCCACTGTTGACGCGATTCGGGTCCACACTGATCAGCTATATTTAGCCATCTGATCAGTGAGCGAATCCATGTATCAAATTTAATGACAACTTCATCACCATAAAAATATTCCGTCTTAGGAATATTCTGTAAAATAGCCTTCTGGGCATTGTTATTTCCAGTAGCAGGATTATGTATTAGATGATTCTGGGCATTGTTATTTCCAGTAGCAGGAGTATGTATTAGATGATAATTTACAAGGTCAATGTAGACATGTAAAATAGCATCCAAATATTCTTCTTCGGAAATGTTTTTAGGTTCATATGCAACATACTCACCTACTCCAGCTAAGGTTCTCGGATTGTATGGAGCAGGCATAGTATGACCTCGATTCCTCAAGTTACGGGAATGGTGACTATCATTATCATGTGGATCACCATTTCCATCTGGTCCATCATCAGGAGGTTCCGGTGAATTGCCTCCACCTTTTCCTCTTCCACCATTACCATTGTTGCCACCATTGCCATTGAATGGTGCAGGGTTTCTCAACGGTTGTTACCCCTTCTGGGTGGTGGATTATTGTTATCATCATCCCCATCTGGATCCTCATTGGGATCCTCAGGGTTAGGTGCTCCGGCAATAAAGTGCCGGTCAGTCGGTAATTCCCTCAAAAAGACACCGCATGACATCGATAAGATTCACCATCTGAGTATTGTTGTATACTAGCAATCATGTTCGAGTACGCAGCGTCAGGATGACATGATGAGAAGAAAAGGCGTAGTCATGGACTCTAAAGTACCATGGGAACGGAATCGATTCGTTACAATCAGGGTCATTCGGACGAGGCTGCCGAACCATGAAGCTGGATATGTGAAGATAGTCCACCGGAAAGATATGAGGCGATACACCAATCAGAAGATTCAAAGAACCAATAAGACGCTCGCAGAGTATGGGATAGGCTGGTTAAAGGGGAGAAAGTCGTCCGATAACCAAATTGTTGGGAAGGAACAAGCGCAGCCACAAAATCAAGCTCCTGGGAGACTTATCGAGCAATTGCGCGAAAGAAACAGTGCAGGAAGTCGGCGGGAGATGAGATGGGATTATCAATGGACCAGGTGATAATCACACACAGTGAAGATGCACAGTTCGCATCTAGGGGGGTCATCGATTTATTGAGCCTTAAGAGTCGACGAGCTGACTTTCTCGAATCTCCTCCGCGCGCCCAGGACCCGATCTGTTGCCGCAGCTGTCCTGATTCTGCATGTAATCTCGTGGGGAAACGGTTTAGAGAGAGACAGTGGGGACGTCAAACAAGTGCTCATGATCATTGCGAGGCTGTGGACGTAAACTTGAACCGACAGAATCCTTCGTACTAAATGGGAAACCATTAGAACGAGAACGGGCAATTGAGAAGACAGAATTTACGTACTACCACATAATAAGTCACTTCTGTAATCCTACAAGGCCATCTTCTGATTAGATCGTTTGATTGAACCACTGGCGAGAAAGTCGAAGATTGACTGCTGCATGCAGAACCGGCGGGATACAAGTGACGGAGGGTGGAAATGATGGAGAGATCGAGGCTAAAGCGCTAAAGGTGCATTTGTTGCCCAGCAGACGACGAAACAAAAGGCGTACTCGAGTCATACAAGTCACCAAAGCTTTTGCAACATTTCGAGATTATGCTTCGGGTTTATTAAGTGATAAGACAAATTTCCGCCGCAACTTGGTCCCAGTCGAATCGCTTTCCTGATGATTGACGGCTGCGCGTAAAAGCAGTCGAAGAGAAGCAGATGCAGGAAATAAACTAACGAGATCCTCGTCTCTTTCTCTTGCGAGTAACTGCAGCTGGCCACACAAGCTAATAGGACAAGGGTAAGATTAAACAGGTCTTGCGAATATCTGAGCCATGACGATCAAGAGAAAAGAGCTTTACTACCTTGTGTAACAACGACCGGAACGTTCGGTTAGGATCTTCAGGCTTGCCAGGCGGATCGCGCACACGTCTCACAGCTTGCAATTCTACCAATACCTCACGTTATAGGTACCTGGCTTTGTTGCGTAGAACTTCCTTGTATCTCTTTCCCCTTCCCTTAAAAACCTAAGTTGGGCGGCTCTCCCTTTCTCAGCAGCTTTCGCCTTTACCTCTCGACGAAACAGGACTGCTTCTCACTTCACAACTGTACAAACCCTCGTACAAACCCTCGAGCCTCAGGTGACTCCTATCTACAACCACAATCTCCTAATCGCAGTCTTCATTGACGAAACAGCCAGTGTAGGTCGTGGCATAGCCGAAGCTTTTGCTCACACCACTAGACGAAACGCTCACATCATCCACCTCGGAAGAAATGAGGCGGCAATTAGGGCTGTGGTATCGACAATCCCAAAACCCACCCTTCCCGGCGGTCGACCTGAATTTATACGATGTGACGCGACTCTGCTGTTGGTCTAGTCTCCGATGTTCGTGCAGACTCCTGGAAGAGAGGAAACGGTGGAAGGAAATAAGCTGCGATTTGAGTTGATATTTTATACTCCATGTATTTAGTAAGGAGCCGAAGCTCACTTTGGAGTCAGCTCGAGCAGCATGGGAAGATGTAAAGGTTTTGATCGTTTGCAGAGTTGGGGTCGGAAAGTATGTAGACTGGAATAATGTAAGGTTAAGAATAGCAGACTCCTTCAAATCGTTGGTAGTTACCTGTTTATCTGGACGTCACAGTCTGCCTCATCCCCTTTTTTCCATTCGTACAATCTTTCACCCGCACTGATCACATCCTCACCGACCACCTTCATCTGGCCAATCCTCCTGGCTGTCCTATAATCCCGCTTCATCTTTACCGTCAACGCACACCTCGGATTCATCCACACCAATGCTAGCAACCCAGCGCATTTTTCTTTCTATACACATTGGCAGAACTCTGGAAGGGGCAACGTTGGGTGGCGCCGGATGAGAAGTCTAGGAATTTTGCGGATAGGCTGGCGGATCTCCATATTAGAGGTTCGTGGTAGAGCGGAACGGTGGGTCGGTGGGGTACGGTGCGATGGGGTGGGTCAAGGAAAAGTTGGATTAGAAATGACGCAGAGGAAGCTGAAGTGGAAAGCCGAGTGACCCTGCTAGAGCTGTAAGTCGAATTCAAGCAGACATATGAACGAGGATCTTACCTGATTGAGCAGGTAATCTTTTTGGTGACTGGTTTCGGACAGACGGCCGACAGCGTGATCACGATACAGGTGTTCACGAAGTACCTGCACAGTTGTAGACGTCAGCTCCGACTGACGGAGGCTCCCAAACTAGTTTAAGTGTTAATACAAGCATTCAAATGGTACAAAACGGAGGTGTTATCGTAAACTGACCCTTTGGCTCCTTCTCCAATTTTCCAAGTCCGTCCCCTCGCCGTTTGAACAATTCGATGATAACCGTTTTACCATAATTACGGCCGGCAAGCTATCCAAGAGAGGTGTATAACCGAATACATGGATGAAAATCGATTGGGCATAGCGTCAAATTGTCGGGTGAGGGCGTGCAGAGTCGAGTGTCGGAAAGGGAATCGAGGTGCGTACAAGCCGTGGTAATTAAAGGTAAAGCCCAATCTAGCCTCCAGCTCTATGCAAAGAAATGAGGGTGCAGGAGGATGAAAGACGGATGCGGGTAGCTGGTCCGGCTAAGTTCAGTCTTGCTGCTTTGACAGTCGAGAGAAAAAAGCGTTGCAACCGGAACTTCGGACCGAAATCTAGGCTTGCCCGACGTTGGCTTCCTCACGTCTCTTCCTTCAGTTACTCGATTTTTACAGATCTAGCTCTTCCGTTGCTTGAATAGCTGCCTTTACTTATCAATTCACCTCCGTATCAACCTCCAGCTTCAGGAATTACCTCCTAGGTCGCTCCTGTTTACAACCGCAAAGCAGCAGCTCAGGCCGTAATTTCGACATTCCATTGAAATCCTACGCTTCCCGATGCTCGACATGAATTTAAACAATGTGATACGACTTTCAGGATAGTGTGCCAGCGCGCAATACGAACACGTCGTTCGTGAGAATTCTGGTAAAAGAGGAAACGATAGAAGCGAAGAGGTTGAAACCGATTTTAATGCATTAAATACGTCCGGTCCGACTAGTTTGCTAAAGGGCTGATGCCTGTACCCAGAGTGGACTAAGGCTGGCGGAAAAGACACTAAGGTCTTCATTGTCGGCAGAGCTGGGCTTGTGAATGAAAGGGCACTCCGAAGTTCGCCGGTGGTTCTCCATGTGTCTAGATGTAATGCTGCAGCCTGAGGAATTTTGAGCTCGGAGCGTTCTGCTGACCTATATTAGTACTTATCCAATACCTGTGCAGATAATGTTTACTGCTCGAAGTTTATTCAAACTTATTTTCTCTTGTTGCTTCCCTTCTCGCATACTGAACGAAATGACGAAATTGAACAGAGAGGGTGAAGTGATCGGGAGAATACAAGGACTTAGTGGATATAGACCATCCCACCGTTAGATATGGTATATAATTTCCGGTGCAATACATCCACTAGTGCATCTGAAGCCTCCATTTCGAGTAGTTACAGACGAACATTAGCTTTGAATAGAGACATGGAATTTAGGCCATTCCTTACCGTCTGCGCTAACGTTTTTGGTACATATAGAATTTGATATCCATGTGATTTGCTATAGGTATTATAATATCATACGAGCCTACCGTTATATGCTTGATCAATGTCTCCCTTTCTACTCTCGATTGGAAATATTCTAGCTCTTGCTTGGGCATCTATTGCCTTCATTTCTTTCATTCAGCTGTTCCGCCAGAGGCGTCCCCCCTTGCCACCTGGTCCTACCTTGATTCCATTAATTGGGAATTTGCTCATCGTTCCTCAAAAACGTTTACACCTCAAGTACACCGAATGGGGTCAGTAGCTACATTATGTTTGAATCATTGATTTGGAACTAACAAGGTAGCAAGCCAAAACATACGGTGATGTATTCAGATTAAAGGTCATGAACAATACAATTATTGTCATCAATACCCCAACGCTCGTCCACAAGTTGTTCGACTTGAAAAGTGTATCAAGCTCCAATCGTCCCAAATCAATTATTGCAGGGATGATTGCTCCGAATAATGTCCATATGGCAACTGGGAGATATGGTCAGTATTGCTTGATTTAATTATTATCAACTGCGTCAATTTTGCGTGCTATTAAAATTTTATATACAGCAAATGATACATGGAAATCGTCGCGAAAGGCAGCAGCTTATGCACTAAGCCCCGAAAGTGTTAAAACTAGAAGTGCATACCAGTATGCAGAAGCAACTCAACTCATGAATGATCTTCTTCATTCACCCGAAGTGAGAGCCAAGCGCTCTGATTCTGCTGACCTGAAGCTTACATTTCGAAGTTATGGTTTGACCACCTTCGACGTTATACTCTCTCATTTAGCCTCGGTATCATATACGGACAACGAGGCCCAACGCTGCAGTCCCCTGACATTGCGGATTTCATGAATGTACACCCTCGATATGTTGAAGCGCTCGAAATCGGAACACTTCCTCCGGTGGATCTCTTTCCATTTCTTGCGCTGGTACCGAAGAGATGGGCGAAATGGAAGCAGACCGTGGAGGATATCAGGCATTTATAACACTCCCTGTACGATCGTCTTCTCAGTAATGTTGAACATCGGATTGCAAAGGAAGAGAGCGAGAGAGGAGCACTCATGGAATATGCAATACATCATGCATCGAAGCTGGGGATAAACTCTAGAGAACATTTACTGTGGGTCTCTCTTTTATATCTCTGTGCTCATCTCTGATCAGAAACGGCAAGTTATCTGGGGGGTGTATTACTTGAGGGATCCAAAAGCTGCTCAGCTGCCTTACAAAATATTGTTTATGCATTTGTTCTCTATCCCCATTGCCAACACAAGGTTCAGATGGAAATTGACAGTATAGTGGGCGCAGATCGTGCCCCTACATTTGATGACATTCCGAAGCTCAAGTATATGCTAGCATTCATTGAAGAGGTATTTATGGTCTTAGACTCAAACCTTGTTGCAATACTGCTCACCAATTCTTTATGACTCCTGATTCTAGTGTAATTGCTTCAGACTAATTGGGCTTTTGGGACTTCCTCATGAAATGACCAAGGACGAAATCATAGATGGCTATCTATATCCCAAGGGTGCAGCAGTTTTCATGAACATCTGTATGTATTTTTTCACTCCAAATCTGCTTTCTAAGTATTCAGTGGCAGGGTATTAGAGGTTATGGACTTGAGAATGAATTGGCTGAAGTGCACACAGCACTAAGTTGATCACACAGATCAAAGGGGGGAAAAAGTGCCACTGGATTGTTCGTGTATGTAGGTGGCTTTATATACAAGTACACAATGTTATATGTAGTCAACCATTGGCTGGATAAAAGATAGATGAGAACATGTAACTAAGTATCATGAGAACTAGTATACAAGAATGGGTAGATGTGATAGGAATCATGAGAACTGAGATGTGATGGTGAGACGAGATATAAGTACACTACTACTAAAGATAGAACAGTGTGAGATAGCAAGGGAACATAAATATAAGTATAGTACAACTACGAGAAAATGTTCCATAGATAGATATATCCAATTGTACCTTGTGAATACCTAATAATAATCCAACACAGGGGGCATGGGTCACGATGAAAGGTACTTTGACAAGCCAGAGGAATTCATTCCAGATCGTTTTTTGGAAAATCCATAGAATTACTGATGATCCCACCCGTCGCCTGAACATGCTATTCGGAGCGGGAAAGCATGTATGTCCAGGAATTGCACTTGCCAAGACATCCCTAGTTGGCTTCCCTCGGAATTCTGACACACAAGTGCAGATTAAGCTGATTTCAATTTTACAGGAGTTGAATGTTGTGAATCTAGCATGGGCATTCAAATTTAGCTCAAAGACAGATAGTAAAACTGGACAAGAAATCCTCTGCAGTTTGGATAATTACGGAGATGTGAGCCTCAGCTATCTCTAAACATATTAATGCATTGCAGGCCTAACCTGATATATTGTTAGGGCATCACTGCTGTCCCAAAGCCTATGCCAGTAACAATTGCTATTCAAAATGAGATCCACTGTGACATTATCATCGGGCAATTAACAGAAGTTCGGCCAGTCCTGAGTATGTATGAAGTCTAAAAAAATTCCAACTCTTCCAGCAAGCTTGCAAATTTCGTAATTCAGTATTTCCGTGTTGATGGGCAATAACTCTATAGCGAACTCTTGAGTTTATCTATGCATCAATTATGCTATTTTTTTGCATTGTCTTTAGTGGCAAGACATGGGGAAATCATGCATGAAACATTTGAGGATCTGAAATTTGAATGAGCCGCGCCGTCGCTGATGATAATCCTCACAAAGGAAATTGGGCAGCGCAGGTAATATTGTCTGCCAGTTTTATTCAATAAATTGATCACTTTGCATTCAGTAAGGTGCCCATGATATGGTGCTGGATGATTTGTGCAGCATGTGCTCATGGATACAGAAGCTCTAGCAATATCAATCTCATGTTTCTCTCATATCTCTTGTCCGCCATGTGGAGGACAAATGGAATTTAAGTATGAGTTATTGGATTATTCTATTTGGCAACCTGATTGCCGGCAAACAACTCCCTAGCAACTGCAAAAGACCAATCGACTGCCGGTCACTCCAGAAAATAGCCGCTGTGGTGCCCAAGGTGCCAAAACTTTGAAAGCCACTTAGTAACTGCCGTTGTTGGTGATGACAATGCAACACGCCGCTTCACCTTTTGTTGCCACTGTTGCCATTGTTGCCATTGTTGCCAGCTCGCTATCTATGGAAAGCCGGAAGGCCTCGCTCATTTCGGATCTGTCATTGGTCATGTGAGTCAATAGAATCTCGGTGATTGGACTATATACAGTAACTGGACCTCGAACACTCACTTTCATCAGTCCATCATTGATAAGTGAGATAGTGCCGCGAGCGGTAAAGCCAACTACCAGTAACCGCTACAGCAGTTAGAGTTTGTGTTGGGCTTTACGTAGCTTAAGCAGAGTTTTGTTCATAAATTCATGTGACGACTAAATATTATGAGATTTATTAAAAGCTCGGCATATCCTTAAGTGTCCATATAGTGTAAGTGAGTTAAATAAATGGTAAGAGCCCTGCACTATAGCAGGTAAGCAGCAGCGGGAGGCACGAGAAACAACTATATAGAGTATGTAGTACGAGTGGTAAAGGAAATAAAGGAAATAAAGAAAATATGTTTGATGAAAACTGTACACTTGGCAGCTACCGTGGCACTACCTCTTGCACTTGCATGTAATGAAAATATAGTGGATGCAAGATTATGGCCTTTGTATCTAATAGTTTATTTACTCATCAAATTCGATACCAAATGAGGAAGCCCAAGGTAAATACTGTATGTTTCTGCTCTATTGGGATCCTTAGCTTGTTAGTAGGTAACACAAAATCCAAATTAAAGGCACTCAGAACCCTCGTCTGAATTGGGTTTGAGAGTGGTGTCATATGACACTGGCCTCCAAGGCTTGCCGCTTTGTATCTGCAAATATGAGTCTATTGATACCCATGCAATGTAGACAATGTTCAATTTTCCTTTTATGAACAAGCAAAGCATGTCGGTATTGAACATACTAGAATCCTCTTACTGGATTCATAGCTCCGAGTTGACAGTTAACTAATTGCAGCACTATATGCAAATGTGGATGGATACTGGGCTCATTTACCAGCTTGGCTCTGAAACTGAGATGCCCAGGATGTGAGTATCTCTAGTGGCCTATTGTGTCAATGTTAGGACCCGCCCCAAATTACCTATCAATTCTGCCATTTTACCTATTTTCTATCATTTCTACTAATTCAACCTCTAGCTAATATATACAATACCTTTTCATCACTAATTCATAGGACATAACAGTGGATATCACATTCAATGATGGAGGATCAAATGGACACATCAATTAATTAAAGTATGCACCGCTATTGCAAGTAAAACTGACTGCCCAAACTAATTGCACCTTCGGCATGGGAATTCCTAGAGCCACATCGGCATATACGAAGCCCCAACGCCAGTGGCTTTGCTAGTATTTATGCCATAACATAGCATATAAGCTGCTGGGGCTCTGTAGAAACCCCAGCTCAGATATTTTGTCATACCTACTTGTCTAAATTTCCTCTTTTTCTCTTTCTCTCTCTTTGCTCTCAAAGTCATTGACAACACCTCTGCAATATATCCACATCTTTAGCTATAACCAGTAATAGTGTCTATCATAACTAATACACTGTAGACATTGTTCTTTTTGTTGTATTCACACTAACCATTGAATGCCAAAACCAATCTTGTTAGCCATCACTTATACCTTTAAGCTTCTCACTTGTGCCATTGTCTACACAAAAAGGCATAGGAACTACCTGATCAAGGAACTAATTGATCAGATCACTATATTCTGAACATATTTAACCACATAAGTTTTGGACAAGGCCATAACAGTTAATTATGAAGGACTTGTTCTCACCACTCATGACTTTAAATCTTTGAGAATCTTCTTTACTGCAACTATTGAACTACTCCAAATTCCATTTATATACATGAGAAATAGATGCACAGAAACATAAAAGTGTAACTATGGCACTGAGATCTGTATAGGGTATTTCATGATCAGATTGCAGTGCAACAGTTGTAAAGATACATTGTATTTGAGCGAGAAGGTGTTAGGTGCAGGGTTCTAGAATAAGAAATAATATATACTAGGTACATCAGTTAGATGCCAGGTATATGCTACATATAAATAACTCACAATGAAGGGCAGTAGGTCAGTATTGTACTTGTAGAGTAAAGAAGAGAGGGTAAAGAAAAGAAATAGGAGAAAGCCAAATAAGTAGTTACATGGTAACTAAAGATCGGAAACATATTAAGTAATTGAGTACTAAATATAGTAAGTAAAAAGTCCATTAGGGGTATGAACAGTGTATACCTCAACACTCCCCCTCACTGTGCACTTACTCAACACCCATAGCTTTGCAGAAATGGATGAATCGGATGCGACTGAGTGATTTGGTCATGCAGTCAGTGACCATTTGATCTGTAGGAATATAAACAACATCAATTTCGCATTGTTCAACATTTTCGCAAACAGATTGAAAGCAAATATCGATATGTTTGGTATGCATATGGAAAGTGGCATCAGAGCTAAGGTGAATGGCACTTTGATTGTCGCAGTAAAGAGTAGTGGGTCCCTGGACAAGAGAGGGAACAAGTTTGCATAGGAGTTTGTGGCACCACAGGATTTCTTTTGTGGCGTGACTCAAGGCAATGTATTCAGACTCTGTCGTCAATTGAGTAATGAGATCCTGCTTCTTGGAGGACCACGAGACAATGCCTTGGCTGAAAAAGAAAATGTAGCCGCTGACAGACTTACAATCTAAGTCAGAAGTGAAATCAGCATCTGAATAGGCTTCTATGATGAGTTTTTTGCCTCCCAACTCTAATCCCATATTGAGCATTCCAAGAATGTAACAAACAATGCATTTTAGGGCCTTCATGTGTGTGGATGTTGGACTTGACATATAGCAGGAAAGAACAGATACCAAAAAGGTGATATCAGGATGAGAGCTGTCAGAAAGGTAAATCAGAGAGCCCACTCCCATTCTGTACTGAGCTGCATCCTCAGTTGACAGCATTTCAGCTGAAATGCCCACAGATCCAGGAGTGAGGTTGATGCCCAGTTCCAAAGGAGTGGAAATGGGATTTGCATTGGTAAGTCCCATTCTTTCAATTATAGTTTGCATATAGGCTTTTTGAGCTAACCTGATTGTTTGGCATTCATAGTCCCAAGTTACTGTCATTCCCAGCAGCCAACTGATGCTTCTGAGCTCAGTTATATTAATTCTTCCTTGATACTCAACCACAAATCCCCTTGATGTCACCCTACAGTCTGTGACTATGGAAAAGTCATTGGTGGCACATCAGGAAAAAGTCCCTATAGCCCAGGCACATATAGGTTGTTATGGGTTGTCCTCAGGCAGTTTAAGGCTTCTCAGGAGTCCTAGGCTACATAGGCTGCCCAGGATGCCAAGGGACACCCCCCAAATCCTGTGGAGTCTGAGAGTCCCTGGGGATCCTTGAGGCAGCCCTGAAGATCCCTGGGGATCTTTCAGGTGTCCTGAGGCTTCAATATATAAATGTAAAATAATAAAATATACTTTCATCTGTTCTTCTACTTACTCTACTCTGTATATCCTACTCTTGTATTGCTTTTAATGTACTGTAGTATTGTATTTTATTATATAGCTGTAATTATTCATTGTTACCTATTACTTCAGTTTTATTAGTCAGTTATTATACTTTAAGTACAGTTTATGATACTAATGTAAGCTCTGTATTGACTTAACATCCTTGAGCACAGTATATTTGTGTAGTACAAAGCCTATACATATGTACATAGTATACATACAATAAGTTATAATAATATTATGCATGTTTGGACCATAGGAAAATGTTTTTGATTGTAGACAGTTCACAGTGAGCTCATCATGTGATTCATCAAAAAAGTGAAAACCTCTGCATAGTTCTCACCAAATATATGTTCTGGTTGTGCATTTATACAAGAATAATGCATAACTGTATATTTGCAATGTAATTTTGCATGATTTGTATCATTTACAATATCTCTGCTCCTGGGATCCTCAGGGAGCCCCAGGGAGCCCCAGGAAGCCCTCAGGGGCTCTCAGGTTATTTTAAAATATCTTCCAGGGAGCCTAGAAATTGGCCCAAAACCTGGGAAGCCTAAGCAGCCTAAGCAACTTGGAGTACCTGAGAGAGCCTGAGGGTTTCTAAAATTTGACCATTTTCCTGGGCACTCTCAGGCTTCCTCTATTTGCCTGGGCTTAAGGTACTTTTCCTGATGCAACTCCCAGTGAAACATACATCTTCCCATCTTTCTTGTGGAACATGCATGGATCGGCTGTACTGGTTTTGAACTTCATGGTGTTGACAAGGATGCTGCAATTCTTGTTGTACCATTCCTTGGCACCTTGACAGCTTCTGTACAGTGGATGTTTGAGTCAACAGACTGGATTTTTGATGCAGGAGATGTCAGACTTAGGGGAGTAGTAGTCAATGAGGAATGGGGGAAGGTCCATATATATGATGTGGTGAAGATTAGCTTGAAGGTAGGCACTTTCTACATTGATTTGTTCAATGAAGGCACCTTTTGATGCTCCATATGCAAATAGGATTTGAAGGGAAGATTTGCAAACAATGGGGGTGAAGGTTTTGTCGAAGTCAACACCAAACACTTGGCTGTAACTGCCAACACAAATCTGAGCTTTATACTTCGAAATATTGCAGTCTGGTCTGAGCTTCTGATGTAGAGCTACAACACATTTAGCAACATTGGTGCCGTTGCACAGTCTCTTGACTATATCAAAGGTTTGGTAAGTTTTGAGGTGATCAATTTCATTTTTGTATGCCTCAGCCCAGGCATCTTTTTCAGGACCAGACAGAGCTTGAGCAATAGTGGAGGGAGTGCTGTTCACTGCTGCAAATGCAAGTTCAGCAAGTTTATTGAAGATGAGGTCCTCGTCATTGTCTTGTTTGGTTTTGGCTAGAAGGGCTTCAAATGCTTCATTGAATTCAGCTAGTCCTGTGGTCCTGCCAGCCACAAGATTCTTGTAATAGCCAGGAGGAGGTCGTTGTCTAGTGGTGTGAGTTTCAGGAGATGGATTGGGGACAGAGGATTGAGATGGTAAGTCATTTTTGTCAACAATCATAGCTGCATTCTGAAGTGCCTTATTAGCTGTCTTTTGTGCAATGCAACCACCATACTCCTCAAGAATAGGAGAGGTGATAGATGATACAGTTACTGTCCCACCAGTTGAATTAATGCCAGCAGTAACAGCTTGAGTGATGGCATGATATGTAGGTGGAAGGGAGAGTTTAAAGTAGGCAATATATGTTCCAGTAGGCAGTGGATGTCCCATGGAAGATAAACACTGACAGAGGTTGTCCATAGTATTGAAATGCTCTTGGACATCATTGTCTTCACCACATTGAGTGGCTTGGAGAGTGCCGAGAACAGAGGTATGGACAAGATCCCCTTTCTTTTCGAATAGAACACAAAGTTTATTCCAAGTGTTGGCAGCAGAGCTGGCACCCTTGATGTGATTTAGATAATGTCCTTAATCTGCACTTCACATTGATGGTAGGTATTGAGTTCAGTTTTGATCTTGTCAACTTCAGTGTCAGCTAGTGTAACCACAGTTGTGGTGCTGCTTGAGTACCAGATTGTGCCTTTGAGAACAGGTTCAGTAGGTTGGGTGACTCATCCAGTAATATGTCAACAAAGTCCAGGCTTGCTGACAATGTTCATGTAGACCTTTTCTTTCCAGCTGTGCCAGTTGGAACCATCATCAGCGAGCTTTGGGAGAATGTCATGTTTGTAAGAAGTTTTGGTCATCATCATGGCGGGGCCCATAACCTGTTAGGTGCAGGGTTCTAGAATAAGAAATAATATATAAATGAAGGTATTCAGCAATAAGGAAAGTGAATAGTACCTAGAATAAGAAATAATATATACTAGGTACATCAGTTAGATGCCAGGTATATGCTACATATAAATAACTCACAATGAAGGGCAGTAGGTCAGTATCATACTTGTAGAGTAAAGAAGAGAGGGTAAAGAAAAGAAATAGGAGAAAGCCAAATAAGTAGTTACACAGTAACTAAAGATCAGAAATGTATTAAGTAATTGAGTACTAAATATAGTAAGTAAAAGTCCATTAGGGGTATGAACAGCATATACCTCAACAGAAGGCATGTAGAGAGCTTTATAGAATAGATACTGGCAAAGTGATGATGATAATGCCTCAATTCACAGGAAGCTTCAAGTTACTCTGATCTAGTACATGTTGGCTTTATAAGGGTAGTGATCAAATGAAGATAATAGTTGAGAAGCAGTGTTCAACCATTGTTTGACTGGCCGCTCCGTAATATATATCCATTGTTTCATACATTTTATCTCCATTGACTCTATACACATGGTATGTTAATTATACAATGGATGTTTGCCGATTCCCTCGAGATCTCTGCACATTGTCTAACAGAAATTATCATGTATCAAGGGAATCATCAGTTTGCAGAAGTAGAAATTGGAGAGTTAATGACTGGAATCTCTTGCCTTACTTTCTTTGCCAAAGCATTAGAACATTATGAAATAGTCATAGACCTTTGTATGCAAGGAGAGAAATAGTGCTCGTATTATATCAGTGGTCACTTTTGGTAGGAAGTCGGCTGTATGAACATTGCAAGTACAATTTATGTGAGGGTTTATAAAGTCTAATTCCTATAAGGGGATCAATGAGCAAGGGTGGCTTCATTACTTCATTGTCAATATTCTGCCAGGGTGGAGAGGAAGTCCTCACTGAATTTAATACATTTGTTAGCACCTGAACTAGAAATTGCTAGTCCAGACACAGTAAATTCAGGGTCCAGTTCTGCTCTTTGTTGGTCTTTGCCTGCATATATACAAGATATTGATGATCTTGCTTGTAAGTTGCACCAATAATTTCATCTCTTCAAGTGACTATCAAAAGCCACAGGCAGTTTGGGCATCAAAAGATCAGCTGCTTGCTTTTGCGCTGATTTTCAATCAAATGGAATAATGTATCATGATTCACATTGTGCAGCTATTGAGAAATTCAGAGAGGATGCTGTGAGTCATTTCCAATTATCTCACCTTGGTTCTCCCTAAGTTCTTGTCTTTTGCTCTTCTCGGATTCATCTTATCTATCCTGAGTTTACTGATCAAGGATTTTTTTATGGCCTTTTCCTAATTTTTCTGTGGGGTGGATTAAATCTTTCAGAGGTATATGCTAAAATATGTGAACTTTGATGTGAGAGAGAGGGCCGCCACGAGGCTTTGCACAGCAATGTACAAGTCCGGATACCACCTGTCATGCAGTCACAAATCAGAACCTATGCAGTGTGGACATAGAAACCAAACTTACAAGCACATAGATGTGCACGAAGAAGCTTAATGAAGGTCCATTGACATTGAATTGGGCAGTTCTAGCAAAATCCTACTGTTACCTTTCTTTTTCTTTTCATGCACTTTTCATGCATTTTTCTTGCTCTCAAATATATAAACAACTGTACAGTTGATTCTCACTAGCTAAACACCCCGTGTGGTTCGAACGCTAAGTGATCGGAGCAGATGAAGGCTCCTAGATGATAGAAAGGTGTTGCGCAAGGTTGGTGCAACGAGCTGTAAAGACCCGAGGAGCAGATGAAACTGGATGTTCCCAATATGGCAAAATATATAAGCAATTGGTCAGCACAAGGATGACAACACCCTTCAAAAGGACGATTCCTACACTTCGTTCTGGACTTGTACAAGTATAATACAAGTTCCCTTACTGGGTACAGATTATGATAGTAGATACAAAGCTGGTCCTAACTACAGTAGATGAGTCTACTGTACTCCACTTACTTTGTAATTACTAATTGCATCTGGATGAGAGTAGTGGACAGCTGCAAGTGCAGCACTAACAATTTAGTAGTAAAAGATACCAGAGGAGTGAGAGCTAGATATCATTTTCACAAATTTACTCAACTTTTGGGCCTTTTCTACACCGCAAGACCCTCCTCCGAGGGTCAGTTTAATATAGCAATGTGCATCAAATTAATTGATATTATCAAGTGCTGAACAGAGTGACATGGGTCCCTGTACGTTACCATCAGCGGATCACTCGCTTGAGAGCGAGGCCTTCCGGCTTTCCATAGCAGTGGCAGGTAGAAATTATGGATAGCGCCAATATTAGTAATGAAAAAATGTCTCACGCTCCCTTCAACAGCAAATATCCTAAACAGCTGCCAGATTCTTTTTCAAAGAAATGTCAGTGCATGGGTCAATACAAAAGCAGCCTGAGCAGGCCAAACTTCATTATTTTCTGTACACATACGAGGTTAGATGTGCAGATGGCGATTAGTAATTTGACAATAGTTCAGGCAGCGACACCGTGGTTATAATAGTGTTACAGATTCGATACTTCTGTGGGAGGTGTACCAATATGCCTCAGGGCTGCTGTGGTGGGATTATTATGTTCAAGGATGATCAGTCTGAGGGCTTGTTGTGAAATCGGCAACCGCAGATCACGGGAGCATTGAGGAAAAGAAAGAATTGGGATTTGTGGAGAGAGAAGGGAGCTGTGGATCCAGTTACTGAGGAGTTTCTGGAGGAAGTATATATGACCTGTTCCTGTACTGTAATGTTCTTGATGTTTGATTTTATGATACAGATATGGTAAGCCAGCTAACTTATGACCCATATTAAATACAGCTGTGCCCATATACAGTACAGTGCCAAGTGCTAGATAGCATGATTTTGATAGGTAATGAAGGGAATGGCACTGACTGGATTCAAACCAGTGTCTCTACATATAGCCTGGATTGCTCTAGCCACTGAAAACCACATCATGTTGGTATGTTGGCATATTTATAAGTGCATGGAATGGAATGCCGAGTTTCTGCTGCAATGATTTGTGCCTGATCCAAGACAGGCAATTTTTAAATTGATTTAAATTTTGCAATTTATATTAATTTGGCTACTATACTTTACATTTAATGATCTGGAAAAGCTATGTACATGCTAAAAAGAGCACAAGTACTGCCACACATTAGCATTGGCTCATTAACACATCAAGTCAACACAGTACTCACAAGGTAGTGAAGATATCACTTTTGATCAAGAATGGTCAGGTAGGGGGACAGCCCCTATGCCCTCCCAGGACTTGTAGGAGTACAACCATGCCATTATTAAGGTTTCAGTGGTAGCCACATGTAAGGCATATCAACAGCTCTTGTGGCTTGCTGTGCTGCTATCACCAATAACTTGTCATCCTTGAAACATCTCTCAATTCATCAGGAAAAATGACCTGAAGCCCAGGCTGCTCAGAGACACCCCCCAAATCCTAGGGAGCCTCAAGATCCCTGAGAATCTTTTGGGTGACCTGGGCTCCCTGGGACCTCTGAGGCCAGTTGAAAATGGCTTTGAGATGGCCTCAGGATGCTCAGAGAGCCCAAGGTTGCCTAGCATTGGGGGGTGTCCCCTGGCCAGCCTGGGTTTTAGGGCATTTTCCTGATGTTATAGAGCTGGCACTGTGGGATACATCTAGGGTTGTGCATGGTTGGGTCACTGACCAATGACCTGATCCAATCCAGCTCAAAGGTGAAGAGTCATGGTCAGCATGTTGCTGATCCTTGACCCCCAGATCTGATTCATGGGTCAGTGTGCCCAGGCTTGAGAAAGGGCTGAGCAGTTTAGTAATCATATATAAGATGCTACATTGGGGTGGGCGCTGGGAAATAAATTGTTGTTCAACAACCTGGGTCAGGTGACTACACTGTCTTTGGCTTCAATGCAAAGTTATGGACCAGGGATAAGGATTGCTATATAGCTAGGCTTGAGGATAATAGGTAGTTGGTTCACTATATGTTAGATCAATGAATTTTGCACTTATTGTGCCTTGCTCAGATAGTATTTTGCAGCATGGGTCAACCCTAACTTTGACCCAGACCTGACCCGACCCTGACCCATTGAACCCAGGGTTCATGACCCAACCCGACCATGCACAACCCTAGATACCTCAATTTGTGATTTACTTACACATAGAAAGTTAGATCAAATTGCCTTCCTTGAGAATACTTGGATTTTTGACCTGTTTAATTCCTTGCCATTGAATACTACCTGGGCTGTGATTTGGCCTCTGGCATTGCAGACTGCTGATCTTTTGCTGCAGAGTTGCCAAGTGTTACATTCTGGTACTGACTGGTGATTCTAAAGACAGAGCAGACAGTTAGTGACTCTGTACCTTTTGGCTTTTGCTATACAGTTTTAACATCAATTTACAACTTGAATTTTACTTGACTGTCAGTATTTAGTTCAATGCAATCTATTTGAAAGTCCATACATGTTATCTACAATTTGATTGCCATTCAAGGTAGTGGGCTCTCCCACTTTCTGGTGCAACTTGGCTATAGGTTATAGGGATATGCTAATAACAGGACAATGACATCATGGGCATGTGCAATAGCAATATATTATATAGATTGAGTGAATGGCTATAACAAGTGGGGTATCATAAGTTCTGTGTCACTGTTTAAAAAGGCAAAAAAAGAATATGCTGGCAGGAAAAGAGGTATAAAATCATGATTTGTGCTGCTTATGGGTAGTGCTAGATATGTGCTGGGGATGTCCATGGAGGGAATAATTAGTAACAACATGACATAGATGGATAGGTTTAAAGTATACAGCTCACCTTGGAGGCAGCATTCTTGAAATTATTGAACTTGGTCTGCATTTTCCTTACCCAGGGTAATGGTGAAGATGGTTTGATCAGTGAATTTCCATCATGATCTACATTTAGTACCGAAAAGGCAATGGAAGGATCAAAGTTAATTAAACACATTGCCCAGTCAGGACCATGAGTGAAGGAGCTCATGTCCAATGATGCCCAGTGGGTGTTAGAAATTACCAATTGCAGAGGAGGGATAGTGAGTGCCATTTGGTATGCAGGGGGTATCCAGAGAAGAAGAGATCCATCAGAACCACATATCCAACCATCATTCTGGATAGAAACATTCTGAAAAGGGAGATAAGAGTGACAGTGAGAATGGAGAGGATGAGAGCAAAATGACAAACAATAGCTAGGGATCAACCCAGAATAGTTGGTGGGAATGGTATGACTATCACCTCCTATAACAATTTCAGTTTCTGCACCCTGTGTTGCAACTGTGGAGTCATCTGATCCTGACACCATCCTTGTTCCATCTGGAAAGAAGGCTGCTGACTGAACCCAGTCATTGGGTCCCTTAAGAGGTTTTCCTAAAGCATTTCCAGTCTCTGCATCCCATATCCCCACTGTGCAGTCATGTGATCCTGACACAATCCTCGTTCCATCTGGAGAGAAGGCTACTGACTGTACCCAGTGATTGTGCCCCTTTAGAGACTTTCCTAGAGCATTTCCAGTCTCTGCATCCCATATCCTCACTGTGCAGTCTGATGATCCTGACACAATCCTCCTTCCATCTGGAGAGAAGGCTACTGACTGAACCCCATCATTGTGCCCCTTTAGAGGCTTTCCTAGAGGATTTCCAGTCTCTGCATCCCATATCCTCACTGTGCAGTCTAATGATCCTGATACAATCCTCCTTCCATCTGGAGAGAAGGCAATGTACTGAACCCAGCTATTGTGCCCCTTTAGAGGCTTTCCTAGAGCATTTCCAGTCTCTGCATCCCATATCCTCACTGTCCAGTCATCTGATCCTGACACAATCCTCCTTCCATCTGGAGAGAAGGCTACTGACTGAACCCAGGTATTGTGCCCCTTTAGAGGGTTTCCTACAGCATTTCCAGTCTCTGCATCCCATAT
>KN834794.1:411990-427211 GCA_000827265.1 Collybiopsis luxurians FD-317 M1 | reverse complement strand
CACTGTGCAGTCTGATGATCCTGACACAATCCTCCTTCCATCTGGAGAGAAGGTTACTGACTGAACCTCACCATTGTGCCCCTTTAGAGGCTTTCCTAGAGCATTTCCAGTCTCTGCATCCCATATCCTCACTGTCCAGTCTGATGATCCTGACACAATCCTCCTTCCATCTGGAGAGAAGGCTACTGACTTAACCCTGTCATTGTGCCCCTTTAGAGGCTTCCCTAGAGGATTTCCAGTCTCTGCATCCCATATTCTCACTGTACAATCTGATGATCCTGACACAATTGTCTGTCCATTTTGTGAAAATGCAACTGAATTAATACACATTTCATGCCCTACCAGTATTGCCTGCATGGCTGGCCAGTGCTTCTCTTTTCCTTTGCAAATTCTGGCTACCTTAGGGGCCTGTTGTTGGATAACTTTTGACAGTATTGACTCTACAGGCAGAACGGGAATAGCAGACACATATAAATGTGGAGTAGATTCAATCATCATTTTTCCAAAAATCTTGACACATTGCTTTATGTCTCTACACAACTCTTCCATAGTTGCAATCTCTTGTGCCCCCTATGCTGGTTATAAGTCATTAATTATCCTTAAAGAATACCATATACTTACTCTGGCACCCTTTATCCATTCTATTATCCAGTCCATACTCCGAGATATTATCCCAATTTTATTCAGGAGACTCAGCACTTCCATCCAAAAAAATGCATGGCCAATGATAAATGTTTCCATCAAGTCCAGCATGTCATTGTTACATAGAATGTGAGTGAAGTGAATGTCCCAATAACAACAAGCATATGACATCTCTGGAGATATTCCCATTTTGATTAACTCCTCTAGATTTTCAACCTCAGAGTTCCGTAAATAGGAGCTTGGCAAGTTACACATATCAAAATGTAGTTGTTCTGTCATAAGCTTTATGCATCCTACTCCCATAATTCGGTGCCCCTCTATAGTCGGAACAGCAAATTCTTTACTCCTTGTTTCATCCATCAGAAAATCACAAACTGATGTATGAACAGGCTGTATTGGAACATTCAGCTCATTGACTCCAGTGAAAAGAGACCCAAGCCATGAGATGACTGCATCAACTCCTTTCTCATTATCAGCCTCTTCAAGGTAATGGTCATATGAATTTCGGAGACATTGCAAAATTGACTTAGAGACAGGTTCTGATGTGGCCAAAATCTGTCCAATTACTTTTCTATATTCTTTCATGGCATCATGATCTGTAGGATCCAAAACTTCCTCGAGGATAGATTTGTACAATTGATCTAGGAGGGTGTGACTATTGCTTGAGTCTGTTGATAATTTCATGAACTTTTCAAAGCATTGTTTCACATTTATGCCAGGTTTAACTTCCTGATAAAGAGCTTCACAAACAGTGAAAGCCCATTGAAAGTGTTCTTCAGCTCTTTCTGCCAAAGTTTTACACTGGTCAAGGGTAAAATTCCCCAAATCAATTGCCCTTTGCATCTTGTGGACTACATATTTATCAATGTCCTCCTTGACATGCTCCAACCTGCTCATATCCTGAATGTGAAGCTGGCTAGCATATTTTGTGAGGACTTCCAAAATATCATTTTCCAATCGGGATGTGACTAGAACTCGAAAGTTAGAGGGAAGCTTTTGGGCTCCTTCCATAATCACTGAAAGAAACTGTCTTCGTGGACCATTTTCCTCCTGGGGCCCACACTCATCCAATGCATCTACTATAATCACTGCAGGCTTGGTATTGTACACCGATTGTGCAGGTTTTAGAACCAACTTTTCCCACTGCTCCTGAAAACTATTGCTACCAGCCACAAATGGATCTTTATTGAGCAGTTCACTCAGGCAGTTTCTAAACTCTGGCAGATTCATAGCCATACTATATGCCATGCTTTTCAAGGCTTTGCTTGGAGTCTGCTCTGTAAAAAAGGTTCTGTCGAAGCAGAAGAATGCCCCTAGGAAACCTTGATCTTCGCATTGCTTTCCAATGGTGTGGGCAATGGCAGACTTTCCTGTTCCAGCGGGACCATGAAGAAAAAAGATTTTTGGAACATTTGTCTCAGTGTCATATATCCACTGAAATATTTTGTCGATGATTTCAACCCTGGTACCTTCCAAGCAGAGCTTGTCATGGTCAATATGGGCTTTGAAATCAGGATTCAACTTCTCGCGGAGTTCGCGAAGTTTCTGCTGAATTTCATCTGGGATATTTTTTTGAATAAAGGCGAGATCACTTTAGCGATACACAAAGATTGCCTTACCGGCTGGGACAGGTGGGTTTATAATTGTGATTGTGTTGTTGGTGTGATCACCACCTGTTATTGTATTGTTGGTTTGACTACCACCAACATTGTTGAAGGTGGAATTATCGGCTTGAAAATTTTGAGCGTTGTTAAGAATAGACATGTTTTCCGAAAGTCGATGGTGGTGGTTCCAGGACAAGAAGCAGTCGTCACACTGTCACGATCTGTTGCTGCTACACCACCCTGAATTGTCTACGGTAGGTCACATGCGTGTGTGGATGCCATGAGGCTAGCGCGATTCATACTCGTGCACCGAAATTAATTGATCTCAGCGCGCTCTCATCGTATATCATGAATGACACGCTCGGCTCTTTTCCTAGGCGACAAACAACGATGCCCAACTTGCTCACATACACCTCGAGATTCGTCGCACTCCTATCACATCATGGGCTCAACAACTATAGTTGCGAGCAACTACAGCTCGCAACTCGATCTCGGCCTCAGTCTCATAATCGTGCCAGCAATCAAAAAGCTTTATATGATGGAAGTGAGCAGGATTCCACGAGAAATACAAAACGGTTTCGAACATCGAGGTACCATCTGGTGTACCGCCTGACAGATTCTCAACCCCATAATAGATGTGACCTAACAATACAAGTCCGGTGTAGCTAATGAATACGAAGGCCTAGAAACGTGTCGTGCATTTGACATGTTCAACTGTCCAGTCCCTAGGACGGTTCATACCATATATGTAACAGCCAATCACTCAAAAACCCACTATAAACGTATCTGCAGGATGTGACGAGCCAGTCAGTCGGTAATCCCGTCCAAAAAGCAACCCATAAAA
Organism: Collybiopsis luxurians FD-317 M1; assembly: GCA_000827265.1. Taxonomy (NCBI): domain Eukaryota; kingdom Fungi; phylum Basidiomycota; class Agaricomycetes; order Agaricales; family Omphalotaceae; genus Collybiopsis; species Collybiopsis luxurians. Next base: position 424,121 of record KN834794.1, on the reverse strand, counting down.
TCCGATAATCACCGACCATGAATAAAAAGGTGTCTCGATCGGCGAGCTTTACCGTCCAAGGTGACAAAGCATCATTGTATGCCAGCAATCCGAGTGAGTAGGCAGCAATCGAATGGGCAACGTGAGGACGACGTGAGGACGACGTGAATGTAGCCCAAAGTTCCGATTGAACGGAATCGATTCGAGAGAGTTGTGTTCATTCGGAAGAGACAGCCGAACCATGAGGCTGGAGATGTGGAGATAGTCCACCGGAAAGATATGAGGAGGCGATACATTGATCAGAAGATCCGAACAACCAACAAGACGTTCGATGAGTATGGAATAAGTTGGTCCAAGGGGGAGAAAGTCGTCCGATAACCAAATTGCTGGGAGGGAACGAGCGCAGTCACAGAATAGCGAGCAACTGCGCGAAAATAACAGTGCAGGAAATCGGCGGGAGATGAGATGGGATTATGGATGGACCAGGCGATGGTCAGACACAGTGACGATACACGATTCGCATCCAGGAAGCATATCAATTTGCTGAGCCTCAAGAATCGACGAGCTGACTTCCTCGAATCTCCTCCGCGCACCTAGGACCCGATCTGTTGCCGCAGCTGTCCTGGTTCTGCGTGTAATCTCGTGGGGGAATGGTTTAGAGGAGGCGCCAAACAACTGTTCATTAAAGACATGCGAGGTTGTGGATGTGAAATATGAACCGACAAAAGCCCTCTCACTAAATGGGAGGTTATCAGAACAAGTACAAGCAGTTGAGGAAGCACGCTTTCCACACCATTAAGCCACTTCGTTAATCTTACGAGGCCATCATCTAATTAGACTGTTTGATTGCGAGAAGGTCGAAGATTGACTGCTGCATGCAGAAGCGGCGGGAAACAAGTGACGGGGTGTAGAAACGATGGAGAGATCGAGGCTAAAAGGTGCGTCTGAGGGTATAAGGCTAAGAAATGCCGTTGTTAAAATTGCCCAGCAGACGACAAAATAAAAGGTGTACTCGAGTCATACAAGTCACCAAAGCTTTTGCAACATTTCGAGATTATGTTCTGGGTTTGTTAAGTGATGAGACAAATTTTGCAGCAGTATAGTCCTAGTCGGAAGGCTTTCCTGATGATCAACGGCTGAGAGTGAACGCAGTCCAGCAAGGAAGCAAATGCAGGTGATAAACGTACGATATCCTTGTCTCTTCCTGTTGCGAGAAACTGTGGCTTGTCGTCCAAGCGAATAGGACAACAGTGTAGAGACCAATCAAACAGGTTTTGCGAATTTCTGGGTCATGACGATCAAGAGGAAAAAGCTCTGCTGCCTTGTGTAACAACGACCGGAACATTCGGTTAATACCGGACCGGACCGGACCTCCAGGCTTACCCGGGGCGTCGCGCACACGTCCCACAGCTTGCAATTTACCAATAACTCACGTTATAGGTACCTGGCTTTGTTGCGTAGAGTTTCCCTGTATTCTTTCCCCTTATTAGATACCCAAGTCGCGCAGCTCCCCCTTTCTCAGCAGCTTTCGTCTTCACCTCTCGACGGAACAGGACTACTCACTCGTACAATACCCTCAACCCTCAGTTGGCTCCTCGTTACGGCCGCAATGTCCTAGTCACAGTTCCATTGACGGAACGGCGAGTGTAGGTCGTGACGTGGCCGAAGCTTTTGCGAAGAAATGAGGTAGCAGTTGACGCTATGATATCGACATTCCCAAAACCCGCCCTTCCCGGTGCTCGACATGAATTTATACGGTGTGACGCGGCTCTGCTGTTGGTCCTGCCTCCGATGTTCGTGCCGACTCTTGGAAGAGAGGAAACGGTGGAAGGGAATGAGCTGCGATTTATGTTGTTATATCATACTCTATGTATTTACTAGGGAGCTGAAGCTCACTTTGGAGTCAGCTCGAGCAGCAGGGGAAGACATAAAGGTTTTTATCGTTTGCAGAGCTGGGGTCGGAAGGTATGTAGGTGACTAGGATGATTCAAGGTTAAGAAGAGTAGACTCCTTCGAATCGTCGGTAGTTACCTGCATATCTGGACGTCATAGTCCGCCTCATCCCCTTTTTTCCATTTGTACAAATTTCCACCCGCACTGAACATGTCGTCACCGAGCACTCCCTCCGTCTGCCCAAACCCCCTCCTGGCACCGTCTTATAATCTCGCTCCATCGTTACCGTTAACGAACACCTCCGATTCATCGACACCGACGCTAGCAACCCAGCGCATTTTGATGTCTATACGCATTGGCAGAACTCTGGAAGGGTCAGCGTGGGGTGGCGGGAACATTGGCCGGACGAGAAACATAGAAATTGCTTTGCGAATAGGTTGGCGGATTCTCCATATTAGAAGTTAGTGGTAGAGTGAAACGGTCGGTCGGCGGGGTACAGTGCAATGGTATGGGTCAAGGAAAAGTTGGGCTAGGAATAACGCAGAGGGAGCTGAAGTGGAAAGCCAAGTAACCCTGCTAGAGCTGTAAGCCGAATTCAAGTAGATGAACGAACAAGTAGCTTACCTGATTGAGCAGGTAATCTGTTTGGCGACTACTCCCGGACAGACGGCCTACAGCGTGATCAATATACAGGTGCTCACGAAGTGCCCCCAGAATTGTAGACGTGAGCTCCGACTGATGGAGGTTCTCAAGCTAATCTAAGTGTTAGTACAAGCGTTTAGAAGGTACAAAAGACCTACTGTCGAAAATTGACCCAATTTACCTCCACCTCCAATTCATCGTACCCTTTTCCCGCTGCACAAACTGTTTGCTTCTAGCCCTGTTATCATGACCACAACCCAACCGACCCGTCCAAGAAAATTGAAAGTTCTGTATAACCGAAGACATGGTCGAAAACAGTTGGGGATAGCGTCGAATTCTTGGGTAAGGGCAAAAAATTTAAAACGGCGTGTATAGCTGAGTGCCGGAGAGGGAATAGAGGCGGAAAGCGGGACCAGGTAAGACGGACCAGCTGCTGTCGTCGCAAGACATTTCCAATTAAGCACTCTGGCTTCGGATGAAGGTGCAGGAATATGAAAGAGCGGAGAAGAAGTGCAGTTGGTAGTATAGCCCAAGAATGAGCTAGAAATCCGTCGACCAAGTTGTACGGATTCCTGAGTTTTGACGGTTAAGAGAAAAGAGCTTTGCTGCCTCGGGAAACAACGACCGGAATGTTCGGTTATACCGGGCCGGAGCTTCTTTCTATAACGTCTCTATGATATCTCATTCCTTTTCCCCAGTTACCCGATCGTGCAGCCCCTGCTCATCTCACCCTCAACATCGACCAAGCTGCGACATGGATTTGCCTTGCCGTTTGTTATACGGTCTTTGGATGTTGCGAAAGCTTGGTGACCAATGTTAATCGGGGACATTCTTCGTCTCTTCGCGTGCGGGAATTCAACTGGCAACTCGGGCAAAGCTGCTTGGCCTTTCTTTCCCAGATGCATTCTTCACTCCACTTTCCTCATCGACTCCCGTCTCCCCAAATTAAATCCCAATGTTTCTGCGTGCGGCAGTCAATCTTCAACTTTCTCGCGAATCTTTCAATCAAACAGTTAGAAGATGACCTCGTAAGATTAAAGAAGAGGGCAGTTGTTCAATAGTACGTTAAATCTCCCTTTTCAATTGCCTGTATTCGTACTAATGCTTTCCCTTTCAGTATGAGGAGTTCTCTTGGCTCCTCGCATGCCTTTTATGAACACTTGAGGTCCCCTTCCTCTCTTTCTAAACAGTTCTCCAATGGTCCTGGGTACACGGAGGAGAGAATTGAGGAAATGAGCTCGACTCTCATAGCTCCCTAGATACGGACTATGCATCCTCATTGCATCTGACTATCGGCTCATCCCATCTCCCATCTCCCGCCTGTCGCTAACACTGTTTTCCCGGATACTGTATCGCCTGCTCCAGCAATTCGCTTTCTGGCGGACTATTTCCTCATTTCCAGCTCGATCGTTCAGCAGTCTCTTCCAAATGACCGTGATCGTATCAAATCCGTTCCACTCAGATAGTATTTAGGCGACGTTTACGCCATTGCTTCTCACTTCTCATTACTATATCGTCCTCACGCTGCTTACTCGATCGCCTCCTACTCAATTCGATTGTTACATACGCTAAAATGACCGCGTCGAAAATCTGTTTTTGATATTTTATCATTTCAGATGCATTTGTTTATCGAGGGTGAGTGTTTATCGAGGTTGTGTATTGCCTTTGTAATAAAATTACTGACTGACTAACTCGTCTCATCCTGTAGATCCGCTTATCGTTGATTTTGGAACAATAAATTTTCACTTTGATGGTACGAAAGAGTCCTAACTGCTCCTTCCCATTCCACATACCTTTGTCAATACTAATGCCGGGGGGAAGAAAAAGAGGATCTTTCCAGTCAGGCAAAACCAGAGATCCTTCCGGACCATTCTTCCATGCGTAATTAGATCTTGGACAGATGGTTGTTGAGAACTCGAGTTGTTTGTCGCTGAGGAAACATGTCAGTACACATACCATAATCACTCATGTGTGCTGCAATACACATACCGGAACTGAATGTAGTATCCTTCATCCTGTCCTACAACAACTGTTGAATGGTCCAAGACAAATGGCAAAGTATGATTTTCAATTGGGCCATCCACAGTCCCCACAAATAAGGTTAATTTAACAAAAGCAGAGATTTGGTTGTTAGAAAGAGGGGAAATGATTTCCTGTATCACATCAAGTGAGCTGATCAGTTCAGAGTCTGTGTTGGCCATTGGAGGTAAGCTAGAGGTGCACAAAATCGAGTTGACTTCCATTGGCTTATATACAATCTCATCCACAATTTGCCCTAATTATCATAATTATTATTATTGTTTTCTTTTTTTACATTTTTCTCCATTTATGCCAATCTCATCCCATCGCAGTAAAAGTGTGTCAGTATGCAGATACATTCAGCCCTTGGTCACACAGCTCATAGCACCATGAAAGAGATTGCTGTGCCTCTGCTGTTGTTCAGAGACTTAGTAATTCAGTTCATGCCATCTCAGTTCATAACTCTTATGAAATGTGATTATTTATCTTTCCCAAGTTAAAAGGGCGCAAAATACATAAACCTCTTAGAGATCGTACACAGGACAGCATGACATATGCACTCTGAATTGATCGACAGCTGGCCAGATCAATACAAACAACATCAAGTGAGCGCCCTTGTGAGTTATGAGCTGTAAATGCAAATGCCGATATAAGCGGAAGCTGTTCCCTTGTGGCACTATATACATGTTCTGAGTTGGGAAGGGAAAACTTAAATGACTGTGTAATTGGCTTTAGAAGAACATGGTTCGGAAATTTGATGTTCTTGCCTTTGTATCCAGGGAAATCAATTTCAGCTGAAACTGCATATTTTCTACCCTCTCGCTCCTCAAATTTTATAGAAACTAGTGTTCCCAGGCTTCCCTTTGATAATCCTAGTTCCGTTGCAATATTTTCAGTCCCAAACACGGGCATACCAGGAATATAGGGTACCCTTCCACCCAGATCTTGTGCGCTCTTTACTGAAACATTCCATGCTGCCTCAGCTGCAATGCCAGAGATTTCCCTTTTACTTTTTCCCCTGCCACAATGGTCTGTTGAATAATACAAATGAAACTCTTGGCCTATGGCTTTTGCAAAGGCCTTTGCACACTCAAAATTACACACATCTCGTGCAGCATTTGTGTATATAATCAGAGGACATGCAGTATTTGGGTTTTCAATCCAGCATTGTATATCAACCAGAGCTTTTGTCTCAGGAGCACATTCCTCATTGCTTAGTACATATTTATCCAGTGTGGCTTTATCACTCTCGGTGCATGTTCCTAGTTGTAAATGGCTCAGAATGTCAATTAAAGCATTATCTCCCTTTTGCCTCATAACTTCAGTCAGGGTTACAACTTTATCAATTTTATGCCAGGCATGAATTCCCTTGACTTTATATTGAGTTTTCTCATTCAATGCATTGAGCTTTCCAGACTGGTAACAATTTACTAAATCACAATCAAAGAGTGCTGAGGATCCTGGAGGCGGCAACTGAGCTGGATCTCCACATGTAATAACATTGAGTTTTCCAAAGGGATGTTCAGTTGTTCCTTTTGCCACACAGCAATACTCTGACAGTGTACTCACATCTGTAGGGTCCATAAAGTAAATTTCATCAATGACAAATGTTCTAACTGGACCCAAATGCCGTTCCAGCTCTGAGTGAACTTTTTGTCCACCTGGGGTTTCAGCATGCATTGTATTGCACTTAACACACAATGCAGCTTCAGCATGAATGGTACAGCCTCCAATGTCACTGGCCACAACACCAGTTGGAGCTGTCAAATGGAATTGCTCCAAACAATTGAGTTCACAGTGAAACTCTGACCATGCTTCAAAGATACGAGACTTTCCTGTTCCCCCTGGGCCTGTCACTAGGAGCCTTAAGGGTTGAAACTCTGCTGGTGTATCGGAGTAACGGCCTACATTATCAGCAAGTAAAAGAAAGGCTAAAGCTTGCTGTTCATTGAGCTTGTGCTTCTGGGTTAATGTAATTGCAAGCTTCTGGTACAGCTTCAGATTATTCCATTCAGTCTCTGTACATCTGTGAAATTGAAGAAATAGCTCTTTTGAATGTTGTAACTCATCATATAGGGTAGTGGTGAATGGAGCACGGATAGTAAGTGAATGATGAAGTTGGTGACTACTTGCCAATTGATGTTTGTGCAAAGCTGTTTCCAAATGTTTCATAATTAGAAGCTCCTTCTCTTTTAGGATCTCATTCACTGACAGTTCCGCTGCTTGACAATCTTCAATAGTAGCTGCACAAACACAGAGATCTGCATTTAACTGTCCTATTGGATTTGAAACCATATAATAGCCACTGTTTCCAGTGGCTTCTTTTATATTCAATACATCAAGTGCCAAGCTGTCAATGTCAGGACCCTCAAAATTATTAGGGTCAACTGCAGTTTGCATTGCATGCTCCCAGGTTGGATCATACTGGTCTATGTCATTGTCACCATCAGACGGACTGATATTTGGCAGAGATCTGGTCAACTCAGTAACTCTTTTGCATCTCATTGCTGCAAAGTCAAACTTAGCATCTTTACTTTGATACAACAGTTGCATGTTATTCATTGTCTCCACATGACATGATGAAATTTCTTTGGAATCTTGCCACCTGGTGAATGCATTGTACCAAGACTGATTTTTACACTTGAGTAACTCTGATTCTTGATCAGACTAAGGTTTAAATAATGCAAGCATTGCTAAAGCGTATCTTTCTTGTTGATCTGCACTGTCATTTTGAGGGATTGGATAACCCACTAGTACAGTAACACAGGGAAGCTCATCAGGGGTGATCTCTTTCAAACAATGAGTTGTATATTGTGGGTGCCTTGAATTGAAATGGATGAAATTTTTCTGTTGAGTTTGCGACATTGGTAATTTCTGTTTGGCATAATAACACAGTTGGTCCCATGCACAGATTTTCTGAAGCTCCAATGGCCGATAGAGTATATCATCATGCAGCATTTTTTTGTCCCAAAAACACCAAGGAGTCTTCTTCATCAGCTAACTTTGCTTTATCAGGAAGGTTGGCATCGCTGTTTGGATCTCTGGCTATGTCATCAGAACTATATGTCTCAAACATAGTGCTGTCAATCTGACGCAGCATCCCTGGCCAGTAAAACTGAGTGTAGTTACAATTTGTATAGCAACTTAGAGTACCAATCAATTTGCTGGCCATTTGCTGACTGGAAAGCTCTTGTTTCCCAATAAGCTTGTTGACAGTTTTGATTAACAGTTGGCGACTACACTCATATGTGTCAATATTTCCCTCAATGTCTAGGGGTGTCCTCTCTGATAAAACCTTAATCGAAGCACAGAGAGCCAAAAAAACAACTGCGGTGTCCATGGAAAACTTAATAGTGTAGGTTCCCATGTATAGAAATGCAGCCATGGCAACAGTTCCAGAACCAATGGGCTTGGCATCCATATTACATTGCTTAGATGTAATAATCAAATGATTATGTCCATTAACAAAACCATTGTTGCATTTTAACACAATGTCACCATCTTCATCAAAATGAGTAAACTCATGAGTCTTTTGAGGAAGCTGAAAGCGGCAATCCTTATTTTCATCCCAAAGGCAGTGAAGTTTCTTTGGCAAGTGCTTAAAGCATGTATCACTATGATCATGTATCATACCTGAGTTTTCAAGCACATCATGCAAATCCTGATTGACATTTTGCAGAAAATCAGGACTGGATGGATTCAGTGGCCGGCTCATGACCGGATGACGCTTATACATGCCCTCCTTTCAGATATATTCATGGGTTTCATCAGGTAAGTTTTGGAAGAAAATGTCATCATACCAATTGATCAATTTTTGTGCCCAAGCTGGATCACTACTACACCGGTGTTTAATTTCCATTGGATAAAGCCCATTCTCTCACCAAAGAAGCATGTGAATATGTAATGATCCCTGTCCTTGTGCTTCAACTACACCATAGTAAACAGAAACCTTACCAAAGATACCTTTATGGTTTGCCTGCTTAGTGCCAAGGAGAATTTCCAATAGTGTAGTGACAGAATGATGGAAGAATTGAGCACCAGCAATGGGGTTCTGGGAAATGCAAGTTGCACACATCAGACTTTCAACACCAGAGTCAAGTTCATCAAAGAATTTGTCTAGATTGATGTTTTGCCCAGCAAATACTTGTGCCACAGGGTTGTTTGTATCAGATGGGTTCAGTGTTAAAAATATATGGGGAAGGCCACTGCAATTAACAATAGAGAACATATTCTCTCGCATATTCTGAACCTCAGTCATGGAGCCAGGTATATCCTCAGCAATGTAATTCACATAATGTATCAGCATTGCAGCAGCCTTCTCCCCATCAGTTTCAGGTCAGGAAAAGGGATTCTTTTTCAGTTTTTCAGTAAAGGACTCAACTGTCGAAGTAGATATCTTTTCCAATAGAGCATTGACACGTGGGAACCATGACTTCTTGACAGCTAGTTTTGCATTGAATGATGTGTCCCGCTGTAATTGAATATTGCCAACAACAAATATAAAGGATAGATGAATTTGGAAACATCAATTTGGTCCACTCTGAAGTAAATGTGCAATATGTGTTTTGAAATCAATTTCCCGGAAGCCAATTGAATCATTTGAACAAACCTCATTATTTTCCATCATGCCCACTCCCTAAGGGAATAATGTCGGCCAAAGATACCCAAAGAGTTTAGGGTTGTGACATGTTGGAAGTGGTGTAGACCCAGAGGGAAATTTATAAAAGGTTCTTGACCACTTTTGAATTTTTGCAGGGCTGCAAGCTTTCTCATTTTATATATAGACTCGACGGAGTCTGTATCTACAAGTGTTGATGATGGCATTCCATGAAGTGATACATTCTCGGTAAAGTGCTCTGCATTTGCTTGTTGAGTGTAAGAGCTGCCTTCGGCATTGTGATGTACTCGAATGATACATTGTATTGGTATTGGAATGCCATGATTGGGTTACTCAGAGGCTGTTGCTTCGGCAATGTCCAGATCTAAGTCAAAATAGAGTGGATTGTGAGCTTTAAGCCATTTTAGTGCCTCAATAATATGAGTACGTCAAACCAGCAGTGGAGACTTTGTAAGCATCTCAGCAGTGATTTCTGCATCAGGGGAGCCAACAAGAATCACACGAACCTCATCATGAAGCTGACTCAAAGGTGGGGGAAGCTAGGAGAGCAATGGCCCTGGGTCTTGAGGTAAGACACAGACATTCCCACGAGATGCATATTGGCCAGTAGGACCAAGCTCAAGTTTAAACATGCATCTTGTAGCACTTGCTTGTGCAATGCACGGCTCCTCCAGGAATGTAAGTCCCTGCAGAGCTTCAGGAACTGTGCCTGTCCAAAGCCCATTTGCATAAGAGCGGACAGGTATAGCAATGAAATGCCGGGGACCTCTACTGTGAGGGTTATCATAATGGACATCATGCTTACACAATGAACACAAATGGAAACAGCCATTTTCAATGGAATCAGTATTGAATGACTGAATTTCAGGCTGGAAAGACTTTTCTTGGAGCTCTTGGACAGCAGCATTCAATAAAGATATATCAAGTTTAGAGCAAGGAATCAGGGTAGATTCACCAGCAGGGGAAAGTGTGCCACAAACACTACATTCAAAACAGTGAATAGTGTTGTTGCTGTTTGCATCAAATTCTTCTTGTAAAATCTGTTGTTTCTCATCGCAAGATAGAATTTCAAGCCAATCATCAGCGTCGGAAATGAGTTCTGAATGTTTGGATAGTGAGATCAAAGGTGGCTTGTCAGCTTTGAATTTTTTATTTGCTGCCAAAGACAGAGCATCATTGTCAGCCTTACATTTATGGGAGCGAGAAACATTTGTACCCTTATGTCTCAAAGCCTTAGCACTTAGCGCAAAATCTGACTCAGATAAAGGAGTGGTATGGAAAAATCCAGCACCATTAGCATGTGTCATTTTAATCAGGCAGAGCTGTTCACATTGATGATTCATTAAATCAGAGCAAAGCACTGCAACAGATTTTTGACAGCCTTCATCTGTCCATACAGATATATTTACATGAAATGATATAAGATTATGAAGATTGTCAGCCCTTAGCATTGAGAATAATGGTTTAAGTGAATTAAAGATATAATGCTTGTTGTCAATGGATACACACACAAAGTCAGAGTGAGAAAGTAAAGGAAGCAAGGATTTAGGAGAGGAAGGAAGAGTGTTAGGATTAGAGGATTGAGCAATAACAGTATCATTACAATTTGGAACAGTTTTATCAGTAGGTGTGAGGCAAGAATGGGAAGAGGAAGTCTAAAGGACATTGACAATTAGCTTGTGTAATAAACTATATAGCATAGAGGGAACATACAGATGCAGGTAAGACATTCCAAGAGTAGGAGGGCATTGAGCTGTGAAGTGAACTCCATGAAGAAAGCATGAGTTGTTAAAGTGTAAAAAATGGGAAGAGTATTAGCTCCGAAATGGATGTAGCAAGAGCTTAAGAGTGTAAGAGAAGTGCCGACAAAGACACTGAACAGTGGTAAATAGTAACTCCATATAGGTAAAATTCCTAAATGGAGAATGGACAAAATCATGATTTGTTCAGCTTATGGGTAGTGCTATATATGTGCTGGGGATGCCCATGGAGGGAATAATAAGTAATGACATGACATAGATGGATAGGTTTAAAGTATACAGCTCACCTTGGAGGCAGCATTCTTGAAATTATTGAACTTGGTCTGCATTTTCCTTACCCAGGGTGATGGTGAAGATGATTTGATCAGTGTATTTCCATCATGATCTACATTTAGTACTGAAAAGGCAATGGAAGAATCAAATTTAATTAAACACATTGCCCAATCAGGACCATGAGTGAAGGAACTCATGTCCAATGATGTGCAGTGAGTATTAGAAAGTACCAATTTCAAAGGAGGAATAGTGATTGACATTTGGGATGCAGGAGGTATCCAGAGAAGAAGAGATCCATCAGAGCCACATATCCAACCATCATTCTGGATAGAAACATCCTCAAAAGGGGGATAAGAGTGACAGTGAGAATGGAGAGGATGGGAGCAAAATGATAACCAATAGCTAGGGATTAACCCAGAATAATTGTGGGTATTGGTATGACTATCACCTCCTATAGCAATTTTAGTTTCTGCACCCTGTGTTGCAACTGTAGAGTCATCTGATCCTGACACAATCCTCATTCCATCTGAAGAGAAGGCTACTGACTGAACCCTGTTATTGTGCCCCTTTAGAGGATTTCCTAGAGTGTTTCCATTCTCTGCATCCCATATCTTCACTGTGCAGTCTGATGATTCTGACACAATCCTCCTTCCACCTGGAGAGAAGGCTACTGACTGAACCCAGTTATTGTGCCCCTTTAGAGGGTTTCCTAGACCATTTCCAGTCTCTGCATCCCAGATCCTCACTGTGCAGTCATCTGATCCTGACACAATCCTCCTTCCATCTGGAGAGAAGGCTACTGACTGAACCCTGTCATTGTGACCCTTTAGAGGGTTTCCTAGAGCATTTCCTGTCTCTGCATCCCATATCCTCACTGTGCAGTTGTCTGATCCTGACACAATCCTCCTTCCATCTGGAGAGAAGGCTACTGACTGAACCCTACTATT
>KN834794.1:371680-409270 GCA_000827265.1 Collybiopsis luxurians FD-317 M1 | reverse complement strand
TCCAAAACTTCCTCGAGGATAGATTTGTACAATGGATCTAGGAGGGTGTGACTATTGCTTGAGTCTGTTGATAGTTTCATGAACTTTTCAAAGCGTTGTTTCACATTTATGCCAGGTTTAACTTCCTGATAAAGAGCTTCACAAACTGTGAAAGCCCATTGAAAGTGTTCCTCAGCTCTTTCTGCCAAAGTTTTACACTGGTCAAGGGTAAAATTCCCCAAATCAATTGCCCTTTGCATCTTGTGGACTACATATTTATCAATGTCCTCCTTGACATGCTCCAACCTACTCATATCCTGAATGTGAAGCTGGCTAGCATATTTTGTGAGGACTTCCAAAATATCATTTTCCAATCGGGATGTGAATAGAACTCGAAAGTTGGAGGGAAGCTTTTGAGCTCCTTCCATTATCACTGAAAGAATCTGTCTTCGTGGACTATTGCTCTCCTGAGGCCCACACTCATCCAATGCATCTACTATAATCACTCTAGGCTTGGTATTATACACCAATTGTGCAGGTTTTAGAACCAACTTTTCCCACTGCTCCTGAAAACTATTGCTACCAGCCACAAATGGATCTTTATTGAGCAGTTCACTCAGGCATTTCCTAAACTCTGGCAGATTCATAGCCATATTATATGCCATGCTTTTCAAGGCTTTGCTCGGAGTCCGCTCTGTAGAAAAGGTTCTGTCAAAGCGGAAGAATGCCCCCAGGAAACCTTGATCTTCGCACTGCTTTCCAATGGTGTGGGCAATGGCAGACTTTCCTGTTCCAGCAGGACCATGAAGAAAAAACATATTTGGAACATTTGTCTCAGTATCATATATCCACGAAGAAATTTTGTGAATGATTTCAATCCTGGTACCCTCCAAGCAGAGCTTGTCATGGTCAATCTGAGCTTTGAAATCGGGGTTCAACTTCTCGCGAAGCTCGCGAAGTTCGCGAAATTTCCGTTCAACTTCGTCTGAAGCATTCTTCTGAGTAAAGGAGAAATCACTTTGGCAATACAAGAAAGTTGCCTTACCAGTTGAGACAGTTTGGTTAATGGCTGTGGAATGATTTACAATGTTGTATTGATCACGACCAGCATTGTTGAAGGTGGAATCATGAATTTGAACATTTTGAGCATTGCTGAGAGTAGACATGTTTGCAGGAAGTCGACGATGGTGGTTCGAGGACAAGAAGCAGTTGTCACACTGTCACAATCTGCTGTTACTACCACCCGAATCGTTCACCGCACGTGAAATGCCTGCGGATGTCATGAAGCCGCCACTATTCGTATTCCTGTATCTCATCGTGATCATCAATCCAAGTATTCGGGACTTGATTGATCTCAGCGCGCTGTGAATGTATATCATTAACGACACGCTCGGCCCTTTCCCTCAGCGACAAGCAACGATGCCCAACTTGCTCACATACACCTCGAGATTCTCGCGCATACAACTATTGTCGCATTCCTGTCCCTTCATGGGCTCAACAATCACAACTCGCTCGGTCCCCAGTTTCATAATCGTGCCAACAATCACATTGATGTATCTGCTGTACCGCCTGACAGATTCTCGATGCCAAAATTAATGATGTGACCTAACGGTACAAGTCCGGTGCAGCTAATTAAATACGAAGAACCACACCCAGAGACGTGTCATGCTGTTCTACTGCCCAATCTATAGGACCTTTTATACCATATATGTGACAATCTACCCCTCACTAATCAACTATAAGCGGATCTACAGGATGAGACGAGCCAGTCAGTCAGTCGGTAATTCCGTCAGAAAGACAATGCATAACATCGATAAAAGAGCGTCGCGGTCGGCGAGACTCACCGTCCAAGGTGATACAGTATTGTTGTATGCCAGCAATTAGATTCGAGTAGGCAGCGTGAGAATGACACAGTGATGAGAAAAACAAGTGTAGGTGTGGCCTAAGATACTACCGGAACGGAATCGATTCTCTACGATCAGAGTGAGACTCCCGAGCAATAGAGCTGGAAATGAGATAGTCCGCCGGAAAAGAAATAACATATACGAGCAGGCGATACACTGATCAGAAGATCCGAAGAACAGGACACCCTCAAAACAGGCATATTGATGAGAATAAAGTCTAACAACCAAAATGTATGAATAAACAATCGTAATCATATAATCCAGCATCTGAGGCATAGAGACATAGAGCGGAAAGAACGGTGGAGGAGAGCGGCGGGAGACGGGATGGAATTGTCGATGGCCAGGTACAATGAGCGATGCGGATCCAATGAGCATATCAGTCTCGGGCGTCGATAAGATTAGGCTCTTCCTCATAGCCAATTTTAGCTCAGGACTCGGTCTATTGCAGCAGCTATTCTGGTGCGTGAATTTTGGGTGAAGAACGGAAGAGATAAAGGGGACTTGATACATGAGAGGCACGGAAGGTGTGGGCATTAGCTTGAATGAACGGAATGTCTTGTACTAAATGGAATAGGTCTTAGTACCAGCATTTGAGACATACTATCGCATACTTGCCCTCTTCACGTTTCTTAATCCTACAAGTCCATATTCCAATTTCCAACCGATTGATTCCAAACGATTCGATAAAAAGTCGCGAGAAAGTTTAGGATAGAATGCCCCATGCACAACCGACGGGTTACAAGTGACGTAGGGTGGAAAAGATGGAGAGAGCGAGGCTACAAGTGCGTCTGAGGAGGTGAGCGAGGTAAGGCTAAGTGGCTTTGCTAAAGTTGCAAGCCAAACTCCAGCAGACGGATGGAGATGAAATGCATACAGTTCACCGAGCTTTCGCAACATTTAGAGATCATTTCCTGGGTTCAACGAGTGATAAAACATATTTTCGCCGCCACTTGGTCCCAGTCGAATCATTTTCCTGATGATCAACGGCTGAGAGTGAACGCAGTCCAGAAGAGAAGCAAATGCAGAAAATAAACCTACGACATCCTTGACTCTTCTTCTTGCGAGGAACTACTGCTTGTCGCACAAGGGAATAGGAAGAGTGTGAGCCAGAGATCAGTCCAATAGGTCTTGCGAATTTCTGAGCCATGACAATCAACAGAAAAGAGCTTTGCTGGCTCGTGTAACAACGACCGGAACGTTCAGTTCTACCGGACCGGACCTTCAGGCTTGCCCCGGCGCAACGCGCTCACGACTCACAGCTTGTGATTCCACCAATTCCTAACGTTATAGGGTCCTCGCTTCCTTGCACAGAGCTTCCTTGGTACACTTTATCTCCTTCCTCTTCCTCTAAATACCCGAGTCGTGCAGCCCCCGTCTCTCGACTGCTCCTGCCTCAGTTTTTGCCTCTTGACGGAACAGAACAGCCTTCTCACTTCGCATCCATACAAATCCTCGACTTTCGGGTGACTCCTGTTTTCAACCACAACCTCCCACTCGCAGTCTTCATTGACGGAATTGCGAGTGTAGATTGTGGCATAGCCGAAGCTTTTGCGCGCATCACGATAGGAAGCGTTCACATCACCACCTCGGAAGAAATGAGGCGGCAATTAGGGCTGTGATATCGACAATCCCAAAACCTACCCTTCGCGGCAATCAAGCTAAATTTATACGATGTGACGCGACTCCGCCGTTGGTCCTGTCTCCGATGTTCGTGCAGACTCCTGGAAGAGAAAAACCGGTGGAAGGAAATAAGCTGCAATTCATGTTGATATATTATACTCCATGTATTTAGTAAGAAGTCAAAGCCCACTTTGGAGTCAGCTCGAGCAGCATGGGAAGACATAAAGCTTTTTATAGTTTACAGAGTTGGGGTCGGAAAGTATGTAGACTGGGATAATGTAGGGTTAGAAACAGCAGATTCCCTTAAATCGTCGGTAGTTACCTGTTTATCTGGACGTCAGTCTGCCTCATCCCCTTGTTTCTATTTCTACAAACTTCCACCCGAACCGAGCACATCCTCACCGAATACCTCCGTCTGCCCAAAGCCCCTCCTAGCTCAGTCCTATACTCCTACTCCATAATCACGGTTAACGCACACCTCCGATTTACCCACACAGACCCTAGCAGCCCAGCGCATTTTTTTGTCTATACACATTGGCAGAATTCTGGAAGGATCAATGTTGTGTAGCGGGAACATGGGCCAGACAAGAAGCCTAGAAATTTTTGCGAATAGGTTGGCGGATATCCATATTAGAGGTTGGCGGTAGAGTGAAATGGTGGGTCACTGGGGTACAACGAGATGTCGTTTGTCAAGGAAAAGTTGGGCTAGGAATAATGCAGAAGAAGCCAAAGTAGAAAGCCAAGTGGCCCTGCTAGAGCTGAAAGCCGAATTTAAGCAGATAAATGAACAAGAGCTTACCTGATTGAGCAGGCAATCTTTTTGGTGACTGGTCTCGGACAGACGGCGGACAGCGATACAGGTGTTCACGAAGTACCCGCAGAGTTGTAGACATGAGCTCCGACTGACGGAGGTTCTCAAACTAGTTTAAGTATTAGTACAAGCATTCAGATAATACAAAATGGAAGTACCATCGTCAACTGACCCCTTTACCTTCCAATTCTCCAAGTCCGTCCCCTCACCGTTCAAACCATTCGATGATAACCCTTGTACCATAATGACGACCGGCAAGCCATCCAAGAGAGGTGTATAACCGAAGACATGGTCGAAAATCGACTGGGAATAGCGCCAAATTCTCGGGTGAGGGCGAAGTATTTGAACCGGTGTGCATTTCCGAGTGTCGGAGAGGGAATTGAGGCAAAAAGTGGAACCAGGTAAGACGCGTACAAACTGCTGTAAATAAAGGTAAGGCCTAAACTAGCCTCTAGCTCTATGCACAGAAATGAGGATGCAGGAGGATGAAAGACGGACGCAGGTAGCTAGTCTGGCTAAGTTCGGTCTTGCGGTCTTCACGGTCGAGAGAAAAAAGCGTTGCAACCGGAACTTCGGACCGAAACTTAGGCTTGCCCAACGTTGGCTTCGACTCGCGTCTCTTCCTTCACTTACTCGCTTTTTACAGCTCTAACTCTTCCGTTGCTTCAATATTTGCCTTTCTCTTTACTTATAAACCAACAACAAATACTCACATCCTCCTCGGAAGAAACGAGCCAGCAGCTTAGGCTATAACTTCGACATTCCATTGAAATCCTACTCTTCCCAGTGCTCGATGTGAACGTGAACAATGTGATGCGACTTTAAGGACAGAGTGCTATAGCGCAATACGAACACGTCGTTCGTGAGGATCTTGGGAAAAGAAGAAATAATAGAAGGGAAATGGTTGATATCGATTTGAATGCATTAAGTACGTCCGGTCCGACTAGTTTGCTAAAGGGTTGATGCCTGTACACTAGAGTGGACTAAGGCTGACGGAAAAGACACTAAGGTCTTTATCGTCGGCAGAGCTGGGCTTGGGTATGAATAAATTCGGATTACTTGGGAAGGAAAGGGTCCGCCGGTAGTTCCCCATGGGTCTGGATGTAATGCTGCAGCCTACTGAACGAAATGAACAAATTCAACAGAGAGGATAAATGATCGGGAACATACAAGAACTTAAGACTATCTCACCGTTCAATATGGTATACAATTTCCGGTGCAATACATCCACTAGCGCACCTGAAGCCTCCATTTCGAGGAGTTACAGACGAACATTCTTTGAATGGCTGAGACATGGAATTTAGGCTATTCCTTGCCGTTTGCGCTAACGTTTTTGGTACATATAGAATTTGATACTCATGTAATTTGCTATAAGTATTATAATCTCATACGAGCCCTACCGTTGTATGCTTGAATAATGTCTCCCTTCCTACTCACAATCGCAAATATTCTAGCTCTCGCTTGGGCATCTGTTGCTTTCATCTCTCTCATTCGCTTATTCCGCCAGAAGCACCCCCCCTTGCCACCTGGTCCTACATTGATTCCGTTAATCGGGAATTTGCTCATCGTTCCTCAAAAACGTTTACACCTCGAGTACACCGAATGGGGTCAGTAGCTACATTATGTTTGAATCATCAACTTGAAACTAACAAGGTAGCAAGCCAAAACATACGGTGATGTCTTCAGACTAAAGGTCATGAACAATACAATTATTGTCATCAATACGCCAACGCTCGTCCACAAGGTGTTTGACTTGAAAAGTGGATCAAGCTCCAATCGTCCCAAATCAATTATTGCAGGGATGATTGCTCCGAATAACGTCCATATGGCAACTGGGAGATATGGTCGGTATTGCTTGATTTAATTATTATTAACTGCGTCAATTTTACGTGCTATTATAAATTTACAAACAGCAAATGATACATGGAAATCGTCGAGAAAGGCCGCAGCGTATGCACTAAGCCCCGAAAGTGTGAAAACTAGAAGTGCATACCAGTATGCAGAGGCAACTCAACTAATGAATGATCTTCTTCATTCACCCGAGGTGAGAGCCAAGCGCTCTGATTCTGCTGACCTGAAGCTTACTTTTCGAAGTTATGGTTTGACCACCTTCGACGTTATACTCTCTCATTTAGCCTGGGTATCATATATGGACAACGAGGCCCAACGCTGCAGTCCCCTGACATTGCGGATTTCATGAATGTACACCCTCGATATGTTGAAGCACTCGAAATGGGAACACTTCCTCCGGTGGATCTCTTCCCATTTCTTGCGCTGGTACCGAAGAAATGGGCAAAGTGGAAGCAGACTGTGGAGCATATCAGGCATTTACAACACTCCCTGTACGATCGTCTTCTCAGTAATGTTGAACATCGGCTTGCAGAGGAAGAGAGCGAGAGAGGAGCACTCATGGAATATGCGATACACCATGCATCCAAGCTGGGGATAAACTCCAGAGAACATTTACTGTGGGCTTCCCTTTTATATCTCTGTGCTCATCTCTAATCAGAAACGGCAAGTTATCTGGGAGGTGTATTACTTGAGGGATCTGAAAGCTGCTCAGCTGCCTTACAAAATATTGTTTATGCATTTGTGCTCCATCCCTATTGCCAACGCAAGGTTCAGATGGAAATTGACAGTGTAGTGGGCACAGATCGTACCCCTACATTTGATGACATTCCGAAGCTCAAGTATATGCTAGCATTCATTGAAGAGGTATTTATGGTCTTAGACTCAAACCTTGCTGCAATGCTGCTCACCAATTCTTTCTAATTCCTGATTTTAGTGTAATCGCTTCAGACCAATTGGGCCTTTGGGACTTCCTCATGAAATGACCAAGGATGAAGTCATAGATGGTTATCTATATCCCAAGGGTGCAGCAGTTTTCATGAACATCTGTATGTATTTTTTCACTCCAAATCTACTTTCTAAGTATTCGGTGGCAGGGGGTATGGGTCACGATGAAAGGTACTTTGACAAGCCAGAGGAATTCATTCCGGATCGTTTTTTGGAAAATCCATATGGCATTAAAAATGGAATCACTGATGATCCCGCCCGTCGTCTGAACATGCTGTTCGGAGCAGGAAAGCGCGTATGCCCAGGAATTGTACTTGCTAAGACATCCCTGGTTGGTTTCCCTCGGAATTCTGACATACAAGTTCAGATCAAATTGATTTCATTTTTACAGGAGTTGAATGTTGCGAATCTAGCATGGGCCTTCAAATTTAGCCCAAAGGTGGATAGTAAAACTGGACAAGAAATCCTCCCCAGTTTGGATAATTATGGAGATGTGAGCCTCAGCTATCTCTAAACACATTTACATATTGCAGGCCTAACCAGATATATTGTTAGGGCGTCACTGCTGTCCCAAAGCCTATGCCAGTAACAATTGCTATACGAAGTGAGATCCACCGTGACATTATCATCGGGCAATTAACAGAAGTTCAGCCGATCCTGAGTATGTATGAAGTCTAAAAAAATTTCAACTCTTTCAGCGAGCTTGCGAATCTTGTAATTCAGTATTTCCATGTTGATGGGAATAACTCTATAGCGAACTCTTGAGTTTATCTATGCATCAATTATGCTATTTTTTTGCGTTGTCTTTAGTGGCAAGACACGGGGAAATCGCGCATGAAACATTTGGGGATTTGAAATTAGAATGAGCCGCGCCGTTGCTGAAAGGTTAATGCTACACTGATGATATCCTCAAAAAGGAAATTGGACAGCACAAGTAATATTGTCTGCTAGTTTTGATTCAATAAATTGATCACTATGCATTCAGTAACGTGCCCATGATATGGTACTGGATGATTTGTGCAGCATGTGCTAATGGACACGGAAGCATCTAGCAATTGTCACTCTCATGTTTCTCTCATATCTCTTGTTCATCATGTGGAGGACAAATGGAATTTAAGTATGAGTTATCATCTCTGTTTCTTACCCAGGGAACAACATACTTGTTACGAGTGCATGAAATGAAATGAAATGCCGAGTTTTAGAGGTGATGAATTCCATGCCTGATCCTTAACAGGCAACTTTATGTTATTCTCATTCTTCATTACTCAAATTGAATAGGGGAAATAGGTAATTACTATGCACTTCTGTCATTGTAATTACATCACAATTCAGTTAACTTCATCAGAAGACCTAATCTAATAGAATCAAGGCGGCATTGATCACACCGAATCATAGCTCATGATACAAATGTCTATGATGTCTCAAAATGGGCATGATCCGAAATAAATAATGCCTTATCCATGTGTCCTATGATGCATATGATGTCTCACAAGTCAGTCACTGCATGCTGTGATCCAACATGCATTATGTCTGTTGATCCCCAGTGAAAATTGGACCTGTGGCAACCTAAGTGAAACTGAGCAATTCTGAACTTTTGCCGCTTTGCTATACTTTAGACTTGTTCAAGACATTCAGATCTAAACTTTACTCAAAATGGGCACGAGTACCGCCACGCGTTAGCGTTGGCCCACTAGGCGTCAAGTCTTCCTCATATTTTTATTTCCAATGCTGAATAGGGTTGTGTATGTAGAGGACAATATGGTGATAATTGTTTACTGAAATCTGAAGTTAAGTGTAGACATTAGTACCCAGGTCTAAGGGAAGTGAAACTGCATATTCAGCAAGCGACGACCATGGTCGAGATAGATACATGAGAAGCAAATGTAGGTATGTATGTACAACCGTAGCATATGTTGTGTGTGTAGCAAGGGGAGCTCGTAGCAAAAGATGTGCAGAAGTAGAAGACAGGTAATATTGATAAAAGATAAAAGATAAAATGAAGAGATGACAAACAAGTAAGCAAATAAGAGTTTAGGTGATAAGGTGTGAAGTTTCGTTATATGAGTACTCACAAATTGCTTAGCAAATACTTTGATAAATATGATATAGGGTATACATTGGGTATACAAAAAGTTCATGACCAACTCCTGGAGTTGGTCACAGTGGATCTGAGTAACAGAATGCCAACATTACAACGCGTCGCACGGCGGAAGCTTGACATGTGATTGATGGGCACTAAATGGTCAAATCCACACTAGTGCTAAGGTAGATGAACAAGGGAAGGCCGATAAGGAAAGTGAAAGAAATAACTGAGGCATAACACAAACCATCTATGGGTGCTCAGGTGTGGTACAAATGAAAGAAACCCCAGAGCAATTGAAATTAGGGAGAACCTCTTATCATATCACTATCCCGCTCAGAGTCAGGATGGATGAATACAAGTCCTGAGATCTGCGATGGAATAGTTGGGGAGTGATTGCTGTATTCATGCTCTCGTAGATTGAGCATTATGCGGGACAACAGTATACTGCTTAGACTGCCATAAAAGGGTAATCTCAATTTTCATGTGCTCGTATATCCCCGGCCAAGATTAGACTTACGTAACAGAGCCAGCACTCAGTATAACCTTCAACAGTGTCTAATGTTGAAGGGATAAGAGTGAAGCATGAGCATTGGAATTATTTTGAAGATATCTTACAAGTCCAAGCTGTAACAGAAGAAGGCAATTATCTTTAGAAGTTGAGGAGGGTGCATTAACGCTTAATCTACCACAAACATGCGTATATTTGCTAATGTCACAATGGTGACAATTCCAAAATATACAAGACCTGTTTTAGAAGATCACAAGTAGGTTCTGGACTTTTCATCGATATTCACTCACTATCTCACATAATAAGAGCCAGTAGTCCCAAGGCTTTCTGGAGGGTTAAAAAGAAAACACAAAGGTCAAATACGAATATTCCAGTCCAAATGTAGGCAAAAACTAGGAGGAGAAACTTTAGTTCTTGAAGTTAGAAGTACTTAAACACACAAGGTCCCCTACGAAGACAGGGTGGTCAATAGTACTTGTGGAGTCAGACAGGAAGTTGATAACATACTGAGGCACAGTGATGAATGGTTCCTTTCCTATTTGCCCCAACACCAGCAAGGGCGCAGAGCCAATATCGGCAACAGACTGCCGATTCACCAGGTACAACTGGACCTTGGTGGTGTTATAGCCCCATTAGCGCAGATATGGAGGTAAAGTTAAGTCACCAATGGTTTGTGACTTAACATTAGGCAATGAGGAACGCCTTGATTCGCCCACTTCCTCCATACAAAACAGTAACCAGATCACAAACAGCGCTGATAGACATTAACTATGGAAACTCGTGACTTCAATTTGAAATCTAGTACCGACTATATTCACTTCCATTATAAAAAGCATTATCTCTACAATGAGTTCCATATGTCGCATTCTAAAGAGCAAGAAGTAAGTATGATCCATGAATAAAGCCAAGTTGATACAAAATCCACGGCTACACACCCAAGTAGTGGCTGGAGAGGTTTAACAAGTGCTTCTAAAACTGTAGCAAAATATCAACCACTTGCTCACCTTATGCTGGAAAATTGGCTCAAACCAAAAATGAAACCTGAGAGCTGGACTCATTCCAAGGAGACCTAGATATCGATTGATGAAGAATAGTATGTCAGGGAGCTTCTTGTGGTTCTTGTGCCAGAAGTGTTAAACTTCTTGATCCAGTGTAAGGAGCCAATCATAAACTAAAGTCACTGAATAATACACCCCGCCAGAAGAAGTCAAAGTCCGTAAAACCTTAAGTGGTTGAGGCACGCCTACCGAGCTTTACAAGCTCAATATAGTGGTCTGATTCCCTGGGAATAGATAACAGAGTGATTAAGACTTTATCAATGTTACTGGCATAAGTTACACTTGAATTCGAACTTCATCCTGATTCCACTGAGACATTACTTATCTGTAAAATCAGGGAAGAAGGGATGCTGAGATTGGGTTGAGTATAAATGTTTACAGGAAAAACATTTAAATAGTGCAGATTGCGTCACGTGCTGGTGCCGATGAAGTGTCATATCAGGGACATGTGTAGCAACACCCACACTGAGCTAAACTTGCTCTGGGAAGACCGACTGGCAGTGCAGTTAGTATAAGAGAACCATCTAGCTTCTCCAGGGACCAGCTCACGCTCAAGTTCCTCGTGTAAATCATCAAGTGAAGTGTTTGATTGCAGCTCTAGATCAGAATCTGATTCTACACATTGCAGCAGTCGCAGATGCTGCGTCTCTCATAAGATGGAAAAAGAAAGCAATTCACACCACATATTCTTCATCTCACCTCACCTGACGTGTAATCAACTTGGGGTGATCTCTCTGATCTCTTCGGTTGTTTCAGTAAAATTTTCTGGAATTTTCATCTCCATGACATTGCATGGCCAATGGTTCATTACAAGAATCCCGTGCTCACTTTAGGGAAATGAGAAGTCAATGCCATATGGCCAATTTTTCACTTCAAAAAATTTCACCGTTGTGCAGCATTTATCCTCTTCTTTCTCAGCAATTTTCTCTGCTCAAACCAGAACTTTTTCTCAGTGTATATTGTGGAATACTTGTAGGAGACCAGTTGGGTCATGACCCTGGTGGCAAGCTGGACTTGTCAAAGTCTATGTCCCTAGCAGCAAGAATATGACCACGGGTCATTGGCAACCTATTTTACTCTCAAACCTGGAACCTGGAACCTGAAACCTGAAACCTGAAACCATCCAAAACATTTGGACATTGATACTTTCAAAGCATCAACCCCATTTTGCTCATCATGCCATTGCAGATCCCACTATAGATAAGTTGCTAGTATTGATTTTTGCAATTTTAGATGAATACATAAAGGAAGGAAGATTGCCGAGCAAGCTCATGTTGCTTACAATGACTCTGATTGGGCTGCCAGTTTTAATGAAGACTATGAAGATGCTGATGTAGCCTTTTGAACCGACGATGATGATGTATTTGATGTTCTTTCTGTGTTGAAAATTTAATGACAATCAACCTTTTGATGATACGTATGTTTTTGTTTGTTATCTTTTTCCTTTGTGTTTGCTCGCATACTATGGTTGTTAGGGAACTTCCGTGAACAGGGTACTTCCAATTTTCTAAAAAATGCTTGATTCCGAGCATTTGAGAAAAGCTCTGTTTTATGAACAGTTCAATCCATTGCTACTTTAGTGTACCATGTATTTAAAGTGGTATTTCCATGAGGGATAAGAACATTTTTTTAAAATCGGAAGTACCCTGTTCACAGAAGTTCCCTGACAACCATAGTACTGATTGTAGGGGAGTGTTGGAGTTTCTGATGTACGATAGCAATTGGAATGCTTGCACATTTGCCTCCCTCAATTTGAGGGTTTGATATCCTTTTAGCCTGTTTCTTATTTTAGTAATGGTACAGCTGCATAATGGTAGATAATTCAACCTATTGTACAATTATCTATATAAGTAGTATACCTTCAATTAAAAGTCCCTGTACATTTGCTAGGGCTTTTCGCTATTAGACTGGAGTACTTGCATTGTTCTTGCATTTATTCCAACACTCTCTGTATCCAGTGTATTACTCATAAGACAACCTTTTTGAGCTGTACCCATAAAATGACCATAAAATATACAGTGAGCAGCTGTAGCTGCAAATGAACCTCCGCTTGGAAATAATAATCAATGGAGGAGTTAACAATTTGGTGATGAAATTATAGACTACTATTCCCTTGCTTTTCAAGGGCTTGTTCCATCCTTTGAACCAGAAATGGCTTCTCTCGGGATTTTGCCTTTGACTGCATTCTGTTCCATCCTGTCAAGCACTTTATGTTCTCGCTTTTTCTTGCTCTGTGCGATCATCAACAATTAAAGCCCACTTAGAATGGAAGTTTGGTGCTGACAATCCAATAGTGTACTCACTGGGAGAAGCATTGGCAACTTGGTGGGATCAAAGAAGTTTGTCTTGTGAAGCATGTCAGACATTCTTGTAGTGCTTCTAATGTCTGCATGGTACCAACTCCAAGGTAGGTATGTTTCTCAAACAAAGAGCCTTTGTCCAAGTAGTCACAATAAGCTACTTATGTCTTAGAACAACTTGTTATAGCAATGAAAAAATTAATATTCACTGCCAATCAGGAAAAATGACCTGAAGCCCAGGCTGCCAAGAGACATCCCCAAAATCCTAGGAAGCCCCAAGGTCACTGAGGATCCCTAGGGTGACCTGGGCTCCTTGGGACCTCTGAGGCCAGTTGAAAATGGCCTTGAAATGGCCTCAGAATGCTCAGAGAGCCCAAGGTTGTATAGGATTTAGGGGATGTCCCCTGGCAAGCCTGGGTGGCCTGGGCTTCAGAGCTCTTTCCTAATGTGTCTTACTATAGCAAGGCATGTTGATGATAAAGATTGACCAAGCTGGGAATTGAACCCAGGTCCCTGCCACTTTCTAACCAACTGAGCCACTCAACCATTGGTGTCCAATGGATGTGGATTCAATCTCAATCCAACAAGGCAATTATTATTATTACATTGTCCTAGAGTGAATCTGCTGCACCATGAAATGGGTAGTGTATTCACAGGTTTGACAGTTAAGTAATTGTGAGGGCACTAGTACCAAACCCTCTATATCCAGCTATCAATGAGAAGGGCAAGGAGAATCAAATGTCAGACAATGATATTGATTCCACAAGCATTCATAATCATAGATACAAGATACAATATATATATAATATGTGAATTATCAAGTACCTCAAACATAATTGAAGTGACAGAGCATAGATCCGTACCCTTACATAGATCTCCTGATGTCTAAAATAGTTCTTTAAAAACACTAGACCCTGTAAGATGGTGGAATGGCTAGTGGCGGAACTCCTGGAGATGAATTGCACAAATGATGATGATCCTCTAGCTACAACACCAAGCCAAATTTACCTATGAGCGCTAATGCCCTTGCCAGGCAAGACCAAACAGCACTTAATTGCATTGTTTGGAATGGTTTCATTCATGTTCCCCCTGGAAAATGGCAGCATCCTCACTGCCGGTGATCTGCAATCTCTGCCCTAACTGTTGTAAAGCTGGTACAAACACCTATTCCTAACCCCTATTCATTTTCCTTTTACTGTACACCTTTCACATGACTGCATTTATGACTAACTTTCATATCAATACCTTTTGGACATATGACTCCTTCCTATCTCCACTCCACACAGTATCATTGTTCTTTTTCCATTTTGTTCCCACTGTCATTGTTTTATTAATGAAGTGCTCCTTGTTTCTCTTCTTGCATCTGTTGCATGACCACATGCTCCATACCTTTTATTCTTGTAGCTGTCACTTAGCTGTTGTCTTCCAGTAGCATTAGTTTCTTGTCTTATCCCCCAGTAGCATTAGTCCCTCTTACAGTTCACTAC
This sequence comes from Collybiopsis luxurians FD-317 M1, assembly GCA_000827265.1. Lineage (NCBI taxonomy): Eukaryota > Fungi > Basidiomycota > Agaricomycetes > Agaricales > Omphalotaceae > Collybiopsis > Collybiopsis luxurians. Next base: position 394,724 of record KN834794.1, on the reverse strand, counting down.
AGTATATATACCTACCACCTGTAACCTGAGTCCCCATCTTGACCTCTCTGTCAATTGGGACCAGCCTCTGCTTAAACTGATTACTGTGCTCTTAATGACACTAACCTCCTCAGACCCCACTCAAACCCCTCATGCCTGTGTCAATCCTAACTGACTGCTTGGCCTATTCATCTATATCTTCCCACCCCTGCTCCTCCAAGGCTCCCACACTCTGTCCCTGGCACTGCTCTCTCCTGTCCTTTGCAACTGTGTCCTTCAATGAGTGCTGTTTTCAAGGCAATGAATGCTTGGATGTGTTCCTCCTTCCATTCTTATGGTTTCAGAACACTCAACAATACACTGCTTTGGTGAATTTTGAAGGTCCACCTCTTGCAGCAGATTTTGTAGCAGCTCTTCTATCTTTGCATATGCTTTCACAAGGTCCCAGAAGTGGCCTGTGATGCCAAGGGAAGATGTGAGGTCCAGAGCATCTTCCAGCTGTGGCCAGTCCAGAGATGTGCTTATGGCCCTAATTAAAGCCTCCTAAGTATATTAGGTCCTAATGTCTTAATATTGGTCTTAACTAATAGTAAATTAGGTGCATTTTAGGACCTATATTAGGACTACTTAATTTTCTTTGTATTCATCACCCAAACTTAAAGCCTTGTCATCCAAGATGCTATTGTCCCATTCTGATGCTAAGAGCTCTTTAGAAGTTTCTCCTTTTAAGTGAAAGCAGTTTGCCTAGTAGGCTACCACTGTAATTGCTCATTAAAATCTAAGTCTCATGTGGCTGGCTCTGAGAGTGATACTACTAAAAAGAAGGGTAAGATAGCAAGGCAGCCATGGGCATTACATGCCTCAAAATTCCCCTTATTAGAGGCAGTTTTATCTGACAGCATTTAAACCTTGGTCACATCCATATTAAGACCTAATTGGGACCTATGTAAATATCCAGATGAATTTAGGCCCTAATTAGCAACCAAATTAAGGCCTTAAACCTAATTAGGTCCTAAGTCTTAAGCACATCACTGGGCCAGTCTACACTGATCAGGAAAAGTGACCTGAAGCCCTGGCTGCCCAGGGACACCCCCCAAATCCTGGGGAGCCTCAAGATCCCTGAGGATCCCTGGGGTAACCTGGGCTCCCTGGCACCTGAGGCCAGTTGAAAATGGCTTTGAGATGGCCTCAGGATGTTCAGAGAGCCCAAGGTTGCCTAGGATTTAGGGGGTGTCCCCTGGTCAGCCTGGGTAGCCTGGACTTTAGGGCTTCTTCCTGACAGTAGCTGTGAGCTTTGTTAGGTCTGGTGCACCCCATTGATGCTAATGGAAGTTCCTTCGAAGGTACCACTGCTTACAAGGAAGCTAGATTTTGCAGCTGACAGGGACAGCTTGCATTTTTGTACACACTGGAACAGTCACAAATGTCTTTCTAGCATGTCATTGAAGCTATCTGACACCATGCTGCCATTGTTGACAAATAGTTCTAGGTCCCCATTTGCAACCAAGCCACCGAAGCTGGTAGCTGTTACATGAGCAAATGTTGATGGCACATTTGTTAATCTGAATGGCATCCATTTGTACCAAAAGTACCCTAGCCCTTCAACATAGAAGCAGAAGTATGGTTATGATTCTATCACTGTTTTGCATGTATAAAAACCAGATGCAATGTCAAAATTGGAGAAGTATCAATGGTTACTGAGGCATTGCTGCTTGATCCGCAAGTCACCTTGGGGCATTGGTGCGATTTCCATGGCTTTGTTTATTTCTGCAAAATCTCGATGGATTCTCCATTTCTGTGTAGGCTTCACTGCTTCCTATGTTTGGGCCCCTACTTTTGGTGGACATTTGAAGGATGGTGGTAGACCCAACCGCATACACCCCTCATTGACCTGTTGTTGCAGCTCTTCAAGGGTGAGTCCTCCACCAAGTTCATGTGCTTTCTGGGCTAATGTTGTTGGTGATACACATCTCATGTCACTAGGTTTTATGCACTTGATAATATTTGCTGCAAGCATTTCATTTACTTTCTGGTGGGGGTACTGATGCTGAGGAGGTGACAGTGGCTGCTGATACATAAAGTCATTGGGTGTCAACTCGCACTTCATATGCATTTGCACATGAATCCCGACAGGTCCATTGGACTTGGTTACACATACACAGCAGCGGAAGCTTTTGATTGAGTTCCACATTTGGTAATCTCACTTCTATTCTCAGACTACTAACTTTATTTCCTTCCTTTTGATTTGCTTTATACATGCATAAAGGTTCTGCCTCATAGATTAGGCAGAATGCTCACGCTGTATCCATATTATATTTGATCATTTCAGCTGACTAGATACAGTTCTTTTATTTGATTTGTAGCTAGAACTACACTGCAGTTTCTAGCCCTATATCCATACTCCATTTCACTGCCTTAGTCACATTTGATATTATTACTCCTCTTTATGTTTCACCAATTAGTATATATATTGTACTTCTATGTACCAAACAGGACATTACATTTTCTCTCATTCTATTTGCCATTGCATGCACTTCAAAGGATGCTTGCTCACCTCACCGATTTTGGTGCATATGAATTGTTGGACTGCCTCACCTTACTCATGCAAGCCCCTGTTCATCTTAAAACTAGGAGTAAGCACAATATCTTGGGGTCCCAATTCTACAACCCACTCATGGCGCCATCAAAGCTGCATTCCTGAAAGTGATCTGTGGGCTCTGAAAAGTCTGCCTCTAGTTCCATTGCATATTAAAAACCATGTTCCTGAGAAGTCTGGAGCCTCCAAGTTGCAAGCTTCTTCCAAACCTGGTTCATTTGTACTTGCTCCTTTTTTCTTCTTCTTACTTACTGTGAATGTAGATGATAGGATGTTATTAATGTAGATAAATCATAGAATAGTGATGAGGTTACGGAGAAGGATAGGGAAAAACTTGGTGAGCTCATATTTCTTGCTATCTATTCTCTGTCTTACCAATGAATATCTCTATATAGAATGTCTCTGGAAAGGTTGGACCTCTGCGATATATTCTTTTTTCAGTGACAACATTATAATGTGTTATGAAAGTGATTATTGGGTTCATTTCTTCAAGTGTAATACCAAAGTTGCCAGTCAAAGTCCAAGGGATAATGTGGTTATCTTGACACAGCGACAAGAGCTCAATGTTCAACTTGCCAAGTCACGCAAAGTTCAAACCCTTACTGTCTCAATTCTTAGTCCCATACTGGTTAGACATTAGCCTTGGTCTTTGACAATATGTTAGCCCAACATGGTCTTCAAAATAAAGTGTGTTATGTGACTTATGGTCTACTGGAGATAACAAAAGTAACAACAACACACAGACTGAATATCTCAGTGAGAATTCAAACAACTCCTTTGATGCTGTTAATTGAGTGCAATGCTTCAGGCATACCAGGAACTTGGCTGTCAAAGCTTTTCTTAAATCTTTCAATGCTGAATCAGCCTGAGGGCAACACAAAAGAAATGGATTTGAAGACAATGGTGATGAGGGGCAGAAGGTGGACCTGTAGCTGCTGAAGTTGACAATAGTGTATTTGATGGGGAACAGGCAGACTTACCTGATCTGATTGAGGCCAGAGATGATGCGCTGTTGGATAAGAGTGATGCAGAAGATGAGGATGAATATGACCACTTGGATAACAATGAGAAATCCAAGTTGTAATCAGACACTGCAATTGTCCGCAGAGTCATTTCACAGCCTGTACATACCTACTAGTATCAGGCCAACTACTGTACTATTTTGATTGCAAGTTCAGTCATGCATCATGGATGCCACTGAACTGAACTGAAATTGCCATGCATCATGCATCATTTTAGGGTCTGAACTACTATGACCGTGAGCACAGTAACATTTGATGGGGCAACACAAGGCCTCATGCTTGGAGAGCTTATCGTATTTTATCATTTCTGCATGCCACAACTGCGATGGCAAGGTCGCCTGCGCCAGCCTCTCATATATGCACTAAATCTTCTGTTGGATGTTGTACTGACAAGCACAGGATTAACCAGATTAACCATTCAATGAGCGTTAAACTGAGCCCATAAAGCTTCAGCTTGCTGTTCTCCTTTGATCATCGACAGGAGTCCGCGGAGAAGTTCTGAAATGTTACTTAAAGTTTTGACCCTGGACTTCCAGACCAGCGCTTATCGTGAACTGAACTGATCTTCGATTGCATCATACATCAATAGTGACTCTGGAGTCTGAACCGATGAACTGAACCTGACCATGCATCATGCATCATAGTGGATAAACATCCAATCGAAATAGTACAATATTTCAGCTTGACTACAAATTAGCCATAATCAAAACTAATCCAATGCTGGATAGCACTGCGATAAGCTATCTTTTCTGCCTTTCCAGCCCACTGAGAAAATACAACATTAAGCTCATAAATTGCTGTTGAGAAAGAGATTGAACTCACCACATCTCCAACAATTTAGAAGTCCCGCAGGATCACTGTGGATGATATGTATCAGCACACCTTGTTTGTGATGAATAAAAATATGAAGCATACTATTTGTACTTGATGGCTAAAAGTTTCGGATAGTTCTCACCCCAGAAAGCATCTGCAGATTCAAAATGAAAGTTTGGAAAACATCAGTGATCTAAAATTCGTGAGTTATTGCATGCATTATAAGCCACGACGTACGCTCCCAATCCGGCTCATATATATTAGCTTCGTTCTAATCAAGCAAAGTCAGTGAAAAAATGGCAATGACAAATGATTCATTAAAAGAAAGGCAATTGGTTGAAGTCTCTTACCAAGTACACTCCAGAATCAGGCGCTATATCAGTGAGGGCAGCCGTTAAGTTGCTCAGAGTTTGGAATACGGCAATTTTTCCATCGGTGGTGGTGTTCCATGACCACAAATCGACAAAGAGGAGCTGCTCATCAGATGAAATATCAATGAAAGATAGAACACGATTGTCAGAAACAGACACTCACATGCCACACAGCATCCCGCCAAGCGGGAGTAACGCTGGTTGAGTGTTCCGTATAGTTCTTGTAGATGAATGGCGTAACGGTACTGATTGTCAGGAAATACTGCTCCGCGTTAGCGACGGTTTCAACCAAGGCATTCCTTGCTTCTTGAGATTCGAATACCGAGGAAGGGATCAATCGACTAGATATAGCCGCTTCAATCCCGATAGGCTATGGTACAAAGAGTACATCGCGCCCGATAAGCATGGATAATCTCATAAAAGCCAGTCGGTACTCACTTCTTCAGCAGTAAGAACATACTTCACAAAAAACTCGTACCAGCTGGATACAGTCTCGACCCCCCCAGTTCCATTATTGCGTTGAACAAAGTCGGTGATGTTTTGCATGGATTTCTTTGCTTGCTCAAGACTGAGGAGTGGATTAATGCTGATTAGTCCGTTCAACTAATTTGATCATCGATGAGTCGTTGTGACAATGATAGATACGCCAACTCACTCTCAAATGGCCTCCCCATCCTTGATGAGCCCACTGAAGAGAGCTTTTAGCAAGGATTGCGAGGAAGTCGGTGTTGGTGTTGGTGGTTGCATTAAATGAGAAAGCGGCTCTGATAATGACTCATTAGCAACACTCGAATGACTTAATATTTCCCTTACACCTGAAGAGGAATTGTTCGCGGCTCTACTATCATAGTACTCTCAGTTACAACACCAAACGTGCCTCCACCTCCACCCTTGAGAGCCCAGAACAAGTCGGGATTAGTGTAGGCATTGGCGGTGCGGTATTTGCCGTCGGGTGTGACAAGCTTGAATTGTAACTCAAGAAGAGAAAGTTGGACTTCATTGCGGTCTTAGAAGGATATAAATCGGAAGCTCACCACTCGATCGACTCCAAGTCCAAACACAGGAGATAAAACACTGTGTCCTCCGCCCTTCATGCATTGAAAATGAGCACAAAATGGTTTGCTGCTGCTAAAGACTCATATCCCACCAGAAGCCACCCTCCACTAGCCCCGACAGTCTGAGAGTATCCACCAATGATTGTCACGTTGTTCAAGTCGGCAAAGATATAAGCGTCTTCCCATGGGACACCAGCCTAGATAGAAAGACCCCCTTGAGGACACATCGCTCGGTCATCGTCCAAGAACACGTACACCAATAGTCATCGCTGGGTATGATTTATTGCCTCCATCTGGGACAAACGACGCGTTATAAGAGATCTATTTACAGAAGGATAAGTATGAAAGACAATGAATCAGCAGAGTCACCTACATGCTCCAAATTTCGAGTCTTTAGGGGAAGTTAAGCTCAATTTCAACGTAGTATTTAAGGTTTCCAACTAACCCACAATCCCAATGATCCAGCGACGCTCGAACGACCAAAATAATCATGTCCGGAGTTCTTAATTGATAGGGGTACTCCAGTAGCATTCGAAAAATTAAATGCAGATTGGATATCTGTGTAGTTTCGGATATCAATCTATGAAATGGTAGATTTATCACTAACGTTAGCTCTAAACTTTAATGGTGACGATCCGATACACGTACATAATGCGGTGCGATACTTCCTTGTTCGCAAGGCAAATCAGTCCAAGCTAAGGAATCACTAGCATTCGCTGCATCCAGAGCGCATTGTGAGTTCGTGCTCATGCAAGATTCCCACTGCGTGTTCATGAAATTGTTAAATTGACTTGAGCGGAAAGTAGCATTAGAATAATTTTGCTGAATGATATCGCATTGTTCTTGGTCAGGTGTCACAGAGTGACCGTTGACCTCAGAAAAACAGGAGGACGAAAAAGGTATGGCTGTGAAAAGACGACCTCCGACAGTATTATTGAGAGCATTCCAATCGCTTATCGTAGAGACTGTCGCATGAGCGATGTGTACCGCAAACACAAGCGGAAGAAGAACCAAGTCCATACGAGGGGAGAAGTTGGAAGCGGGCGAGAAATGTCGAGGTCTATATTGTAGTACCCTAGTCAATTATCTTCCAGCCCATCGCTTCTTGGCTTTGCGGGCCCAGGTTACTCTGTTTCATAATCTATTATACCATGTTTTACCTTTACCTTCCCTGCTCATTCAGTTTGACAGAAAGCTATACCTCTACACCCACCTGTAATTCTGTTCTCGACCATTCTGTACAGTCCCGACAGTTGCAGGTATTTCATTGTTGCTTTCCCGTTTTTCCTCCTTGTTCCTAGTCTAGTTTGTTCCTAGTCTGATTTGTTCCTAGTCTAATCTGTTCCTAGTCTGGTTTCATTAATCAAGACTTTGGACCGGCATGTTTGGCGCCCAGAATCGTTGTAATTTTCAGTCTTGGTCTTCGACGGCGGTGCTGCCAAGTCATTACCCTCCATAAAAAAACTGCCCCGCTGTCTGCCCAATACTTGAATAATAAATGAGAACTATCTGGAACAGTCAAATCGGTTTACTGATTTGAGTAGCTGGTAATCTCAAGTATTTTTATGCTGTTCGGTTTCAATGGCACTACAGGTGCCGTGATGACTAACCCTGAAAATTACAAAGATTTTCGGCTCTAAAAAAGCATGTCGAGTCATGGTAGTTTTGGTGCTGGATAGTATAGCATCAATAGACATAAATTAGCCACGCTATTGCAAACATACTCTCTTCACATTAACATTCTTTAATCCATCAAGATCTTCTCAATTGGCGCTCAAATCGTGTTAGTTCAAGCCCTTGCGATCAGTTGAGAAGTTGATGGGGTAGGTGCGAAGCAGAGAGAGATGAAGCAGAAAGCCAAGCAGCCCTATTAGAGCTGTAAGCGAAGGTAGAGCAGATAAACGAACGAAGAGGTTATCTGATTGGGTAGGTATTCATATCGGAGACTGGCCTCAAAGTGACCGCGGGATCACAATACGGACGTTCACGGAGTGCCTGCAGGTTGGTGGATGTGAGTTCTAACCAACCGAAGTTCTCAAACTAGATAAAATATGAGTACAAGGGATCAAGATGCAGAAAGTACACATACTATCATAAACTGACCTCTCTCCTCCAATCCCCCGCACCCGTCTCCACAATATTCATGTCGCTTATTTCTTACCACTTTCTTAAGAGAATCATGACTTTGACCGGCAGCCATCCAATTAGATGATTTTGTTGGAACGAGGGCATGGTCAAAAATTAGTCAGAGACAGCATCAAAGTCTCGTGTGATGGTGAAGGATTTGAAGCGGCGTCCAAAGCTGAGCGGAAATAGAGGCGGAAAGCGGAGTACGATAAGACTCATACAACCTGCTGCCATTAAAAACTAGTCCCAGTCTGACAAGGATGAGGAGGATGAAAGTCCAGGGAAACTTCCTCTGTCTCTGGTTTGTTAGTCCTGAGAATTTGAGCATACACACATATAATTATTGATTGCAAGTCCAAAGTTCTCTCTTTTTCACCGCGGGAATTTTACAATGCCGGCAGCTCAGAAAGCCAGAGGTTTTCCAGAGGTTCAGAATAAAAAGTCCGCATTTTTTACAATGAGGCTTGTTAAAATAATATCGCCGAGGTTATTTGAAGATTATCCTTAAATCGAGGATATGTTGAGGTTATGGTGAGGTTATTTTAACTTACAAATATTCTCACCATAGTTGCTGCAATGTCATTCTAAAAAGCCTCGTTGCAAAAAATGTGAGAATTTTGTTCCGAAGCTCCATAAAACCTTCGGCTTTCTGCCTAACAGGGATTGTGAATTCCCCGCAGTGTTTGGAGCCAAATTTTAAATCATTACTTCTATTGTTGCATTCCATGAACCAAGTACTGCACAACAAGGCGATCAATAATAGTGGGAAAGGAATTGAATGTCAGTTGTACTCATTCAATGAAAAATGACAGCGGCGCATAAATAAACAGTTACAATAAACGGTAATACAATGGCAATAAAAGCAAACCATATAAAAATAAACAGAAAAGGGGGAGGGGATTGGATAATTGTAAAATTATCCAAGGCCCAAAAGTTTATACCTACATCATACGTAGGTATAACTATAAATAATAAGGTATAGTTTGGTACATTTTGGCAATGATTGCGATTGATCCTGGTCTAGTCAGTTTCATATTGGGATTTTTCTGGATGCTTGCTGGTGGAGGCCTAGATAGTAAAAGGTTTGTCAGATATTTGAAAGGAAAGTAAGAATTGCATAAGTCACCTTAGAGACAATTTGCTTGAGCTCAGTAAATTTATTTTTCATTTGCTTGAACAACCGTGGGGGTGGTTGCATGGAGTCAATGTACTCATTATCTGACATCAGCAATGAAGAGCTGGAGGTAGGGCAGAAGCCTCTGAAACAGTCAGTCCAATGTGTGCCATGAGCAAAATGGCTCAAATCCAAAGAAACCTGGGGAACGTTGGAAATAAAAAGCCGCAAGGGAGGAACAGCAACTTCTGTACGATACTCTGGGGGGATCCAAAGAAGAAGAGATGCATCAGAACCTCGGATCCATCCATCATTGTGGAGAAGAATGTTGTGGAAAGGTTGGTAGGAGTGATACTGACAATGATCAGGATGCCAAGGACAAAATGATAAAACATAAACAAGCTGAGTCACATAATGGGGGGAATGAGAATTACTGGTAATGCTGTCAGTGTGTTGGTGAGTGCTGTCATAAATTCGAGAGCTAGCATTGCTGAAACTACCTCTATGAGCAAAGGTAGGGGTCATTGAGCTTGGGTATGAAAGCCTGTGTACAGGAGTTCCACCAGAATTTCCAGGGCTTGCATCCCATATACGCACTGAGCAATCATTGGAGCTGGATACAATTCTCTTTCCATCTGGAGAAATAGCCACAGAACTAATGTAGTTTGTATGCCCCTGAAGAGGCTCTCCTATAGCATTTCCACTCTCTGCATCCCATATTCTCAATGTGCAGTCAGCTGATCCTGAAATGATTCTCTTTCCATCTGAAGAGAAGGAAGCAGTAGTGACATAATCTTCATGTCCTTGCAATGACTTCCCAATAGCAGTGCCAGTTTCTGCATCCCATATTCTAATTGAATGGTCAAATGACCCAGACACAATCCTCTGGCCATCTGGAGAAAAGGCTACAGAATTTACAAAGTGAGTATGTCCCTGCAGAGGCCTTCCTATTATATTTCCTGTCTTTGCATTCCATATTCTAATTGAGCAGTCATCAGATCCAGATAAAATCCTTGTTCCATCTGGAGAGAAAGCAACAGACCGGACATAGTGAGTATGCCCCTGCAGGGCCTTGCTCACAGCCTTCCCAGTATCAATATCCCATATCAACAATGAGCAGTCAGATGATCCTGATACAATCTGGTGTCCATCTGGAGAGAAAGCAACAGATGTAACATAGTCAGTGTGTCCTTGCAGAGGGCTCCCTATAGCAGTCCCAGTTTCTGCATCCCATACTCTCACTGAGTAATCATTTGATCCTGATGCAATCTTTTTTCCATCTGGAGAGAAAGTGACAGATCGAATATAATCTGTGTGCCCCTGTAGAGGCTTCCCTAAAGCATTACCAGTCTCTGCATCCCATATTCTTACAGAGTTGTCATCTGATCCTGATACAACTCTCTGTCCATCAGGAGAGAAAGCCACAGAGTTGACATAATCCCTATGACCTTGCAAGTACTTCCCAGTAACTCCATCAGTCTCAGCATTCCATACTCTAACAGAGCAATCATCTGATCCAGATACAATTCTCTTCCCATCTGGGGAAAATGCAACAGAATTGACATAATCAGTATGGCCTTGCAAAGGCTTTCCAATAACAGTTCCAGTCTCTGTATCCCATACTCTCACTGAGCAGTCATCTGATGCAGATGCAATTTTCCTCCCATCTGCTGAAATGCTAACAGAATTCACAAAGTGGGTATGTCCCCACAGAGGTTTGCCAACAGCATTTTGGGTCTGGGCATCCCATATTCTCACTGAACGGTCATCTGATGCAGACACAATTCTTCTGCCATCTGCAGAAAATGCAACAGATCTAACATAGTGTGTATGTCCCTGCAAAGGCCTCCCTATAATGGATCCAGCCTCTGCATCCCATATTCTTATTGAGCAATCATGTGATCCAGATACAATTCTCTCCCCATTTGGAGAAAAGGCAACAGATCTAACATAGCCTGTGTGCCCAAGCAAAGGTCTACCAGCAGCATTTCCAGTTTCTGCATCCCATATTCTAAGTGAGCAGTCAAATGATCCTGAGACAATTTTCTTTCCATCAGGGGAAAATGCAACAGATCTTACATAGTGTGTATGACCATACAGGGGCCTTCCTATGCCCTGACCTGTCTCTGCATTCCAGATTCGTACTGAGTAGTCAGAAGATCCAGAAATAATTTTCTTCCCATCTGGAGAGAATGCAACAGCATTAACATAGTGTGTATGCCCACACAGAGGCTTTCCAACAGCATTCCCAGTCTCTGCATCCCATAATCTGATAGAGAAGTCATCTGATCCAGATGCAATTGTCTTCCCATCTGGAGAGAAAGTAACAGCATTGACATATCCAGTATGCCCTTGAAGAATTGCCTGTATGGATGGCCAGTGTTCCTTGTGCCCCTTACAAACTGTAGTCAAATTTTGAAAATATCCAAGAAAGGCATTCCGTAGCATTGAATTTGCAGGGAGAAAAGGAAGTGCAGAGACATATAAATGTGGTGTAGATTCTGTCATCATTTTGCCAAAGATATAAATAAATTGTTTAATTTCAGTGGCCATGCCTTGTAGGCGTAAACGGTCTTTGGAACCCTATTCCAATTGTAAATTATGAGCACATGGGATTGATTTGTTGAGCAGATCCTTTATCTTACCTTGATACCCTTCATTGATTCCAGCACATTCTCCATACTCCGTGATATAACATTAATTCTATTTAGAATACTAAGAGCTTCCATCCAAAAAATTGAAGATGTGAAAAGAAATCTCTTAATTATAGCCAACATCTGTTTATTGCATCGAAAATGTACAAGATGAACGTCCCAGAAGCAACAAGCATATGACATCTCTGGAAGTATTCCAAAGCTAATCCTATCTGCCAATTTGTCAACTTTATAGTTTTGCAAATATGAACTGGGTAAGTTACACATATTGAAATGCAGTTGCTCTGTCATAAGGATTATACTTCCTGCTGCCATAATCTTATGGCCTTCAACTAAATCAATTGCAAAATCTCCACTTCTACTTTTATCCAGTAGGAAATCACGAATCGATGTATGAACAGGCCGAATTGGCACATCCCACTCATTGATGCCAGTCAGCAGGGACCCAAACCAAGGAATTATTGCTTCTACTCCTTCCTCTCCATTTTTTTCTCCCTTGTAATGTGAATATGCAATCTGAAGACGTTGTAAAGTGGACTTGGAAAGTGGTTCAGATGCTGCCAGAATCTGAGCAATTACTTTTCTGTACTCTTTCATGACATTATCATCTTTAACATCTAAGATTTCTTCAAGAATCGATTTGTACAAGTGATCGAGAGGGTTGAATTTTGTATCTTGGAATGCCATGAACTTTTCAAATCGTTGCTTCACCTTCATACCCAGTCTAACTTTATGATGGAGAGCTTCACAAACAGTGTGAGCCCACTGAAAATGCTCTTCAGCTCTCTCCGCCAGGATTTGACATTGGTCAAGGTTAAAAATCCCCTGCCTAATGGACTGTTCCATTCTGTAGATGACATATTTATATATGTCATGCTTTGTATTCCTGAGTTCACTCATATTCTGAATGTAAAACTGGTTTGCATATCTATCCAGAATTTCTGTAACATCATTTTCCAGCCGAGATGTCACCAAAACTCGAAAGTTATGTGGAAGTTCATGTATCCCATCCATGAGAATAGAGAAGAATTTCATTCTAGGATCACCATCTATATGAGGTCCACATTCATCCAGTGCATCTATTATAATTACTACTGGCCGAGATTGAGGAACTAACTGAGCAGGTTTTAGAATCAGGCTCTGCCACTGCTCTTTAAGGCTAGGACTGATTAACACATAAGGATCTTTGTCCAGTATTTCAACCAGGCCTGCTCCAAACTCTGGCACATACATAGCCAAATTAAATGCAATACTTTTTATAGCCTTGCTTGGAGTCTGTTCCATAGAAAAAGTTTTGTCAAAATGGAAGAATGATCCAAGGCAATCTTCCTCCCTGCACTTGTTTCCAATGGTATGAGCAATGGCAGACTTTCCAGTTCCTGCTGTACCATAGAGAAAAAAGGTTTGGGGTACATTCGTCTTTGTGCTGTGTATCCACTGGGATATTTTCTGAATAATTTCAACCCTAGTATCCTTCAAACAGATCTTGTCACTGTCAAGAAGGGCTTTGCGGTCAGGGTTGAGCTTTTTCAAAAGCTTGCGCTCGACTTCATCTGTAAAAATTTTAAGTAGGAGAATTAGTTTGAAATTCTGTTATCGCACCTTTTGAAACTGTATTGTTCACTGTCGTATACTGATCACCTTGAACATTGGTGATATTGGAGTCATAAATTTGCGCACTACGGGCACCGGGAAATAGAGCCATGCCTATATGGTGTCAATAATAGTGGTTCGGGGACAAGAAGCGGTAGTCACGCTGTCACATTTTGTGTCTGTCTTATATGAATCATAAAGGGCGGAACGCTGAGCTCTAACCTCAACTGATGGGAAGAAAGAACTGCGCAACATTCACACTGCTTGCAGTATAGCCACCTCATGTTCGGAGCCGAAAGCTGATTCACAGCTTTTGACAGCTTGCGAAAGCAACACTGTGATGGCACCATGAGGAGGCGGGTAGGACTCTCTGCAATTCCATATTGGTCCATGTAACCTTCGCGCAATATTGTTATATTGCTATGAATAGGTGAGCCCCTTCAAAAAGATCCCCTTAGGTTGAGTTGGTTGAATGAGTGTTGGGCTGGTTCCAATTCAACTTGAGCTTGAATCACGCTGCGGCACCGCAGCGGACTAAACTGTCGGCGACCTAAAGCTGTAAGCATATACTGTGGTCAAATTCAAATACGGCGCTAATCATCCGATCATGACGGGAGTGAAGCAGAGTCTCTTTTCGGGACAGAATACGCATCCACAAGACTCAACAGGAGACTACTTATTTCTATTTCCGACTAATACAAGCTCCGGCTGAATGGCTCATGGACATCATATCACCAAAAAGGCGTTGAACGCTGTTCGGGACACCGCAACTTGGCGCAGAATAAAATCTGACGTGGACGAGATATTGGAGTAATGTTAGACGAAGAGTTTAGGGCATGTCACCATACCCATATATCTTACATCCGTATTTCCAGCTTCTGCAAGCTGAGACCGTCGCGTTTAAGGTATGTACGGTCAAAAATTCTAACAATTCGACTGAGTTGAGTCAAATCCATCTTGCGGCTCTAACGGTAGAGAGCAAAAAGCTCCGCAGCCTGGTGTAACAGCGACCGGATTATTCCAGACCGGACTCTAAAGCTTTGACATCATCAATGACGCGACGCGCTCCATTTTAATTGTAATAGCCCGGACTCTCGGGCGTTCATTCTCAGAGATCCCGCGCTTTGGACTGCAGGGAACATATGAGGGCTGATGCTTACAGCATACACTCAATAACACACCTGTTTATCCAGACTATGATGTGCACGCGCTCGAATTTCGCACTTCTTCGCTCCACGAAGATGATATGTATACCCAATCACTCAGAAAGATGCGATTTGCTCAAGAGAAGCATTAATATGTACCCGGGAGATTGAATGTATGCAGGCTAGTATAAAAGACGATTATGTCGACGTGATTGGGGCAGAAAGGTTCATGAAACTATTTGTGTATGAATGACCAAACTAAGCTAGGAAAAGATAAAAATATAGTTCCATCAATGTAGAGTAGCCTTGGTAATATCGATACATGGGTATCATCTTGAGCGTCTTGAGCATCTTCACTTGAAAACAAAAGGCCGAAATAACTATTTCTTCTATCGGGTTTCACTAAGCGCTGGTTTTTACTCTTCGCGACCTGAGAATTAATAGTATCGCGACCCTCGTTAAAAGGTCAACAGGGAGTCCAGTATATACCTGTTCCCTAACAAGATCACAAATTTACAATGACGTGAAAATGAAAGGAAGATTGACCGCAGTCAAATCGAAGTTCTTCTGTGTAATAGTACTGTTCGCAGAAGATATTGTAAGATCCAAAAACGTCGCGCTGAAGCTAATGTTCGCGGTGAAGAATGCAAATTTTCCATCAGGAGGGTTGCTTGCATCAAGCTGGAGATCGGTTGTATTGATAGTCGGCGTGAACGGAGGATTTGCATTGAGGCTGGGGGTGAATGAAGCTACGGATGCGCCAGATGAAGCACTGTTTTCACGGACCTACAAAAATAATAAGCAAATGTCAAAGCAGATATCTGAGCATGCATGCATACCGCCACTACGAGTTTCATAAATTCCTCCGATACCGGTCCTGAATGTGCCACAATTCTTTCAGTTCGAACAACATCAACAAACACCGAATCTTGATCAATCACAAATCCAGCCCCTCCATTATCAACAGTAATCGGCTCGGAACCATCATTCTCATTGATCTCGAACCAGAACTTGGAAATTGAAGACGTCGCGTTTATAGTCGCATTGAACGGGTATCTTGTAGCTGTAACCTCCTGCATTTGGCCGATTATAGTGAAAAACACATTTTCAGTACTGTTTGACGGCTGAGAGCAGCCACTGGGAGGGCAAAACAATCCCTGTCGATCAGCCCACAGCAAAGTCACCGTGCGGCTTGGATTGTCGTTCATAACCTACCAAAAGAGTTACGCAAATTTGAATATATACTGATCATGATTTTGAGGGTACGCACGCGTATGGCAGTGGCCATGAACAATGACCCATCACGGTAAGTAAACTGAGGGTCAGTGACAAGATACTCGAATGGTTCAGTGATAGGATCTGTGAGGTTCACATTACTGGGGACGGTGTTGAGCATTCGCTCGAAAAGGCTGGAACATGTTTGATTGAAGTTGGCCGGAGATAGCAGACTGGAGCCAATTGAAGAGACAATTCAGTTAATGGGGATGAAGTTACTTGAAGAGGCACGAGCCATACCTTTGCATTGTGGCATTACCGTCGCTAGAAAAAATACGGAAATCTGACCTGGTTGTGACATTCGGGCCTACAACAAGTGGATTTTGGGTAGTGTTTTGCAGATATTCGGAGACACTAAAAAGAAAGTGAAGTTTCATCAGGTGGACAATTATCGATACGCCAAGATTTCACTTACACGGCGGTGTCAAAGGCAGGCGTCGTATCAAAAGTTTGCAAAACTGTCGCACTATCTGTAACAACCAAAGGAAAGTCCACTTGTCTGACTCCACCCAGAGTATGTCCACACGCAACGAGAGCTATCATTTCAGTGGGGGTAAATCCTTGACGACGGAATGACTCCGCATGGCTAGCAAGATCTTGCTGTGGCTCTGGGACAGTCGGTGGTCCGGCCTCTGTAGCGTCAACACGACCAGCACTGAAAGGAATGAAGGGGCCTCCGCATCCAGCAACGGCCATAATGGCCCCTAAGGCAATCACATCTGCCACTGCGGACGGAGGTTAGCAGATTCATTCTTTGTTGATAGTTAAGTCTCACATACTTCCAAAAAATGGAGATATTATTTGGAAACCATTGAAATCATTTAGCGACGCAAGCATTCCTTCACCGACATTCTATCAAGTTATCATGAAGGACCTACTGCTGAGGCAAGAATGAATAAAAAGAATGTAGATACCTGTGATCTGTCAAGTTCGTATTGAATCGAAGCATCGAGGCCTCCAGTGCCATCATCGACGTTATGAGTAGACATGTCATGATAAGCCTGCCCAGAGAGTTTCCAAAACCACTTCATGCTAATTATGCAAATGATAACTCACGATACGAAGCCATTGCGCCGGTATAGTACTGTCATTCCGTGGAGGGCAGCCTTCCGCAAGAATGTCCACTGGGCCTTCATAAAGCTGTCTATCCGCATAATTTAACAAAGGATTGGGCCATTGGAATGTCGAAAAACTTTGGACGAGGCGACCGAGAGCACAGACTATGAAGGCTTGAGCAAACAAAAATTGGGGAAGCGGTTTCATGGTTGATGATTTGGAAGTTGATTGTCTTTTGCAGTTTAAGTACTGCATACGACGATAAGCCATTTCTAGAAGCTGGTGTCTGTACCTTTCTATTCTATAGGATAAGGGGAAAACTAGCCGCAATTTTGAAACTTTCAACTGAATATAGGCGAACTTTTGCCTCTTTAGACTGTCAAACAGGCCATGATCAATAACTGAGCGACGAAGGCACCTGAAAAAAATTCAGTATCCTGACAGCGTTATAGAGTTATTGATACTGTTAATGAGAATATAAACTGCCAGAGAGACGGGAAAGAGCAGCGACGTTGAAGAACAACTCGGCTTCACAATCCCGAACAGCATGAATTGATCATACGTACTCTGAGACATTGAACGTATCAAACCTTCAAGCTTCAAGTTTTATAGGGCTTCAAGAGTTTAAAGAAGTCGTCAAGTGCGGGAAGTATAATCAAGTTCTACAACAAAAGACGCTGAGAAGCTGAGAAAAGCTAGATCAAAGTTCACACGGTCGTCACCGGCTTGATCATTCTCCCGAAGTCAGAGAACACGAGATGATTCAATTGCTGAAATTTACATTCAACTCCTTTTATATTCCCTATCCGCCCATTCTGAGCGGTGGGCTCCTGCAATCGTTTATGAGTAAGGTTCGTCTTTGTGTTAAGAATTGGTTACAGACAGATTCCCATTAGAACATGAGCTCCCAGTACATCCGGACGTGGAAATCTGATAGTAGAGGAATTGACTACTACACGCAAACACGTGCAGATTGCATCTTTCCACGAATGAACTGAGAACTGCTAAAATTTATCTCAGACTCTTTCTTCTAAAAGTGCTGTCCCATCAAGAAACACCGAGAGCATTGTTTGGATGCAAGAAAAAAGTTGACAAGGAATATGCGTCCTATGTCTATAAAGCGAAAGCCTATATCCAAACATCCCAAGACGACAAGCTTTATTTCTCCTTGCTGCAGCAAAATCTGGTGAAATGAAATTTGAGATAACCTGAATCAGAACAAGAAAGCTTGAAATTTTAGATAAATTCATGACTGACAACTGCAACGATTCTGCTCTAACCTCCGCAGTATGTGACTACTCATTTGTCTTCTAATATGCTCCCTCTTAATTTTCACATTTATTAGACTTATTATTTCACCGTCGTCACATTATGCAGTCGTTTATGCGTAAAGTCTTTAATGAATCGACCCTCATATTTTCTGCTTCCTCTGCTTTGTTTCTCAGTGCTTGGGAGATGTGCCGGCTGGGGCCCGGCTCAGGCTCAGGCCCCGGCCTCAGTCAGCTACATAAATTTATATAATATTAGTCATGTGACTCGAGTCACTACCTTAGATCCCACATTCACATTTTGCATAGAAAGAAAAGTGAACAGTGCCAATAAAATTGAGTAATACAATGCATAATGGACATCTCATTATCTTCAAACAAAAATTTTAAATAATATATGTGATTTCTATTGGTATTTTGAGACTTGGGAAAGCCTCGGCCCAAGGCCCCGGCTGCCGGCTTACCAAAATTCTGAGCCGGGCCCTGAGCCCTTCTTGAGCCGGTATAAGGCTGGGGCCCGGACTACCCGGCTCAACGGCTCTGAGCCGGAACCGGCACATCACTAGTTTCAATCCAGTCTCATCCTTTACTTACTTCTGATGTACAATGATCTGTACCCATTACTGTATAATAATGTAATGGAACAATGTAGTTCTGGGGGCCCGTGAGCTCTTAGTTCAATCAGGGGGAGAAGGAAGAAGGAAAACCAGAAGTTTAGAGCCATTGGGCATCTGCAAGCACTGTAAAAGCCCAAAATTGGTAAGCTTATGCATTACGGATTCAGGCTGATGTCTCAATCACTTGGAAGCCTGCGCATCATCAAGGTTGAGAAGGGGTCTGTGAACGAAGGATTAGTAGTGTTCAAGAGGGTGGGAATGAATGAAGTTACTGATGCGCTAGTTGAAGCACCATCACCCTGGACCTATGCGCATTCTAAGCACTCATGGGAAATAGGATATCAAAAGGGCACACATACCGCCACAACAAGGTTCACAAATTCATCAAATATCCCCCCTGATTCTACTGAAAAAATTGCACTTCGACCAACATCAATAAATACAGAATCTTGTTCAATCACAAATCCAGCGCCTCCATTGTCAATAACAATCAGCTCGGATCCATCATTCTCATTGACCTCAAACCAGAACTTTGAGATGGAAGAAGTCGCATTAATAGTTGCATTGAATGGGTATCTTAGTGCAGTAACGCCTTGCATTTTGCCAATTATGGTGAATAATACATTTTGTGTACCGTTTGACTGCTGCGAGCAACCATTAGGGGGGCAAAATGATCCCTGTTGATCAGTCCACTGCAGAGTCACCGTGCAGCTTGGATTGTCATTCATAACCTATCAATACAGTTACTCAACTTAGAGCAAACTGATCATAACCTTGATGACACGCACGCGTAGAGCAGTGGCCATGGACAATGACCCATCCCGGTAGGCAAACTGAGGGTCAGCAACAACATAGTTGAATGGTTCTGTGATAGGGTTGGTAAGATTCACATTACTGGGGATGGTGTTGAGCATTCGCTCAAAAAGGCTGGAACATGTTTGATTGAAGTTGGCCGGAGATAGCAGACTGGAGCCAATTGAAGAGATAATTCAGTTAATGGAGATGAATCTACTTGAAGAGGCACAAGCCATACCTTTGCATTGTGGCATTACCATTGCTAGAAAAAATATGGAAACCTGACCTGGTTGTGACATTCGGGCCTACAACAAGCGGATTTTGGGCGGTGTTTTGCAGATATTCAGGGACACTACAAAGAAAGCAAAGTTTCATCAGGTGGACAACTATCGATATGCCAAGATTTCACTTACACGGCGGTGTCAAAGGCAGGTGTCATATCAAAAGTTTGCAAAACTGTCGCACTATCTGTAACAACCAAAGGAAAGTCCACTTGTCTGACTCCACCCAGAGTATGTCCACACACAATGAGAGCTATCATTTCAGTGGGGGTAAATCCCTGATGATGGAATGACTCTGTGTGGCTAGCAAGATCCTGTTGTGGCTCTGGGACAGTTGGTGGTCCGGCCTCTGTAGCATCAACACGACCAGCACTGAAAGGAATGAAGGGGCCTCCGCATCCAGCAACGGCCATAATTGCCCCCAAGGCAATCACATCTGCCACTGTCAGTCAAAGTTAGCTCATTGTTTGCCCACCCACAGACACCTCTCACGTACTTCCAAAGAATGGAGACACTATTCAGAAACTATTGAAATCATTGAGTGAATCGAGCATTCCTTTGCCAACATTCTATTGAGTCCTAAGCAAGGCATATCTCAAGACAAGAGGAAGTAGTTATCTGTGATCTGTCCAGTTCATACTGAACCAAAGCATTGAGTCCTCCAGTGCCATCATCTACATTGTGAGTAGACATGTCATGATATGCCTGGAAAGAGGGAATGTTACCTGGCACACTTCACGCTAATTGTCAAAGAGATTACTTACAATACGAAGCCATTACGCTGGTATAGTGGTATTATCTCGGGGAGGGCAGCCTTGTGTAATAGCGTCTAAGAAACCTTCATAGAGCTGCCTATCCATGTAACTGAGCAGGGGGCTCGGCCACTGAAATGTCAGGAAACCTTCTCCAAGGTTTCCGAGAGCACAAACTATAAGGGCTCAAGCAAACAACGGTTTAGGAAGCAGTTTCATAACTAGAGAACTAGCGAGACAATCAAGTTTTTCATCTTAAGTACCAATCACACTCTATATGATATTGAAACTTACTCTTCTGGAAAGTTGTAGGCTGCACCTTTCATTACTATTGAGCAAGGGAAAAACTAGCCGCAATTCTGAAAATTTTGAACAATACTTTACATTTCTTGACTAGCAAACATGTGCTACTCAATGGTTCAGTAACAAATGCACCTGAGGAAGCTTGGTATCCTAACTGCGGTTTCCATAAAGCTGGAAATATTCAGCCTTGTGAGGCCTGATAGCACAACTGGATCGTGCATACTCGACGACAATACATTGTAAACCTGTAACATGCCTTTCATTACCTATGTTTGATTCTATTCATATTTCCTTTCCTTCCCCAGGCTTCTCCGATCCCTCATTTTGCCTTCATTTCAGGTGGCATATTGTCATGAAAACTAGAGCGGAGCTTGAGCTTTTGTCAGGTACACCCGAGGAGTATTGAACACCATCTCAGACGATTCAGGTCTTATGCTATCGCCAATGACTTGAGAATGGGATTCAAGACTCCTCGTATAAACACTGAAGCATTGAGACTACTGTGATTTGACTCACGGGGACGACGAAATGAAGATTTTACCTGTTTCATACAAATAGCCAAGCTGTTGCAGCGTTCAAAGACCGGGCCCTCAAGTTTGAAGAGCAGAGGTCGCTCAGAGTCCGCAACGACAAGAGAATGTAAGAGAATGATTTGGAACTGACAAAGCATGGTTGGTAGCTAGCACAGGACAGGCAAAGGGTAGGCGATACGCCAATCAGAGTGGGAAATATGAACCGAATAACCAGCAGGACACCAGCATGGTATAGAGGGTTGATGAGAGAACGACGTTGGTGAATGACTACAAATTCTTTGTCTGGATGACATATCGAGTGTAATAGAGCGAAAGGAATAGTGCAAGCAGGCAGGAAGAGACAGGATGGGATTATTGAAGTTCAGGCAAATGTGTTGCAGGACCCAGTTCTAATGAGCACATTAATCTCCTCATCCTCGAGCATCATGGAGCTCACTTCCTTGTACACCTTCAAGCACTCAATCCAAGCCCAAGACCCTTCTGTTGCCAAGGTCATCTTAGTTCAGCATTCAATCTTGCTGGTGCATCGGCCAGAAAGAGCCCCGATACAAGGGTCCATAGGGATTGTGGATATAAAGTCTGACTGGCAGAAGTTCTCGTCCTGAACAAGATAAGCGCTAAGAGCAGTGTTTGAGAGAAGACAGAAGCTGGCCACACTGTTGCAAAGTTACCATCTTTGTGTCCTCCGATCCCTCCAATCCATCCTCCTCAACATTCCAACAGTCCAATTTGAGCCCGTCTGTCATTGGTACTTCTCCCTATGATTGGTTCCTATTCAGTGTATTCGTCACTAATGCAATAGAGTCATTAGTTGACAAAGGGTAAGATGAGCTTTTCGGAGAAAGTTAATCGAGGAACTGTTGCTCCGTGGCGAATGACATGAGAAGAAGCAACATATTGGTTGTTAGATATCTCTATCTCAACCTTTTGCGTAATAGCTGGCAGCTGAGGTTGGGTTCGCATACGTGGGTTGTTGGATACGCGAGATAGGTTTAGATTAACGGTCGAAAAAGTCTCAAGAGTGAACCAGAGCATTTGAGTATGGCTTGCGGCTTTCTGCTGGCTATGATGTCGACGTCGTGTTCGAGAAAAAAAAAAGCGAGTAACAATGAGCGGAATTTTGGTTATCCCGGACCGGCAGGCATTGATCAATTACAATTCGATGCAACAGATATTTCGTCTTGTTCACAATACGGAAAAGAATTCAAACATCTCCCCTGTATTCACTCTTTCGGGGAAGTCTAAGTTGAAAGTCAACTGTTTAAATACCTTAAAGGGAAAACCGCATCCGACCCAAATCACTACGGCGGTTCTGATTTTTCTCGGCCGTTATTATTACTGTAAATAGATTTGGAATGAATTTTTGATTTCGAGCGAAAAAATACTCGAAATTTGGAGCTTTTTTCGCCCGATATTGGAATCGAAAAAAAGAAGACAATTAAATCTGCATTTCGCTCGAAAAAAATGTTAAATATTCCTTTCTAATTTCAATTGATAAAAGGCATTGATTTCGGGCATAACAGGATTAGAATTTCCTTTGTAGTTCAATTTAGATTTCGTCGGTCATTCAATTCCTTTCACGGCCGAAAAAGGAATCCTTTTTCGATCGCAAAATGATTGTAATTACGCCTAGGGAAACATAATGGTCAGTTCCAGCCCAGGAACTTGATTACTCAGCCCAGTTTCCGGCCGGTT
>KN834794.1:358247-371655 GCA_000827265.1 Collybiopsis luxurians FD-317 M1 | reverse complement strand
CGAGCGAAAAAATACTCGAAATTTGGAGCTTTTTTCGCCCGATATTGGAATCGAAAAAAAGAAGACAATTAAATCTGCATTTCGCTCGAAAAAATGTTAAATATTCCTTTCTAATTTCAATTGATAAAAGGCATTGATTTCGGGCATAACAGGATTAGAATTTCCTTTGTAGTTCAATTTAGATTTCGTCGGTCATTCAATTCCTTTCACGGCCGAAAAAGGAATCCTTTTTCGATCGCAAAATGATTGTAATTACGCCTAGGGAAACATAATGGTCAGTTCCAGCCCAGGAACTTGATTACTCAGCCCAGTTTCCGGCCGGTTCCTGGGTTAGAACTGACCATTATGTTTCCCCAGGCGTAATTACAATCATTTTGCGATTGAAAAAGGATTCCTTTTTCGGCCGTGAAAGGAATTGAATGACCGACAAAATCTAAATTGAACTACAAAGGAAATTCTAATCCTTTTACTATGGTTGTTAGGGATAGTTCGGGGACAGGGATAGTTCTAATTCTAAAAAATTGCCAAAATAAAGGGCTTCCGCTACTTGGATGGCCATGATATTTTTTTTATAGCATGTTTAGATAGTAATGGTGATTTATATCTACTTACATTGGGAGATTTTGAAGGGGATACAGAGCTGTCGAGGGGATAGTAGATTCCCGAAACTGTTTACTTTCATCAAACCACCAGGAACACTATAATAATAAATAGAAAAAACAGATTAAAGTGACTAGAGCCTGATTTTACATTTTAAAGAGTCTAAATCCAAAATTTCATAACAATCCATGGAGAACTGAACGAATGAGAAACAAAACGAAGTGAAAGATGTGTCGAGCGTGACATTGAGTTAGTGGGAGGACATGCCGTCGGCTCGGCATGGAATACAAGCACTGTCACCACGCAAGTTCTTACTACAGGCTCTATGTCTGTACTTGTTGAAGTAACCAGTCCTTTTCTTGCCCCTGAAATTTTACTGAGACGTGCGCGAACTAACGAGCGCGAACAATTGCCGTCTAAGCCGTACCTGGCTGCAGTGCCGACTTGCGGCTTTTCCGTGACAACACTGTGACTGATATGTGGAACTATCCCTAATCTCCTCGGCCGCTGCCCGTTGAGCTCAGTAAAATTGCTAAAAATCCCAGAAATTCACTATAGGGGTTTTAAGCCCATAGGAATTCAGCTGTGTACTCAGAAAAATAATATTCAAAGAAATCATGAAATTATTCGCGTTTTGATGAAAATAGAACTATCCCTAACAACCATAGTATGCCCGAAATCAATACCTTTTATCAATTGAAATTAGAAAGGAATATTTAACATTTTCTCGAGCGAAATGCAGATTTAATTGTCTTCTTTTTTTCGATTCCAATATCGGGCGAAAAAAGCTCCAAATTTCGAGTATTTTTTTCGCTCGAAATCAAAAATTCATTCCAAATCTATTTACGGTAATAATAACGGCCGAGAAAAATCAGAACCGCCGTAGTGAATATTGAACGGCGCGGTCGGTTGGCTACTAGGGACGTCTGACATCAATCCTCACTGCTTCAAAATGTTGATTGTGTGATCATCGTTTTTAGATTTGATGAGTGTAAAACAACTGGGACAGCATTTAGATTCAGTTTTCTCTAGCGCATAACTTTGCAATGTAACTCTTGAGCCTATAAATTACAACTGACAAGTCCAGGTTGCTTACCAATTGCTTACTACTAGATCTGGCATAGGAAATAACCGATGTGCAGAATCTGCAGAAAGTTCAATCTTGATGAACATGAGACGAGGCTTTCAATTTCAATGCTCTACCTCATAAGTCAATGTGATTCGTGTCTCGAATGAATCACCTTTCTCTGAATTCTGGATCTCGACCAATGTGCATCTCATGTGAGGTTAAGAAGGTTTCTGTATGCGACGGAATGCCCTTTGAGTTTCAGCGATATTTATTGCGCTGTGACTAACGGAATAATGTATCTCCGAACTAGTGATTTCAAAGTGAATAGGTAGATCAGTGCATCCACCCTCGGTCAAGAGCTTGTGTCAAGATTCCTCATGCAAGGTACTCGGAAGCTTTTTTAATCATGTTTGAGAGTTTCCTTCGGCAGCCTTGCTTTACTTATTTAAGTAGCTCTAACCCAAAAAGTCTAGGTCAACCACAGGCAAAATGGCATACAATCGCAACTCACACAGCAAGGGGCTATGCCTCATACAGTCCGAGCTCTTGTGGGCACGCCATATGTATGCACTGGCCCAGAAAAGGCAGTAAACATCCCGGGCGCAAAATGTGCAACCTCTGGCTGTACCGACAGTTGGACGCAATATCAATCATTCTGGCAGATCGATATTCCAAGTGAGAATATGCCAACTATAATCTAAACAGCATTTTGTCTCTGCACGAGCTAACAATTCATTCTTGCCAGTTTTAAGAGTCAAGCTTGTCTCTGCTCATCGAACACTCTCGTTTTCCCCCTTATCATATACAAAATCCCGGACGACTTGAGCACTGTACCGGATAATATCAAATTTTCATCGCAGCATCTGCTGATTACTCGCTGCTCTCTGCACGAAAGATTGGTTATCATGGCTGATAAACCCGTTGATGCCTGGCTGGAAAGGTCGAGGCTCGATGGCATGATCTTGGATGGATTCACTTACGGTATGGACTTCGATTCTATCTTTAAACATCAGGGAGATACAAATAAATCCTCTGTTACTATCCTATTCAGGGATTTTCTTCTTATTCACTATCCAAGCCTCGCTTGCGGTCTATAGAACCCGTTCCAAGCATAGTAAGAGGATGACTCGAATTCTCTTCACCTACATTGGCGTTACCTTCGTCCTTGCAACCATTGGTGTAGCAGCCAACGCGCGTTATACGGAAGACATATGGATTAATTTTCGTGGGCAGCCAGAATGGGATCCAGGCTTTTTAATTGAAAATGAATTTAACTACTGGTACAATCGTCTCGCGGTCGATAGGTAAGCTAGCTTGCTCCCAGCAATCTGGACATTGATATTTACGAGTTGTATTCGTTCCAGTCAAGTCGTTCTAGTATGGATCATGAATGCCCTTCTGCTCTACCGCTGCTGTAGTGTATGGAGTTTTGCACGATGGATTATTGTTTTCATGGGTACAGTATATCTTGGTACTGTTGGTAAGCCCTTTTCCATTTCGGTATTTCGATGTAAGTATTACTGAGGTTTCTCATATTAGCCCTTTCAATGAGTGTCATGGTTTTCGCCGGGAAAAAAGCTCTATTCACAAGTTTAAACTTGGAAACCTCGTCTCTGGCCCTCTCTTGCACATACAACCTTCTATTTACCATTTTGGTTTCATTTCGTCTCCTCGCAGTCCGCAGGATCGTTCAACGAGCTCTTTCCCCTGAGCATGCTAAGCCATACATGTCTATCACTACAACTCTCATCGAGTCTGCTTCCCTCTACTTCGTCTCCGATTTGATATTTCTTGTATCTTTTGCGGTGCAAAGTAATGTTGAAAACCTCATCTTACTAGAGAATTGTTTGATTCAAGTACGCCAGTTTCCAGCTCTGTAATCCCTAATAAGCACTGATTTTTTTTTTGAAATAATTACTCTTAACCCCTTCCAGGCGATAGCTCAACTTCTTATCATTGTTAGAGTCGCTGAAGGGAGGGACTATGATGATGCAAAACGGACCAAGCAGATATTCGAGTCAACTTCAACTCAAGTACAGGTTCAAGTCCACACTGTACAGCATAGAGTTAGCGGAATGCGCACTGTCCAGGAAAATTGTGTTCAACTGGAGCTTACTGCAATGGGTGAAGATGGAGTCAGCACTATCTCAGCTCGAGATCGTAGAAAAACTAATCCTGACCGCAGCTATGACAGCGAGCTTGAGATGGTCTGATAATTTCATGTTTCTAAAGTGGATCCATTTGTATACTAGTTCTAAAGTAGAATTAGAAACAATAAACTATTATTGAAGGAATGTCCTATCTTATCCTGCTCATATGATAAATAAGAAAGGCGTATGAACGATGCAACGAGGTAAACAAATTTGTATGTATGCTTAATTGGAAAGAAGGGACGGCTGTGATCCGGTGGAGTCGACACCTCCAAGTCTGGTATTGACAAAATCCAAATGGGCTGCTGTTGCATTGTATGTGGAAAGTAGCTGAATGTATGGCTCCGGTGTAGATGAGTTTGATCCATCCACAAAACTGCCAAAGTAATGTAGCATGTAGATGTTGCGCACTGTTCAACCCATGAAGACAAACAAGCACAGTGAGATTCAAAACATAGGCTCTGAAGACAGTGGTATCAACGTACAGGTAGAATCTCCTAGAATGGCATCAAAGGCGCCGAGTTTCGTTGGATTGATAAAGTTAGGGGGTATCTCTATAATCTGTGGAAAAGTTTATAATTATAAACTCGGAAGCAACTTTAGTATTACGTTGGAGAGAAGACTTACCCCTCCAATACAAATGTCCTGGTCCTGCGAGTCTTGAATTCCGACGTACCCAGTAAGATTCAACGAAGTATCAAGCGGAGAAAGAGGATATTGTTGTCCAGCAAAAGAGAAAGAAACGTTGACCTCGTATGTACAGGGCAATCGCCATAAAGTGGGCAAAGATGCGAGTTCTGGATTCAAGTCCGAGGCGTTCACGATGCGCTGGGCTCCTGGTACACGCCCATATATACTGTCGACCACATCCTTTGGAAGCTGCGGAAGTAAAACATGATTATGAAGGTTTTCAGCTGGAAGAATTGAAGCTTACGTACCAAGGTAACACCGGTCCCAGAGTCAAGGAGAACAGATAATTGGTCATTTTGGGATGAGTTACCATATAGAGAAGTAGTATTGATTGCTTTTCCATCGGGACCTATGACCCCATTCGCATCGAGTAACGTCTCATACGGAGTTTGAAGCGCGATTGGTAATTTCGGCGACGAATAGATCTGTTCATACCCATCAACAACTTCTCCGATCGTGAATACGTTCTCCTGATTTTCGAGGAATGGCTGAGAGGATCCAGAGTTGGAGTATTCAAGCGGGGAATGTCCGAGAAGAAGGGTTATAAAATTATTCGTTGAATCTGTCGAGTTTTGTCTGAAAATACTATCCAAGACGGTGTCTCCCGCGCTGGAATTGAGAGCATATCGGATGGAGGAAGCATTCCCTATGGATACACCAATGATCCCCGACGTCCCTGAACTTAGCTGGCTCACAGCGGCATTCACTGTGTAATTCACAGATCCACGTTAGCTCACTCATAACTTGGAAGTAGGGGGCATGGAAATTAGACACTCACAGAAAGCTTGATTCTCAATCGTATAGCCTGCAAACTCGAGCTCGGCAGTTTCAATATATCCTAGCGTCATTGAATGTCAACTCACGGTCGTGCTTAGATAGATAACCGAAAAACCGCTCACCGGTACCATTCCCCCCTGCGTAGGTCACATTCAAAGGTATGCTGAGATTTTTGGAGTTTGGAATTTCTCCTGGTACGACAAGATTTGAGCTATAATTGAAGTAAGCAAGCATCATGTCAAGGAAAAGGTAACTAGTAAGACGAGAATAATAACGGGAATGTCCAGGTACATACCTCCCAGTATCGAGTTGAACTTCCACCGATTTTCCACCCAAAGTGATGTTGCAGGTGT
The DNA here is from genome assembly GCA_000827265.1 of Collybiopsis luxurians FD-317 M1. NCBI lineage: Eukaryota > Fungi > Basidiomycota > Agaricomycetes > Agaricales > Omphalotaceae > Collybiopsis > Collybiopsis luxurians. The sequence goes on along the minus strand of KN834794.1, from coordinate 366,016 downwards.
ATGATTGGTCTATAACGTTCGAAAGAAGCACCGTGTTCAGTGTTTCCGATCCATTGCCAATGTCATCGTCTCTCTTCCACTGGTAACGGTTCCCCCGAGAGTGAAGCTTATTGAGAGGAATTTTAGTTGCGGATGATATAGAAGTCGCACATGCTCCAAGGAGAAGAATAGCAGGGAGTCTGGTAAGAAGAGAATGATGACGTCGGGTTGGGTAGCCCATCCTGTTTAGTTAATCATCCCAAGGTGAGAGGTCTTTTATACCACAAATGTGCCCTCGGCATTTGCGTAAACTATGACCAAGCGCATACAGAAACCGAAACCACTCCTCGCGAACACTTACTTTGCGCAGCAGGACTGTGCATAGCCATTACACATGTTCAATGAACAGCATCCGACCTCCACGCGAAGAGCTCCAACTGTACACTCAACATTTCTTATTGAGAAGACGAGTACCATTGAAACAGAGCGGTTGAAACACAAAGCAACTGGTAAGCGCTGAAAAGCTGTAGATACGTATCTCCAATGCTGGACAGCGTAAGTAGTGGAGCAGACGTCAGGGTGTAAAACACAAGGAAATCGCCGGAAAGAAACGCCGATGACACCCCAATTTAAATAACAATATCGAGACCTGAACAGATTTACAATAGACCGTCTCAGAGGAGCGCCAATGCTGAGCCAGCGCTGTGGAAAGTTACCATTAAAAGGTTAGGGTAGAATACGATGACAAGCTGTCCGAGGTTTTTTAGGAGTCGGGATCATAGGATTTGGAGTGGAAATCTACAGTTGAATCGCCAAAGCCAAGGGCCTTGGCGAGAGCTGCAGGTCAGAATATTTTTTGAGGCGATTGCCGTACCGAGCAGTGCTCTATTTGGAGTGAACGAGAAGGAGTAAGTGGGGTAGGGACAGCAACCAATTAGCACTGAAACCGGAGATTTCGAGTCAAACTCAGGCGTCTGCGCAAACCTTCGGATGGTACGGGACTGGCGGCGGAAGGAGAGAGTGAGATCATCCTAAGCTATTAGATGTATTTCCAAGAAAACGACAGAGAGAGGGAAGATAACTATACAACTTCAACGAAGATTACAGGAACAGCAGCATCGAATACGCAGTATGAGCAAGATCTGGGAACGGCGAGAGCCGGAAAGAACACAGTCACTAAGTGCGGCTGGTAGTTCATGTAAAGAACGACGGCGCAGATTCATAAATATCCATGGCCAGCCCGTTTGCAACATCCTTTGAAATCACTGTTAGAACCATTGCGGGATAATATGATGAAATACTCAACGATGAGATATAATAATACACTTTATCGTCTTTTGTAATCCTTCTGCTTCAACGGGGGAGAATACAATATCGTGTTCCTAATTTCCTTTACAGGCGGTAAGCCCTTGGATCTGGGATGGACCAGCTCATCTACTCCACCAAAGCTTGTTTGCCTTCCTTCGCCAGCAGTCGCGGAGTCTTGAAGCTCATTCATCCTTTCAACTTTCGGCCAGATTCCTGGTTTGACATTGGGAAAGTTATGAAGATTTTGACATATGAGAAACGATATGCCGGACGCGAAAATGGAAGAGATAAAATGCCAGAGATGAAAGAGGAAAACGTTCGAAAACGTGCCTAAAATTGCATCCTGATTACTTAAGGTCGGCCTGGTCGGCCTGTGTCGCCGGGTGCCATTGCCGTGAGCAAGCCGCGAGTCTTTGGTTAAACCTTCGTATATAGACACTTAGGACGAGCATATTTCAAATGCAAAATCGAGCCATGGATCTTCATTAGATCGACTTCGGTTGTGACCAGTTACCACCAAGCTCAAGAAAGTAAAATTTCATTTTCAGCTTCAGTCGACCGACCTTGACGTTGAAGCTCAAAGACTTTCCCTCCCGGATCGGAAATTTTGGACAACACACTGCGAGTGGGTCAGATTCTCTTAGTCTCGCTCCTTGTAACATTACCCAGCTCAAGCTTTGGGTAGTGCATTCTTCAACAACCGAAAATTAAACATGCAGCGTGTCACATTTTGAAGTTGGCTGCAAGATCGGCGACCGAACCTTCTAACACCTGGAAGGGGAGGAGGGGGTCGTATGAGGTAGAGTGCTAAATTAGCCGGATCTTCAAGCTCCTCTTCTCCTCTTTATCGTAGATGATACTGTGAACATTTTCTTTGTATTCTTAGGAAGAAAAGTACGCATTTCATTTCCAGACAGTAGTAAAATGTTTATACTCCTTCGCAGTTCAGTAGCCAGTATTTTTTACTATTCGACCTCAACTTCAGCATCAGAACCTTTGCAAAAATACGTAGGAGCTTATGAAATGAAAATGAAAGGGAAATTGACTACAGTCATGTCGAAATTTTTCTGGGTTACAGTACCGCTCGAGGAAGTTCCTGTAATATCTAAGAAAGTCGGGAGGAGGGTAGTATTCATGGTGAAGAATGTGTAACCTCCTTCGGGAGGGTTGCTCGGGTCAAGCTGAAGATCAGTTTTATTGAGAGTCGGCGTGAACGGAGGAGTACCGCTTAAGCTGGGGGTGAATGAGGTTACAGATGCGCTAGCTGAAGCACTATCACCACGGACCTATGCAATTCATAAGCAAGCGGGAAACCAGAGAGCCAAAACCAACAACAGAAATGCATACCGCCACGACAAGTGTTAGGAATTCATCAACTTCCACTGCTGTATCTACTGAAATATGTTCACTTCGACCGATATCAACAAATACCGAATCTTGTTCGATCACAAATCCAACCCCGCCATTATCGACAATAATTGGCTCAGATCCATCGTTCTCGTTCACCTCAAACCAGAACTTTGAGATTGAGGACGTTGCGTTGATCGTTGCATTGAACGGGTATCTGAGCGCGGTGACGCCTTGCATTTGGCCGATTATGGTGAACAAGACACTTTGGGTACCGTTTGATTGCTGGGAGCAACCGGCGGGAGGGCAAAATGATCCCTGCCGATCGGCCCACAGCAGAGTCACCGTGCGGCTTGGGTTGTCATTCATGACCTACAAAATTGGGATCACTTGACTTTGATTCTGCATACTCCTAACAAGGGTACGCACTCGTAGAGCAGTAGTCATGAACAATGAGCCATCACGATAAGAAAACATAGGGTCGGTGACGAGATAGTCGAACGGTTCAGTGATAGGGTCGGTAAGGTTCACATTACTAGGAACAGTGTTGAGCATTCGCTCGAAGAGGCTCGAACATGTCTGGTTGAAGTTGATGGGAGATAACAGACTTAAACATATCGAACAAATAGAGTTTTAGTCGAAGGGAATGAACTCAGGAGTCAGAAGAGGCACAAATCGTACCTTTGCATTGTTGCATTTCCGTCACTTGAAAAAATACGGAAATCCGACCTGGTGGTGACGTTTGGGCCTATAACAAGCGGATTCTGAGTGGTGTTTTGAAGATATTCGGAGACACTATAAAGAATCAAGTTTTCATTAGCCGGACAACCATCAGAAACAGCAAGATTTTGCCTACACAGCGGTGTCAAAGGCAGGCGTCGTATCAAAAGTTTGCAGAACTGTTGAACTATCTGTAACAATCAATGGGAAATCCACTTGTCTGACTCCACCCAATGTATGTCCACACGCAACAAGAGCTATCATTTCGGTGGGGGTGAATCCCTGACGACGGAATGACTCTATGTGGCTAGCCAGATCCTGCTGTGGCTCTGGGACGGTCGGTGGTCCGGCCTCTGTAGCATCAACTCGACCGACACTGAATGGAATGAAGGGACCTCCGCATCCAGCAACAGCCAGAATTGCCCCCAAGGCAATGACATCGGCCACTGTGTGTTAGAATAAGCTGATTCTTTCCATGTCGACAAATACCTCTTACATACATGCAAAAAAGGGAGACATTATTCGGAAACCATTGAAATCAGTGAGGGACGTAAGCATTCCTTCCCCGACATTCTACCAATTTGTCAACAAGATTACTAGGACAAATTGAAAAATACGAAGATACCTGTGATCTATCGAGCTCGTATTGAATCGAAGCATCGAGTCCTCCAGTGCCATCATCTACGTTGTGAGTAGACATGTCGTGATAAGCCTGAATGGAGGGAATGTTACCCGGCACACTTCAAGCTAATTGTCAAAAATATAACTTACAATACGAAGCCATTGCGCCGGTATAGTGGTATTATCTCGTGGAGGGCAGCCTTTTGCAAATCCTTGTAATGGACCTTCATAAAGTTGTCTATCCGCGTAACTGAGCAAAGGGTTTGGCCACTGAAATGTTGACAAACTTCGGACAAGGTCACTGAGAGCACAGACTATGAGGGCTTGAGCGAACAAGGGCTGAGAAAGCATTTTCACGGCTAAGGAATTGGAAAGTCAATAATTTTGCAGTTTAAGTACTTCACATGACTCAATAACGACGTTAGCCATCTCTAGAAGCTGTAGGTAGTATATATTGGGTAAGGGGAAAATTCGCCGCATTTCAGAAAATTTCGAGCAATCATAGGCAATAATCTACCTTTCTTGACTAGCAAACGAGCGGTACTCAATGGTTAAGTAATAAGAACACTTGAAAAAGCTTAGTGTCTTGACAACAATTTGCATAGAGCTGTCGATGCTATTGATGATAATTCAAACTGCGAGAAGGAATCGGAAGGAACGGTGAGGTTGAACGAAAAGAAAGAGTTGTCTCAATCAACGGACTCGGGAACATTATATTATGTATAAAGCTGTACGGTGTCGATCCTTGAGAAGTACGGTTATGCCCACTCCTTAAAACACACCGCCCAAGCAAAGCCACCCCTAGATGACGACACTAATTTTTCTCCAAGCCGTCCTTCCTCTGAAGTTGTTTTTTTGACTGAATACGATATGACAAGGGGGACCGCTCAGCGGCGGAATACCTATATTTTACTGCTTTTATACCCCCTCTTCTTTGTCTCATGCTCGCTACTTCTCCATTTTATTGAATGAGTCCCCTTCGTGCCTCGGCTGTGTCGAATGATCTCAACATTCTATCCCAATTCCTCTTTGCTCAGGCAGCCCGGGTCCCTACAAACTTGAACTCCATCGTACAACGGCCCCAGGGAGGATTAAATAAGCACCACAAGCCGCTTTTCGAGCGACCTAGATTTTTGAAATCCAGGCGGCCTGAACTGGGGTGAAAATCCCTTAGATAGTTCCAGAAGACGGCAGAGTTGCTTACATTGCCTATTACTACGAACAAAATCAGCTTCGATGAATGCAGGACCCTTCATAGAAACATTGTGTAAGAAAACATCGGATTATTGTTCAGCCGCTCTGCAGATCTGCAGAACATTTCATATATACCTCCGCTGTATGTATAAATACTTCATAGTTACCGCAAATAATTATCTCTCCTTGTTCTCATACACCCATGTTCAGATCCCTCCTCTGTTAAGGCTGTATCGACGGCATTTTGTTTCTTAACATATTGTACATTTGGATTCGGACAATCGGCGAGGCATGCTGTTATGCTATATTTATGGATGTAAATGGAAGAATCTGGCGCTGAATACGAGTGTTCCTCTACTTAACAGCTTTGGATGTGAGTCTACATATGGTAACAGCTTCCGTAATTATATTTACTATCTAGCAGAACTGAGCCACCGCAACCCAAAGCTTGACAATAGATTGGTTGAGCCTAAGATCTGCTGACCGTTCCAACATCGCCACACTAGTTGAAACTCTAACCCCTGTTACTTATCCTCACGCTCAGTTGAGAACTTGAAGTACTAGCATATTCAAGCTCTAATCCCATTATAAAATTGTTCATATTCTCTGTGATCTTAAGAAGAAAACTATACATTTCATTCTAGACTCATAAAATACCCATTTACTCCATTGCGTTTCAACAAGCCCCTTGTTGAAAATTGTTATCCATATGATGACCCGTAGAAAAAGACCTGAGATTTTATGATATGAGAACGAAAGGGAAGTTATTAGCAGTCATATCAAAATTCTTCTGGGTTACAGTACCACTCGAAGAGGTTCCTGTGACATCCAAGAATGTCACAAGGAAGGTGGTATTCATGGTGAAGAATGTATAACCTCCTTCGGGAGGATTGCTCGCATCAAGCTGGAGGTCGGTAGTATTGATAGTCGGCGTGAATGGAGGATTACCGCTCAAACTGGGACTAAATGAAGTTACAGAAGCACTTGTTGAGGCACCATCACCACGAACCTATATGGACTAGTATCAGCAAGTGCAAAACCAGAGATCCAAAAATAAAAAATAGAGATGCATGCGTACCGCCACAACAAGTTTTATGAATTCATCAAATTCCCCTCCTGACTCTACGAGAACAAGTTCACTTCGAGCAACATCGACAAATACAGAATCTTGTTCAACCACAAATCCAGCCCCGCCATTATCGACGACAATTGGCTCAGAACCATCATTCTCGTTCACCTCAAACCAAAATTTGGAGATTGAGGATGTTGCGTTGATAGTCGCATTGAACTGGTATCTTAGGGCTGTAACGCCTTGCATTTGGCCGATTATAGTGAAAAAGACATTCTGAGTACCGTTTGACTGCTGCGAGCAACCGGAAGAAGGGCAAAATGATTCCTGCCTATCAGCCCACAGCAAAGTAACCGTGCGGCTTGGGTTGTTGTTCATGACCTGTTTAATTGATATTCTTCAATTCAATATTATATACTCATCATGGTGGTACGCACTCGTAAAGCAGTGGTCATGAACAATGTCCCATCGCGGTAAGAAAACGAAGGGTCAGTGATAAGATATTCAAACGGTTCAGTGATAGGGTCGGTAAGGTTCACACTGCTGGGGACAGTGTTGAGCATTCGCTCAAAGAGGCTCGAACATGTTTGATTGAAGTTGGCGGGAGATAACAGACTAGAGCCAATAAAGGAGACGATTCGGTTAATGGGGATGAACCTACTCGAAGGGGCACGAGCCATACCTTTGCATTGTTACATTTCCGTCGCAAGAAAAAATACGGAAATCCGACCTGGTTGTGACATTTGGGCCTACGACGAGCGGATTCTGGGTGGTGTTTTGAAGATACTCAGAGACACTAAAAGGAACCAAATTTTCATCAGCCGGATGACCACCAGAAGCGCTAAGGTTTCACTTACACTGCGGTGTCAAATGCAGGCGTTGTGTCGAAAGTTTGCAGAGCTGTTGAATTATCTGTAACAATCAATGGGAAATCCACCTGTCTGACTCCACCCAGAGTATGTCCGCACGCAACAAGGGCTATCATTTCGGTGAGGGTAAATCCTTGACGACGGAATGACTCTGTATGGTTGGCAAGATCCTGCTGTGGCTCTGGAACAGTTGGTGGTCCAGCCTCTGTAGCGTCAACACGACCAGCACTAAAAGGGACGAACGGGCCTCCGCATCCAGCAACAGCAAAGATTGCACCTAGAGCAATCACATCTGCCACTGCGGGTCATATGAAGTTAGCTTATTCATACCCCGTTAAAAAGCACCTCTCACCTACTTCCGAAAAATGGAGATATCACTACGGCGGTTCTGATTTTTCTCGGCCGTTATTATTACTGTAAATAGATTTGGAATGAATTTTTGATTTCGAGCGAAAAAATACTCGAAATTTGAAGCTTTTTTCGCCCGATATTGGAATCGAAAAAAAGAAGACAATTAAATCTGCATTTCGCTCGAAAAAATGTTAAATATTCCTTTCTAATTTCAATTGATAAAAAGGCATTGATTTCGGACATAAAAAGATTAGAATTTCCTTTGTAGTTCAATTTAGATTTCGTCGGTCATTCAATTCCTTTCACGGCCG
>KN834794.1:300619-357923 GCA_000827265.1 Collybiopsis luxurians FD-317 M1 | reverse complement strand
CGGCCGTGAAAGGAATTGAATGACCGACGAAATCTAAATTGAACTACAAAGGAAATTCTAATCTTTTTATGCCCGAAATCAATGCCTTTTATCAATTGAAATTAGAAAGGAATATTTAACATTTTTTTCGAGCGAAATGCAGATTTAATTGTCTTCTTTTTTTCGATTCCAATATCGGGCGAAAAAAGCTTCAAATTTCGAGTATTTTTTCGCTCGAAATCAAAAATTTATTCCAAATCTATTTACAGTAATAATAACGGCCGAGAAAAATCAGAACCGCCGTAGTGTATTATTCGAAAACCATTAAAGTCATTGAGTGAATCAAGCATTCCTTCCCCAACATTCTATCGAGTCATACGTAAGGTAAATCTCGACACAAGATGACAAAGGAAAGATACCTGTGATCTATCGAGTTCGTATTGAATCGAAGCATCGAGTCCTCCAGTGCCATCGTCTACATTGTGAGTGGACATGTCGTGATAAGCCTAGATAAAAGGGAGTTTACCAAAAACAATTGCCCTAATTGTCAAAAGGAAAACTAACAATACGAAGTCATTGCGCTGGTATAGTGCTGTTATCCCGTGGAGGGCAGCCTTCTGTTAGGAATTGCAAAGGACCCTCATAAAGCTGCTGATCCGCGTAACTTAGCAGAGGGTTGGGCCATTGAAATGTCAAAAAACTTTGAACGTTCCCAACGAGAGAACAGATTATGAGAGCTAGAGCTAACAAGGGTTGAGAAAGCGATTTCATGCTGAGGAATTAGACGAGCATTTCTGCAGTTTAAGTAGTGACTATAACAATGTAAGTCATATCCAGAAGCTGTAGACTGTGCCTGTCAGATCTATTGGGTAAGGCGAAAATTAGCCGCAACTCTGAAAAATTCTGAGCAATGATTCACCTTTCTTGACATGCAAACAAGCGATACTCAATGGTTGAGTAATAAAGGCACCTGAGGAAGTTGAATATCCCGACAGCAGTTCGCATACATAGACATGTGGATGCTGTTGATAATAATACAAACGACCAGGATATACTACTACTGGGAGGACAAAAAGAGCTTTCCAGGCCCGAATAGCACGACTGCATTGTGAGTACCCAGGAACATTGAATTCTAAAGCCGTAGGGTGACTTTCAAGCCTGCAAGCCTTGATCCTTGTGAAAAGCTCTACTTACGACCATGAGTTCAGCCCACTTCTTGAATTAGGAGCAGAACAAATTTTTACTTACCGATATTCAAAAATTTGACAGCCATCAATGGGTCGATGACATGGACAGAAAACTAGCCTAAGCGCCCAAGCGCTGATCCCCCTGACGACGAGGATATTTTTAGTCTTCCAACCCCTTGCTCCCTTCGAAGCGTGAGTACGAGATGGGAAGTTTTCCAACGGTAAGCACCCCCTTTTGCTACTTTCGGCTCCTTCCTGTTTGTCTAGGATGGGCGGGATCGCCCAATTCACAAGGGCTAAGTCGTGATTGAGATTTGAGTCACTATACATCGGGATAGGGAAAGGTGAACAAAACTAATGGAGTCATTCGGGAACCGTATTTCTAAGTTGCTACAAAGCAACTGAAAAAGCTCCCAAACGCATGGTTATTCAGAGTGGCTACGACGGATACCAGGCTGTACCATTAAGAAGTGCTAAGCCTATATAGATCTAGAAAATCGACGACACATGCTGTTAAAAGCGCTGAATCCTCCTGAACTCGCCCTGACAGTTTCAGATGTGGATTCGAGAGATGTTGCATAATGGTGTTGGGCCGTTTCGCAGCTATACCTGGCAGAACAGAGCACCCGAAGCTTGACCGAGCCAGACCAGTTCAACGACCAACTCACCCATGGCACTCGCAGGGAATGCTTGATTTGTTTAGGCACAGAGTTACTTTGCTCCATACAGCTTTGACATCTTCCTTATTGAGTACTCACCCTTTCTCCTCTGCTTCCGTCCACGTTATCAGCCTTCATATAAACTATACAGCACCTACGATATACCGCAGCCGCTCGAACAACTGAGTCATAGTAAGTTACTCTAGTACTTACCGAAGCTAACGTGTACATAGCTTATTATCTAACAGATTTTGAGACTCGGTGCCTCGAAAATTTCCCCAGTGAAAAACTCCTAGAAATCTGTCGAATTATTCCTTTCACACCTCAGCTATGTCACTCGCATTCAGACTCCAAAAGTCTGTTCATGGTTGCAAACCGAATTATACAAACTACCTGTAATCTTTGGAAGAAAACTACACTTTCCACTTCAGATTCAAAAAGTAGCTATTTACTCCGTCGCGCTTCAGTAAGCCTTTGTTTTAGAATTATTAACAGCATCAATACCCTTGTCGAAGAAAGACGTAGGATTTTATGTGATGATAATGAAAGGGAAATTGACCGCATTGATATCAAAATTCTTCTGGGTTACGGTACCGATCGAGGAAGTTCCTGTGACATCCAAGAACGTCGTAGAAAAGGTGGTATTCATGGTGAAAAATGTGTAACCTCCTTCAGGAGGGTTGCTTGCGTCAAGCTGGAGATCGGTAGTATTGAAGGTTGACGTGAACGGAGGACTGCTGAAAGTTCGGATGAATGAAGTTACAGATGCGCTTGTTGAAGCACTGTCACCACGGACCTGTATGAACTATGAGCAAGTGCAAAACTAGACAAGAAAAAAATGCAGGCATACCGCCACAACAAGTTTTATAAACTCATCAAATTCGTCTTCTGACTCAACTAAAACATTTTCACTTCGAACAACATCGACAAACACCGAGTCTTGTTCAATCACAAATCCTGCCCCTCCATTGTCCACAATAATTGGCTCAGATCCATCATTCTCGTTCACCTCAAACCAAAATTTGGAGATTGAGGAAGTAGCGTTAATCGTGGCATTGAACTGATATCTTAAAGCAGAAACGCCTTGCATTTGGCCGATTATAGTGAAAAAGACAGTTTGCCCGCCCTTTGATTGCTGCGAGCAACCAGCGGGAGGGCAAGATGATCCCTGTCGATCAGCCCACAGCAGAGTAACCGTACGGCCTGGGTTGTTATTCATGACCTATAAAATGGGAATCGCTTAACTTTTTTTACATACCACTTAATCATAGTGGTACGCACCCGTAGAGCAGTCGTCATGAACAATGACCCATCCCGGTAAGAGAACAAAGGGTCGGTGACGAGATAGTCGAACGGTTCAGTGATAGGGTCAGTAAGATTCACATTACTGGGGACAGTGTTGAGCATTCGCTCAAAGAGGCTTGAACACGTTTGGTTGAAGTTGGCCGGAGATAGTAGACTGGAGCAAATCGAAGATACAATTTAGTTGACGGGGATCAAGAGGCACGAGCCATACCTTTGCATTGTTACATTTCCGTCGCTAGAAAAAATACGGAAATCCGACCTAGTTGTGACATTTGGGCCTACAACAAGCGGATTCTGAGTGGTGTTTTGAAGATATTCGGAGACACTAAAAAGTAGCAAGTTTCATTAAACGGACAAATATTAGAAACAGCAAGGTTTCACTTACACTGCGGTGTCAAATGCAGGTGTTGTATCAAAAGTTTGCAGGATTGTTGAATTATCGGTAACAACCAATGGAAAATCCACCTGTCTGACTCCTCCCAAAGTATGTCCACAGGCAACAAGAGCTATCATTTCGGTAGGGGTGAATCCTTGACGACGGAATGACTCTGTATGGCTAGCAAGATCCTGCTGTGGCTCTGGGACGGTTGGTGGTCCAGCCTCTGTAGCGTCAACACGACCAGCACTGAAAGGAACGAAAGGCCCTCCGCATCCAGCAACTGCCAGGACTGCTCCTAAGGCAATTACATCTGCCACTGTGGGTCGAAGTTAGGTCATTTGTTATAATTTGGCAAACAGCTCACACTTACTTCCAAAAAATGGAGATACTATTCCAAAACCATTGAAATCATTTAGTGAATCAAGCATTCCTTCGCCAACATTCTATCGAGTTATAAGCAAGGAAATTCTGGAGACAAAAGGAAGGAGATGAGAAAGGCATACTTGTGATCTATCGAGTTCGTATTGAATTGAAGCATCGAGTCCTCCAGTACCATCATCTACATTATGAGTGGACATGTCGTGATAAGCCTGGATAGAAGGGATTAACTAAAAACACTTTATGTCAAAGAAAACTAACAATGCGAAGCCATTGCGCCGGTATAGTGCTGTTATCCCGTGGAGGGCAGCCTTCCGCTAGAACTTCCAAAGGACCTTCATAAAGTTGCTGATCCGCGTAACTTAGCAGAGGGTTGGGCCATTGGAATGTCGAAAAGCTTTGGACAAGGCCACCGAGAGCACAAACTATGAGAACTGGAGCAAACAAGGGCTGAGAACACAGTTTCATGATTGAGGACAGACGACCATTGCTTCAGTTTAAGAAGTAAATATAACGATGTAAGTCATCTCCAAAAGCTGTAGATTGTACCTTCCATATCTATAGCGTAAGGCGAAAACTAACCGCAACTCTGAAAAATTCTGAGCAATCATTCACCTTTCTTGACATGGTAACAAGCGATACTCAATGGTTGAGTGACAAAGGCACCTGAGGAAGTTAATTATCCTGACAGCGGTTTGCATAGAACTGTTGATCCTGTTGATGATAATATAAACTGCCAGGATGGCCAGGCGGGACAACAGCTACTTCACAAGCCCGAATACCACGAGTACATTGTAGGTACTCAGGAACGTTGAATTCTAAAGCTGTAGGGAGCTTTCCAAGCCTGCGAGTCCTGATCCTTGTGAAAAGCTCTATGATTATGAGTTCAGCTCATTCCCTGAATCCTATCACATACGTACCAGATACCCGCAAGATAAATTTTGCCGATATTTGACATCCAGCAATAGGTCGACCAGGGGTATCAAGACGGTATCACGACGGTACCGAAGACTCGTTACGGCACAAGTGCCGAGCGGCGAGAAGTTGCTTGCTCCCTCCGAAGAGTGAGTCTATGAGACGAAAAGGGAAGATTCTCAGCGTCAAATACCTACTTTTTTGGCTCTTTCTGCTTCTCCCGGATGGACCGGCTCTCCCAGTTTCCCATAGTGGTAATCGAGATTCGCATCGTCTGACGGACACATTGTCATCACATATCTCCGCTAGATACATTGGGATAGGAATCGGTAAACACAATAAGTAGGTGGAAAATTCCCGAACATTTTTCTTAACGGATACTGTTTCAAATCGCATCCCAGCAATAATAATGATATACACGGCGTTGCGAACAAGAGTGGCTACGAGAGCTGTCAGACACCTCGTAAACGCACCGTATCACTACGAAGTTAAGCTTATACCAAATCGATCCGACATTCCGTCAAAAGTGCAGAATCCTCCTGAACTCGCCCTGACGGTTTCCGACGTGAATTCTGGAGATGATCCGCGCTTGCATAATGGCGTTGGCCATTCGCGGCTATATCTGACAGGATCGACAAGCAAAACAGCTTCAAGGTCCAAAGCTTGACCTCGCCAGACCAGTTTAATCAGCAACCCACCCGCGGGATTTCAGGGGAGTGCTTGGTTGATTCGTCTCTTCTAACAGGACTCGAAGGCGTCAATTTTAGTGGATCTAAACATGGCCACTCGACGAAGTTTTCGAATCTCACAAAGGACCGGAAGAGCTTTGAGCTTGAATTTTGTATAGCTACCCGTTGAGAGCGAGTGAAGAAGAAAGATGAGAAGAACATTGGAGAATCGTTATTTTTGATAAAATGGAGGCTGAAGATGCTACGGAAGTAGTGCCCAGCCGCAGCGTCCCAAGCGGGCGTAATCCAGTCGCCTTTTTCGTTTATGAGACCGAATGACGGCGAGTACACAACTACCCCGGAATGCGGCTTAAGATTCGATACTGGTTACCGCTCTGGTGCTGGATGAGTGGCGCGGGCCATATCTCTAACCACTACTTACCCTTTTAGTCACGGATTTCAGTAAATGCAGGGAATAGTAATAATCATATGACTAGCTTAATTTAAATCTAATCTAAAGCCGGATAGCACTGCGATACGCTATCATTCCCGCCTTTCCAACCCACTAAAACAGATACACGATTGAAAAAAATGAACTACCGCTCAGGAGGACATTGAACTCACCGCATCTCCAACAATCGAGAAGCCCTGCAGGATCACTGCAGATAAATCATATCAGAGTCCCTCACTTCATCGCATATATGGAACTTTATCTTACTATTTCTGCTTGACAGCCAAAAGTTGCGGGTAATTATCACCCCAGAAGGCATCTGTAGATCCAAAATGGAAAGTCAAAGCGGAAAATATCAGCGATCGGAAACTCGTCAGATGCATCGTAAGCTATGACGTACGTTCCCAATCAGGCTCATAGACATTAGCTTCGTTCTAATCATCAAAAGTTAGAAAAAAATGGCAATGGTATCTGATTCATTGAACAGAAAGGCAATTGGTTGAAGTCTCTTACCAAGTACGCTCCAGAATCAGGCGCTATATCAGTGAGGGCAGCCGTCAGGTTGTTCAGAGTTTGGAACACCGCGATCTTTCCGTCGGTAGTGGTGTTCCATGACCACAAATCAGCAAAGAGGAACTAGTCGATATATGAAAGATTAACGAAAGACGGAAAGGACGACTGCTAGAAACAGACACGCACATGCCACACAGCATCCCGCCAAGCGGGAGTAACGCTGGTTGAGTTTTCTGTATAGTTATTGTAGATAAATGGCGTCACAGTACTGATTGTCAGGAAATACGGCGCCGCATTAGCGATAGTTTCGACCAAAGCATTCCTTGCTTCTTGAGATTCGAATACAGAGGAAGGGATCAATCGACTGGAGATGGCCGCATCAATCCCTATGGGCTATGGTACAGAGTGCACATCGCGTGAGATCAGCAATCATGGTTATCTTCTCCATGAAAGACAATCGATGCTCACCTCTTGAGCAGTAAGAACATACTTCACGAAAAACTCGTACCAACTGGATACAGTTTCGACCACCCCAGTTCCATTATGGCTCTGAACAAAGTCGGTGATATTTTGCATGGATTCCTGTGCCTGCTCAAGATTGAGGAGAGGATTGACGCTGATTAGTCCGTTCAACTATTTGGCAGTGGACGGGAAAAGTTTGAGTCGGCGTGACAATGATATTTGTGCCAACTCACTTTTAAATGGCCTCCCCATCCTTGCTCGGCCCATTGAAGAGAGTTCTCAGCAAGGAGTGCGAGGAAGTCAACGCTGGTGTTGGTAGTTGCATTGAATGAGAAAGCGGCTCTGATAGTGAACCATCAGCTACACTCGACAGCTCAAAAACTCAACAGCTCCCTTACACTTGAAGAGGTATCGCTCGTGGCTCCACTAGAGTAGTACTCTCAGTTACCACACCAAAGGTGCCTCCTCCTCCGCCCTTGAGAGCCCAGAACAAGTCGGGATTAGTGTAGGCATTGGCAGTACGGTATTCGCCATCGGGTGTAACAAGTTTGAATTGTAACTTCAAAGGAGACAAAGTTGGACTCCATCGCAATCTCAAAAGGATATAAATCGGAAGCTCACCACTCGGTCGACTCCCAGTCCAAACACGGGAGATAAAATACTATGTCCTCCGCCCTACATGCATCAAATTTGAGCACGAAATGGTTTGCTGATGATGAAGGAAATCCCACCAGAAGCCACCCTCCACTAGCCCCGACGGTCTGAGAGTATCCACCAATAATCGTCACGTTGTTCGAGTCGGCAAAGATATAAGCGTCTTCCCATGGAACACCAGCCTAGATAGAAAGATCTCTTTGAGGATGCATCGCCCGGGGATCGTCCAAAAACACGTACACCGATAGTCATCGCTGGGTATGATTCATTGCCTCCATCCGGGACAAACGACGCGTTGTAAGAGATCTATTTTCGGAAGGATAAGTATGAAAGACAATGAATCCGCAGAGTCGGTTACCTGCTCCAAATTTCGAGTCTTTAGGAGAAGTTAAGCTCATTTTCAACGTATTATTTAGGGTTTTAAACTAACCCATAATCCCAATGATCCAGCGACGCTCGAACGACCAAAATAATCGTGTCCGGAGTTCTTAATTGATAAAGGTACTCCAGTAGCATTAGAAAAATTGAATGCAGATTGAATATCTGTGTAGTTTCGGATATCAATCTGTGAAATGGTAGATTTACCACTAACATTAGCTCTATAACTTAAAGATGACGATCCGATACACGTACATAATACGGTGCGATACTTCCTTGTTCGCAAGGGAAATCAGTCCAAGCCAAGGAATCGCTAGCATTCGAAGCATCCAGAGCGCACTGCTCGTTCGTGCTCATGCATGATTCCCACTGCGTGTTCATGAAATTATTGAATTGACTTGATCGGAAAGTGGCATTAGAATAGTGTTGCTGAATGATATCGCATTGTTCTTGGAGGGGGGTCACAGTACGACCGTCAACCTCAGAAAAACAGGAAGATGCAAAAGGTATGGCCGTGAAAAGACGACCTCCGACAGTATTGTTGAGTGCATTCCAATCACTTATTGTAGGAACTGTGGCGTAAACGGTGGGTACCGCGAGCGCAAGCGAAAGAAGAACCAAGCTCATACGGGAGGATAAGAAGGAAGAGGTGGAAAATGATAGGCGCTATATTGTAGTATCCTAGTCGCATTCGATAATCTCCTACCGCATCGGCTGTACCCTTTGGCCTTTGAGGCCTGAGGACCCAGGTTACCCTCCGTCTACTTCATAATCTATACTATGTTTACATTCCCTCCCCGCCCAATCTGACACTGACACTGACAGAAAGCCTGCTCCGATCTCTTCTATCGATCTGCTTTGCACGTTAATACCTGTTACTACGGGCGAACTCCGTTTTAATATATTCAAACTTCTGGACAATCCCGACTTGCGCTTTTCCATTGTTCCTTTCCCGCTGTTTTGTTCCCCGCGTGCATTCACCGTTGGGGATAATTAACTAATACATTGGTACACATCTCCTTAGGTTTTCCCCCAGTTTCAGGTACATGTAACTATGACGGCGCTAATCTTTGTGGCGGTACATACTGCGCAACTCTGTACTTATAGAATGTACAACCCTGTACAACCCTGTACAGCCTTGATGTAGACTTGACCGAATTGAGTCAAGAACTGTCACTCCCCGCCCTGAACCGAGCATCTCGTCACTGACCTTTGGCTTTGCGAACGGGAAGAGCGGGAGATGGGAGAAACTGGGAAAAGGCTAGACTGAAAGCGTGGCTATGACTTGATTCCAACGGTTGCCCAGGTCCTTCTATGTAGGGCCCACCTTAGTATTAAGCATCCGCCCTAAACACCGAGACTTACTAAAATCCTTGAGCCGTCGGCATAAGTGGCTTCGACGTCTTGCAAGAAGTCCCAAATTCAAATACAAATGATCGAGGATTCGAAGCGCTCGTGGGACAAATGACGTACCATGATGATGGGAAGGAAGCACCAGTCGAGCAATTCTACAAGATGCTTATAAAGTTATGCCTGCCTATATTGTAATTACAGAGAATAAGTGCGAACCTTATCATGTAAACCGTTTTGAAACGAAATTCTTTGGCTCTAACAATTCAGATACAATTCAGTATGAGTAAAAAGAAATGAAAAGTTAAATCAGGAAATATGTAGTCGTACGAAAGCGAACTGAAATATTCAGTAGATCTTCATTTCTTCGCCTGCTTCCTAATTCATTTGTTTTCAGTTCTCCCGTCCTTTTCGTACGGATCACCGAAATCTACGGCCGCGGTACTTTTTTCTTCATCGATACTAGTAATATATAGACATCTACGTAGTATGCATTATTGAATGTTCGTTCGCTCTGGTATCTGTCTTCTTAACGCATATCCTGCCGTTCTTCCTGGACCCCGGTGCATCTCCTTCTGAAAAAAATCTAGCATTCGAGTCGTGAAGGAAAAGCGTAACGTATTCCATAAACCTAAAGTACAATACGCGGAAGGTAGAAATAATTAATGTTCATTACACAGCATGGGCAAGATTCTGAGCGCCAGATCCAGAGCTCCTGTAAGCGGAAATGGCCTCCCGCAAAAGGTCTTGGAATTCGTTGAGGGTACTAGTGAGCCCTTGAATGCTTTCAGCCAAGGCCGCATTAGAAGAGCCAGCCTCGATCCGAGCCTCTTCGACTGCAGCGGGGTTGACGGTTCGACCTGAAGAACCAGAAATTCGTGTCTAGAGTGCCGTCAGATAAGAGAAACAAAGACTGAATCTAACCCGTACTTTTTCTGCTTCCTCTTCTGCAAGTTGCTTGGCGATTTTGAGATCCTGACGCCCAAGTCACAGTAAGACGATAACGAATATATAAAGCCATGAAGTGGACTTACCAAGCAGGGTGCAAACTTACTACGCTCACGAATTTTAGCTCCGTATTTGTAGAACAAGAAGGGAATCGGGGCCATGAGCAACGAAATCAACGCAATTAACGTCGAAGCCCACTGGATACCCAGGTTATTATACATCTGCGTTGTGAATAGGGGGAACGCGGCTGCTACTGCCGACCGTATCATGGTACTACTAGCGAGGGCAGAGGCTGAGTACATCCTGGAGAAAGAGTCTACGTGAGCATTAAAAGTCAAGAAGCACCTCAAACCAATACTGACAGATAGGTGTCGACAATATAAACCTGAAGTGAAGTCCTCGTTCAATGAGTGAAGAGACAAGGATAACCAGATTTAACTCACAATTAACGCAATGAAGATTAAGGAAAGTGCCATGCCGACAAAGACCGTACTTATGGCGGGCACATACCAAGGCACTTGCGTATAATATCCAGTCCAACCCATCCAGAGACTGAAAACGGAAGCGTCAATGTTGAATAGAGGTAGAAAAAAGTGAGGATGTCGTACGCGCTGACCACCAGCATCACAGATCCAATCATAGCAGGCGGAAGTCTTACTTCCGCAGGTGGAAAACCTTTCCATCTCGGAATTATCTTATTTACCCTTGTTGCGAAATACATGTTGAGAAGAGTCGTCAAGACACCACCTATTCCAATGCCGATGAATATAAGCCCCGTCTGAGTGACAGTGAATCCTCGATGGACAGCAAAGATAACCGGGAAAGCCTCGAACACTGTGAAGTGGATTAGAAGGTTGAATCTAGTGTAACGTTATCACTCGCTCACGGGCATACAAAACACCGTATAAGAGAGCCATATATACGGTTAGCAACATAAGGATGGGTTCATTTGCCATCATTCTCCAAGGATGAACAACAGTGCGCGACGCAACACCGCGAAGAGACTTGTCTAGCTTGTCATGAGGTGCGAACATGTTGGCATTATTTATTGGATCTTCGGAGCGCAGACGCTTGGCCTAGATACGAAGGTTAAACTCGGAGATCAACCAGCGATTACAAGTCTACCCGAAAATGCGTACTACTGACCTTTTGGGCAAGAAGAACTGGGGCAAACGTCTCCGGCAATAAGAAGAAAGCCAGAAATGTGCAAGCCCCAGCAAAGATTAAACAGATCCAATAAACCCATTCCCATCCAAGGCGAGGATCAGCGGCAGCGCTATGAAAGTGCAGGTTACGAGTTCAAAACAGGACTATTGCCACAAGCATGTCGACCACTTACAAACCAATCTAGAGTAAGTCCCTCAGTACGCCTTTGCTTGATTATTCGGATAATCATGATACTCACGACTAGGGGACCAATAGAAGGCCCTAAAAAGACACAGCCGGCGAAGAGATTGACCGCATATGACCTTCCTCTAGCGTCCCAGATATCAGCTAAAATTCGCCACGCATGGGGCCGCAAGATGAGTGCGTTTACAGTCTACAGAATCAAGAAGCGTACCAAGGAGACCTAAGAACCAGTCAAATCAATTCATCCGTGAAAAAAAAGCACAGAGAGAGGGCGTACCCCCACTTGTGATGAGAGGTGCGACTCCAAATGCACCAGAAAGAAATCGCAATATAAGAACGGTCTGGATATTGGTAGCTAGGGCATGACCGACAAAAAGGATGGTGTAGCAGGTCATAGACAGTAATATGACACGTTTCCGTCCAAAAATTTCGCTCCCAGATCCCCAGAAAACCGGCTAGAAAATAAAGGAAGGTTAGACGGGTTGTAGAGCCTTTGAATCTAAGGAAGAGTCATTACGCCAAGAACATATCCCAGTAAGAAAAGCGTAGTGACCAGATTGGCCACTTCTCTACTAATATCGAATCGTTCTACCAACCGTCCGGCCGCAATGGCAGGGGCCGAGGAGGCAAAAGTCCTGGAATCAAAAAATCAGGTCGAAGGTCAAATCGACAAGAATTGACAAGTACGTATTAATGGTTAGGAGGCAAATGACAAAAGTAATGGTGCACTTTTTGCCAAAAGAAAAGTTTTGCGGGTTATTTGGATCATTGGGTCCGTCCCAAGACACGGTCTGCTCTTCGTCCGAACGCGAAGGTTGAACTACTGGTTCCACAACCTGCTTCCCATTACTCTTTTTCCCTCTATTCATTTCTCGCATCTCCACATCATCATTATTGACATCATCTTCGAGCGGGACAAGACCCGGCGGAGGCGGATGGCCCTGTCGACGCAATGAGTAGTGACTGGACATTTCGACGAGCGTTGACCTTTGGGGATCGCCTTATAGTAAAAAACTCAAAGCTCCAGGATTGACACGAGGAACGGAGCCATTTCTTTAAGTGCATCGGTGAGTCGGTGAGTCGCCCGTGGTAATAGGAATATGAACCGGCGCAAGTCGGACTCGTAATGAGTGTTAGGTCATCATATGCTTGCTGAAGGGCACATGAAAGGCGCATTCTTAGCAGACCCTTCTCAGTGATACAGCACAAAAACAAAATGAATAGGATCCGAATAAGAATTCTCTCCAAATTTTGATTCAAAAGCACGTATTAATTCCGCTAATCACCTTGGCGGGAAGGCGATATTCAATTAGGTACTTATGTTAGAAAAAAAGGTATGTAAGAAAAAGTTGAAATACTGGAACGTGACCTACGCCACCTTCGATTTCTCGCGCCATTCGGCTCTGTGAGTTTGATATACTATAGAGATAGATAGATAGATTATACACGCATTGTCAAGCTCGGAAATATCCTGGCGTTGGTGTGGATCCGTACCAGTCTTTGATTTCATCTCGGAAACGCCGCGCGCTAAACAGTTAATGTGATGATGTTTCATCTTCAGTCAACGACAATGATTTAACTGAATGACTTTGGCCGACGTATCGATTTCTTCGTACGAAACCTGTAACACCAGGAAAGAGTAAAAGATCATCTTTTTTCAAGAAACTAAATTCAAGGACCCCGCAGAAAGGATGAGGCATCGAAGCTAAGATACTAATTCCAATTAAGTCCCCAATGCCCTCCTGTACACCATGGTGAGCAATCCAGTATCAAAATTGTCTGACTTGGTTGTGACGCCCTCATCGGCTGAACGGGAGGTTCAGAACTCGAGTAAGATTTTCGCAGGTAGCATATGGTGCTGGAGTTTTGTGGAGGACAACGACAGATCCGCCTTTGAGCGTGGATGGTGCGGGGCCGCCAAATCGAAACAAAGGACTTAGGAGAGCACCCAGCAGGGGCTGTGCGGACGGTAAGAAAGCCAAGAAATTTACCATTCATTCAACTCTGATCGACTCTATTTCGCAGTGGCACCGATCAACCGCACTTCTCAACAACCCGCCAAATCCTGCATCGTGATACCATATACTCCCGATTAGCATCTAACAAAGGTATACTACTTCCATTTCCTCATTAGGAGATCCTGCTCGAGTAGGGTACTTCGGACTACCTCCGGCAATTGTTTGTTGATTTTAAATCGTGAAGCTTCACGCGGACAACCATGTTTATTTGTACTGAAATCCGAGTAAAATCCCATCTCCGCAAATACACTGGAAAGGCATTTCGTTGTGGCTGATGTTGTAACTTGTTCGCATGAGATCTACATTGGCCAGATAGGATCGGGCTAACCTGCGGCTGCGTCAATGGCAAGCGGAATATAACCGTTCGGTGACTTGGGCCAAGTTGGGATTTGAACCTTAAACCTTGCGTTCATAATTTTTATTCACATCCAAGTGCATATGTACGTTATCAATTGAATCTACATAAGTGGGGCGAACCACCATCAACAGAGAGACATGATACAGTGGAAATGACAACATTCCCGTTCAACCTGGCGATTGTTTGCAGTTTCGTCCCTTTAGATTTGCTGATGCTGACGGTCAAGAAGGAAACAGCTTCGGCGCCAGTGTCGTAGTTCGGAAAACTTGGGGCAAACTTCAGTAAATAGCGAACCCAATGCCGAAATTTTCGTAACATCACCCATTCACTCAGAATCAGAATATCTTCGTACCCTCTTTCATGAGTGCTTTGTTCAAACCGTAACGACCTTCATTCGATTGAGCCACGGCTTAGTGAACAATATAATATTTTACATGAACGTATGGATGTTAACTTATTCTAGCCTGAACTACCAATGATGTGCCAGTCGATGAGACTCTGGGGGGACCTCCCAGCCCTTAGGCAATCCGTCCCCAGGAACTAACTCCTCTGCGCAATTACTGATCAAATCGACAGCTTTCTGATCACGCACAGCAAATGTACAGTCAAATTCGACGGGGAAGCTGGAAGGGATATCAGATCCAAACCAGAGGCGTTTATAGAAATAAGAAAGTGCCCACCTAACATTCCCTGGAGCAGCATCTACAGGCGGATCGTATTCTGTCCCAGTTTGGGGATCCACTGGACGCTTGACATTGAATGTTGCCAGACACTTTGATATGAAACAGAACAGCATAAGCGAAGCCAAATTTTGACCTGGGCATGTTCTGAACGACGAATCAGTGTAATGATTTGCGAATTTTGTGTTTGCAACGCTGATCTGACTGACCTTCTTCCGAATCCGAAAGCGATAGACCATGGGTTCCCCGCTCGAACTCGGTCAGCAGGAGTCTCGCCGAGGAATCTTTCCGGAATAAACTTGTCGGTATCGAGTCCGTACACATCTGGGTCGTGGAGCATTGCCCATTGATTTAGGATGACGGTTGTGCCCTTTGCAATGAACATTCCCTCGTACTCATCATCTTCCGTCGTTGCATGAGCGATGCCTGTAAGGTATATTGAGTTAAGTAAACATATACAGGGCATGGGACTCTTACTGACCGCACGGATTAACCGGATGCCAACGGAGTACTTCCTTGATAACCGCTTCGATATCTAATAGTTTTTGAATAAGTAACAGTGATAGAAAGGAGGACAATTGACTCACATGGAAGGTCTGGACGATCGTTGAGAGTTGGAAGGCGATCCCTACCAACGACTCGATCAAGCTCTTCTTGCGCTTTCTTCTGCACGCTGCGATTAGAAATAAATTTTTTAATTGAAACCCTCCGTGCAACAATCAGTACACGCACTGAGGATGTGCGACCATGCTGAGAATCCAGAACATCAGAGCCGAGACAGGCTGGATGAAGGAACAGCAGTCATCAAAATTGTGTCTGCGTTGGAAGAAAAATTGCGTACAGTGTGGGCACCGCCTCCGGCGGTAGCAGATGCGGTCCATTTAGCTACATTGGCCATGTCTTCGGAAGTTTTCTTGTTCCTTTCATTCTTTATCAGGTCCAGCGTGTCCAAAGCCATGGATGGGCGAGCTATTCCCCCCGCCTGCAAATAAATATAATCCTTCAGGACTCTGAGCTGACGAAAATATCTCAACTCACTATTTGGTTCTCTACAAACGCCCAACTTGAATTCGTCCCGTACATCAAGGCCTCTCGACCATGATTAGCAAGTTCCTTAATACCTTTGAACGGGAACAACCAAAATGGAACTTTTCGCACTATGACGTTTTCCAAGTCAACTGCCTGTCGCTGGAAAAGTAAGAGAATAGATTCTTGAACGTACGGGAAGGGAAGAAGTCAACCAAATGTGCTCCCGGAGCAATCGCTAGGGAAAATGCGTGAAGAGCAACTTCTAGATTATGGACCATGGGATCTCGTTTTCCTCCTGTTTGATATCCGTATACGATCTTAGTGGTAACGGCACCATTTACTCTGATATTCAGGAAAAATTAAGTCATTGATAACGGGCAGGATTATAAAATATTTACTCAGCGACGGATTGTTTCCAATCCTTGGGATCATCGAGAAGACGGCGAAGCCATCGCTCACTTTCCTCTTCAGGTACATTCGCCTTCGACTTGATGGCTTGAGCACAAAGAGTATGGTGTGCCAACCTACGAGAAGCTCGCAGTCGATCATTGTAAGGCATCAGAGCATATGTCTCGTTAAAGCCCATCCTGAAAGTAGACTAAGAATCTCAAATGCGAGATTAGAGTCGTAACCTACCATTCTCCGGCCATAATCTGCATTAACACGATCGATTAACAAGTGTAAAATAAGGAATGAAGCGAGGTGTCTTACCAGGCGAGGACGGGACGAATATATGGCCCCTCGCTTCTCCATCAGCTCGATAGCAATGTCGAATGAGTTGACGATTACGACAGTCCGGCCAAATACAGAAACTTTGAATATATCACCTTGAAGTTTCAACAAAGAAAAAAGAAAAAATAGAAATGAGTATAGCTGACGAGACGCCAGAGGTGATTCGAAGTTACCATAGATATTACCCCATTCTTTGAAAACTTTGTGTTCCTGGGCTCGCGGCATAGAGAGTGCGTTACCTATGAATGGAAAGCCTTTGGGCCCTGGGAGTGGCTTAAGGTGTGCGAATTGGGTTGGTCGGTTCGACTTAGTAGATCGCTTTACGATCCACCATACTATCAGGACAAATAAGAGAGATAACTGCGGTAGGTATTGCATCTCTGGGGAGCAAGAAAAAGATTTGCGGAGGTTACAAATGCATTCGACTTCCTTAAATATTACTGCCAGAAAAGTAGGGAACGGAATGGTCACTCGATTTAGATAGGGCTTATCATGAATGGCGGACTCCGCATGGATGGAATGAATACTCTTTTGCGAACTACAATGGGATGAGTTGCTGCAGGGTGGAGTAGAAATTCAACCCAGGCGCGATAGTCGCGAATTCGCGCTTAAATCCCATTTATTTGAGTCTCAGCATCGTGGTAGTAGGTAGGGTTTCATCTTCAATATTTGGCAAGTTATGAATACATCTAGCTACTAAGCCCCTCTTGTTATGTGATGATAGTTCCGTCTATGTGGATTCATGAAATACATTTCGCAGAGCGCAACTGACATCTTGCCGTCTGAGCAGCTTCATAAAAAAATCAATACCATGGGGATTCCGGTTAAAGCATACGGTCAGATTTTCCTCAAAATTGGTGGCTATCACTATATTGAGCACCAGATCTCTTCCCAAGCTGATCAGAGTGACCCGGAGATGATGGAGATGATTATATGGAGTGAAAATCCAGGCAACAGAAACATCCATAGGAGTCCAAAACTTACTAGGTAAAAAAAATTTTGGCGGCCGTTACATGACGCCACTTAGTTATACTGATACAGATAATTAAGTACCTCAGATGAAGGACTCGGTGAACAATTCGGCCAAGCACATCGAGTCAGAGATTAGGGTATTGACCCTGCTTGAGCAGCTAAAAAGAGAAGAAAAAGTTTAACAGTAATGATCTATTTAGAACTCTAGTCATGCATCGAGCGACTACTCGGGAGCTACATCGTCCCCCGATGTTCTGTTCACATAAAAAACAGTTTGACATACGAAGAAAAAGACAAAGCTTCTTGCTCCCGCTCCCCTCTCCTTGCTAGTTATTTTTGCGTCAGCGAAGAGATTTGAAACATTGGAGCCCGACGTGACGATCAAACGATCCTTCGCAACTCTGCGCAGTAGTTCTCCATGTTGCAAAGACTATCATGAAAATTGCTCGGGAACGAATGCCAATCCTGACAAACATGAAGCCGCCCTCATCGATACCTGAAAATAAATGGGGCAAATTCTCTGTTAAGATGTGCATCAGACATAGAATCCTCACATCCTCGGGTCCGGGATAATGCTACGCCACATGTTTTTCTTGAACGCCACAGAAAGAGACAGACAGAACAGCCTTCGATCATCATCCTCCCAAAGTGCATACTTTCCGGATATATAGGAACCTTGCGCCTCTTACCGCATAGCGGAAGAGCTGAGCTCTTGAAGTGCATGATTTTGAAACGCCCTGACGTCAGATGACGGAGTCTCGAAATTATGAGCGGTGATCTACTGCGAGAATAAAAAGAATCGTTAGATGTGGCGAGTGTAAGTTTTCCGAAGAAGTGCCTATACATCATCCCCCCCCTAAAAGATCCCTTTTTGAATCGAATGGTAACTTCCTCCCGGCCGATGCCTTGATGAAAACCAAACACCGCCATGTTCTGGGGTGCTCTTTTGTCATTTCCTGCCTGCCTATGTAGCTCTGTAATATGACTGCTCCTGCGAGTGGAGCCTAGAAATTAAATCAACGGAATACCTGGTACATAGGGAGAAACACTTCCCGTGGTAATGCCGTATCTCTACATCCAGCCAAGCACTGCCAAGAACGTTCATGAAAGTTGCGGAAACGGATTCCATCAAAAAAGGCACTTGGCAATTTATGACTCTGTTACAGCGGAGATTTTCTAATGTATTGGAAGTATGTATTGGAAGGGTAAGATCACGGATGCGCCAGTAGGCCCGGTCCGGAATAGGAAGGTGAGTAACACGCCATTTATGGTAAGAGCATCTACTCGATGTAACGATGGTATTTATCAGGATTAGCGGAAAGTCACCTCCTTCCGATTTCTATATACGTCTAGTAATGTACCCTGGTACTCAACTTGTTGATTTTCTTACCGCATCCTATTGCATCTGCCCGGTACCTCGCAGCCATAATTATAAAAGCTTTCTAGCCCCACACCTGACCCCAAAGACTGATATTTTCGTTTTGTCAAGGCAAAAATGTTGTTCTTTTCGCGCCTTTTTGCAACCTCCGCTGCTCTCACTGCGTTTCTCTTAATCGCCACTAATGAAGTCGTTGCTATTCCTTCCAACGTGCAGATAGTCCAGCCAGAGTTTGAATTACTCTACGATGCGACTGTTACGTGGCCCTTCAACGTTACGCATTTTACTACAAGTGGACCATTCGGTGTGCGAGCATTGATAGGACCTACTGGGTAAGTTGATATTCTGGTCAAATACAGCCTTCTGTTGACGGATTCTGAACGACGTTCTCTAACATGCAGTGGAAACCTGACGAACAGCTCCACGGGCGACGTAGTGGGCACAATTGTTCCTGGTGTCGGCGGCGAATTGGGCGTCGTGTCGACAGTGAATGGAAGAATCTATATGAAAGTTACCTTCGCTATTCAATGGACTGACGACCAGCACTTTGCCTACTTTGATACCGATGGCATTGGGTAAGCCAGACATCGTCCAGCCAGCTACTTGTTTCACTGATTGGAATCGTGGTATTATTGTGTAGTCTATTTCAAACCCCTCAGTCCTCAACGGGATACCTGTACGTTCACTGTTCGACCAAAGCAGTGAATATCCATCACTGATTGGGTCTGGATTTTCAGGCACGTAGAAACGGATTCACCTAGTAAACAGAGCCTCCAGAACAATCTCCTTCTTCTCAGCATCATGGTTCTTGGCAACGCACAAACTCCTGGGCTCAATGAGACCGTTGGGTACTTCAGGGTCTATCAAAAGGTTTGTGGTAAAGCCAAGTCATTAGCAGGTCGTACGTGCTAACTCATCCACTATAATTCAGTCCAGTCCAGATCCTATATACGTGAATTCGACTTCGACTTGAACGTGACCAGACATGTCGATGTTTCCAACAGTGGTTGCGACTGTAAAGTTTTCCATTCAAAGGGATCGGGGACACTCTCTCTAGTAACAATAGAGTCTAAAGTAGATCCAGATAAGACCTATACCCAATTGATACTCTGGACATTCGCATCGTTCTTCTAATCGGCGTCTGAGTGCTAATTTTAAAGAATACGGAGACCTTCTGGACATCAGCGTAGAGCTTTACTCAGCGACCGGCGTTCATGATCAGGTGTGAAGCATCCCAGGCCCACAGTGTGGCAAGTCCAAAGTGTATTCTAGCGGACTCAAAGTGCTCCCCAGAGCGGACAAATTTGATCATGAAGATACTTTACCCGAAACGTACCATACTAATAATTACAAACAAACATCCGAATGATTCACTTTCTCCTCGTTGCCTACGCCTCCGCTTACTCGAAAATATCGAAGTCCAAACCCCAGCCTTTACTCGGATTCAAGCCCCGTTGAGGTTTATGCGCCCGAGCCGCTTGTTCGATCTTGTCGAATACTTCCTCAGGGAGTTTACGGAGGTGAATGTTCTCGACTACGCGGGAGGGTGTTACACTTTTCGGGAGGACAATAGTCTGGGAGATATGGGGGATAAAACGAAATTAGAAGAGAGAGAAAATAGGTGAGAACAGAATAAACGCACCCCTCTCTGCACATGCCATGAGATCAGAACCTGCGCAGGAGTCATCTCCAGCTCTTTCGCGGCTTCCTTGATCTATACCCAAAGTTAAGCTCGATAAATTAAGCTCACGGAACTAAGTTACCTCGGGAACATTAAGCGAGTGCTTCACCCGTTCAGTACTTCCAAGAGGAGAATATGCTTCTAATAGGATGCCACTTTTTTTGGAGAACTGGGTAGTGCGACGACACGTAAGATCCATGAGATGAAAATAGCCCGGATATTTTTATCACTACTCACCTCCAGCATCTCGACCTGCGGGAACCAAAAGTTTATTTCTACTTGGTTCACAACAGGCTGGATTTTGAGTGGGTTTGCAGTAAGATTTTCGAGTCGGCGGATGTTGAAGCTGGACGAGGAACAGAAACGATTTATGGGTCGAGCGGGACGATGTACACGAGAAGGCTTACTTGCTGACTCCAATATTTTTGACTTTGCCTTTCTCGACCATCTCTTCAAGTTTCTGCCACGTCGGATAAGGGTTTGCGGTCAGTTCCTTGTCATAATCTCTCGAGGATCCATCTTTAGGCACGGCAAGCGGCCTGCATTCGACCACAGGTTACACGTGGATCTCTGGCAATGCAGCGAGGAAAAGAGTTCCTACCAGTGCATAAGGTAAAGGTCCAGATAATCCGTACCCAGCTTCTTCAGGGAATCGTCAAGTGCTGGTTCAACATCTTCCGGAGCATGGAACGTATTCCAAAGCTACAGCATTGCCAGCATCAGACCGATATATAGCCACAAAGCATGAGCGCGTCATACCTTACTCGTCAACCAGACGTCTTCCCTCTTTATCCCACTCTCTCTAATTGTCTTCCCAACCTCCTCCTCGTTCCGGTATATCCACGCCCCGTCTATGTGTCTATAACCACAATCCAGAGCAGCTTTCACCGCACCTCCAACTTTACCTTTAGACGCCTGCCATACGCCCAAAGCGACCGAAGGGATCTTGGCGCCAGAGGAAAGATTATAATGAGTCGGAAGACCACCAAATCCTTGTTGTGTATGATGTCCACATCGAAAAGCAGGGTTTGAAAATTTGGATGAAAGGCGAGCAGGAAGTCCTTGTCGAATGGTGAACGCGACAGAGAACATTATAAGCCCAACCACGGCTACCAGCTTCGAAAAGCTGAGTCTTTTACGAGAAGCAAAGGGACCGGTGCTGGGATTAGTGCTGACGCTGTCGTCGTCGTCGGGTGGCGGGAGAGACGAGAAAACCATGATATCACTGGAAACTATGACATTGTACCAATTCAGTATTCAATCACCGGATTCCGAAAAAGCCGAACCGATTCAGATAACGGACAATTTAGTTCGAACGTTTTGGTGAACAACGAATTGGCGAACTCGAGCTTTCAGCAGCAGACCGAGTCAGCACTCGCAAGAATGAAGGCAAGCTGACGTGGCTTTACCTCGGGACGATCAGTGCCAATGCCACTATCAGGACAGGTTACGTTTTCGCAGGCGAGTATGACAGGTTATCCATTTCGCCATGGGCGTTTGGTCTAAAAGTTCCCGGTTCGAAGCCCATATGCGATATCATCTATTTTTTTTTTCTTAGGTATTAAGCATTAGTTTCGACCTTACCTTTTGTACAGCTCCACCAAAGTGGAAATCAGTAGGTGAAAAAAAAAAAGAAACTCGTTGTAATGACTGGAATTGGGATGTTCGTATTTTTCCGATTCCAAAATGATAACCCACGCCGCGCAGCATCGAGTACCCGTACAGGCGTAATCATGAGCTGCACTTTCCGTTTGCAGTGTGATGTAAGCTCTCGGATCGCTGCTTTCGACCGGGAAGAGACAAATGGCTGATTGAGAAAAATTCGAACAAGTGGGAGATTGAAATGACGAGTCTACTCTACATAAGACGTCCTTATAGGTATGTTCGAGCTCTCTAATCATGAACTTGTTTTACATATGCCTTGTACTCGGATTTCTCCCAGTGCAAGGCTATATAGTCCGATACCCTCCCCAGTCCCAAATCGGTGTTGCTGTAGTCAAATTAATTCTTGGTCAGAGATCATCACAATCAGGAAAAGAGTCGAAGCAGAAAAACATACACATTCTCATCAGCTAGGGATAGATCGAGTCTTCGAAAGATATTTCCGAGGATGATGTATAATTCACTCCATGCTAAACTGCGAAGAAATTGATTTAGGTTTCACAAAGATTTGAAATATAGCATGTATTGCCGCACTTGAGACCTATGCTACGGATGGATTGAAGTGCATATTCTTGTCGTTAAAATCCTGAATAACTTACCATACACGAGGTCCTTTACTGAACGGAACAAGATCAAGCATCATCTCGCTGGTGTCTTCAACCAGCCATCGATCCGGTTTGAAGGTGAAGGGGTCATCGAAGACTTCTGGGTTCATATGCATGAAATACGAACTCATACCCACGATAGTCTGCGGGAGGAGCAAAAGTAAACTAGCTCGAGCCATCAAACTATTTAGAACCCCACTCACACCAGGAGGTATTTTCAGGCCAGCCATTTCAGGAGTTTCCTGACCTACAACGCGAGGCATAGGATGGATAGCACCGATTGACATGCGAAGGGATTCTTTGATAAATGCCGTCTGAAAGATGCACATTGTTGCTCGGAGAAACAATGCTAAAACGATTGTTACTTACTAGGTAAGGTAACTTTTCCAAAGCGGTAAAACTCAACGGTCTACCCTTATCAGGCCAAGCATCCCTGAGCTCTTCAGCAAGTTGACGCCGAATCGAATAATCTTGGAGTGCGAAAAATGTTCCTACGCTACACACATGCTCCACTGTATCACTGCCGGCACCAATAAGTGTAAAGGCTTCATGGATTAGTGATGTCCTTGATGGTCGCAACTCTGGATCTTTCGGTGTCAAAAGATGACGATAGATCGTGTCATGAAGGGTACAGTGACGGCGGAAATTGATGAACCACCCAAAAAGGGTTATTATATTCCCACGCACCTGGGAGTTGTTCCTATCATCGTTCCGAGCTCAAAAAAAGTACTAAAGAGGCAATTTAAGAGTATAGAAAATATGTAGATATGCTATATAGCTTACTTACAGCTTTAGCTACAAAATATATATATACAATCATTGTAAGAAACAACAACAAGCTCGAAAATATGGCAAGAACACAGTTTGGAAATATTTCAGTACTTGGTCCACAGGCCTTTCACCTCCAAAAGCTTTGCAATACAATGGGGAACAGAGTTGTAAACCTTCTGAACATATTCATTGAAGCTTGGGCGGTACCATTCCTCTTCCAGTGCCTTCCACAACTCATCTGGATTTTTTGGCTGTTGCTCCCGCTTCAACACCTGCTGCTCCAGATAGTCCCAGGCATTCTCGATGGGGGAAAGGTCAGGAGAATTAGGAGGCCACTTGAGAGTGTAGATGTCATGGTCAGAGAGCCATTTTTGAGTGGCATACGAGGTGTGTTTGCTGTCATTGTCTTGCTGGAAGATCCAGTGTTGAGATGAATAACCATGTTCAGCAATGGTAGGGAGGAGTGAAGTTTCGAGGATATGAATGTATTGGAGGCTTTTCATGTTACCTTCAATCCTATGGAGCCTTCCAACACCCTCTCGAGTGATGCACCCCCACACATTCACCTTTCCAGAGCCCAACCCCTGCCGAACACGCTGTGAAACATTGCAACGGGCAAGCTGATCAACACCCTTCCGTCTGCGACACCAATGCTTCCCATCTGAGCCATCCATACTGAATTTTGACTCATCAGAAAAAACAACTATGAATTTCTTCCACTCTTCTGGATCCTGCCAATCCTGCCATGTCCGACCAAAAGCATGTCGTTTTGCAATCTTGAGTGGGTCAAGGAAGGGTTTCTGGCAGTGAACAAAGCCTTCAAGGCCTTGCTGGGAGATATTTTTGCGTATAGTGCGGGGAGGAATGGATGGGAAGAGTTGGCGGCGAAGGTCTGCACAGTCATCAACTCGTCCACTTTCGATGGCATTTACACCAGCCTCGATCATCTCATCAGTGAAGCGACGAGGGCGGCCAGTATGCTTGCCATAGTCATAAAGACCATGTTCTTTTGCGTGCTTATAATTTCGAGAGATAGTGACATGTGTAGCTGAAGTATTTCTGAATTCTGGAGCATTTTTTGCTATCCAGCGAAAGGATTTATTCATGTCATCATGATACAGAAGGATAGCTTTTTGTTTGGTAGGTGTACAGAAGGGTGCAGGGCACCATTTGCGCTGATAATTCGACGGCATAGTGGGGGTTCAAGTACATGGAGCATTTAAGCGCCGGCCTTCCCAATTTGGGGTGGTTCATCAATTTCCGCCGTCACTGTAGTAGAAAGAATATCCGGGTTGCTGATGAGACTGTCAATCTGTTGCTCAAATTTTTCTTGTACGTCCATGAAAGTGGTGAACGCGGGGAAGAGCCACGAGATGAAAGATTTTGGCAGAGTGAATATGAGGTGGACGGTGAACGGAAAGTATACTTGGATCCAAATTCTCTTTAGAAGATTCTGGCCTTCTATTGCCAACGGATGAGAAAAATTAGGATCAGCAAGAGTATTAGTAGAGTTAGCAAAGCAATAGTCAGTGATAATGTCGGTGGCCAGGGAGTGGTATGCAAGAGATATGCCTGCACCGGAATCCGGAGAGTTGTGGTGTTCCTCGAGTATAGTTATTAATTGGTTAACCTGTTTTAATCACGACAGTGTCAAATGGTAAGGAAAATGCACTTGGCTTTGGTTGCGAAACTATACCTTTCTTTGAATATTATGTTCGAGTTTCATCACCGCCTGACGAGAAAACGATGGTGCTAATAGGCCTCTTCTGTTCTTTACCTGTTGTGGATCGGAGAAGACAACAGAAGATTCAGGTGCATGGGCCATGAATCCATGGTAGAAACCTGGTTCTTTGACTAATGTTGTTCCATGTGTATATATATCATGGTAAGCACGTCTATCGTTGAAGTGCAACTGAATTTCGATTTAAGAAAACAACTTCTCTATGTTGTAGACGAACTGCTGTAACTGACTGTGTTAGGACCAATTCGAATAACAGGACCTGAAGGCAATATCTAAGCTAGGTCTTACTTGGAAAAATATTGAAGGGATTACCGTATAGCTTATGCAACCTTTCGATTTCCGCCGGGAGACCACCCTCATGGATGATGTTGTAGTATATTTCGTACCAGTTTGTCAACGCTGCGAGGACTGGTCCCGGGAATTTATGAAGGGGGTGGAAAAAAAGCCGATATAAAACCAGGGCTGCCAAGTAGAGGAACAACAGAGAGACGAGTACAATATACGAGTGCATGTGGGGACTGATCGGGTCGACTAGCTTCTGTTCCTTTATATAGATACACGGAGGATCTCTAGATGCTAATTCACGGTACTTAGGGCTTTTAAGCTCGCCCTATAGTTGGCCTAGGCTTAAAGTGTAATCTCGATTTTTTCTTTCACCTCTTTTCAGCTTCCTTCCCTTCTTACGTTTCTTTACTTAGATTATGCGGCTCCTTTAGGAAGACATACTTCGGTACGTTGAATTCGCTGTTGACCGGTGAGTTTGGACGAATGGATGTTCTTGAAGTAACAATAAGGTTCGGCAGGACTACCTGAAAGTGGCACTTTACGCAAGTACCAGTATTGTTCTGCCGTTCCTGATCCTGCTGTTAAAATGTGGTGCATGCTGTGTACCCATTGAACTTCTTTCTCCTCTCTCTCCGTCACAATTATCCTTAACACGTTGATACAGCTTGATACTGCAACTACCTTCTTACCTCCACTATGTCAGTCTCCTCCGGCGAAAGGGTCGAATCTGAAAAATAATCTCCACTATTGCGGCAGAAAATAGCACGTAGTCTAGCAGCCTAGCAAACAGCGACAAACGAACACTGCCCACCGGCGTTGGAAACAGCGATGTGCCCTCCGAAAATCATCGGCAATCGCACGTCCTTATCTCTTTCATCGCTACAAGAATAGCTCAGATCAGCGCTACCGTTCCACTATTTCTTCAAGTGCATGGTAATTCATGGCTGAAATTACAATAGGTATAAATTGGGTCGAGACACTGTCATTGGGACGACACCAACCGAGAAAGCAGCTATACTCATTCGTCCTGTTGAGCATGAAGTGAGTTCTATGATATGGGCCGGCTGTCAAAGAACATCACTTATATTGAGTAATTATCACGACTTAGGTCCGATCCATAGAATTGTCGTGACAAGCCATTTTCTCAAAGATAGGTAATGCCTATGGTTTTCTATTTGACCTCATAGTGGTGGTAGAAGGGAGGAAGCAGGTTGAAGCCCGTGGCAACAGATACACAGCTATACCTATACGTAGGCCAATTTGAGAATCAAGCTGCCGAGGAATAAGAAACAGGCGGACTGCGGCTTGGTGCTCTGGTAAATCAGATCCCATAGAAATATGGGATCTTAGCTGATGTTGAAATTTTCAAAACAGCGGGACGGAATGGATTACTGATGTAGTCACCTGGCCTGATACAGCAAATGAGTCTGCGGAAGTGTGGACGCGCATAGCCAGTTGGTCTGATGTAATGATGGGCCTACCATAACCAGACAATGCTCTTGGATGTAGATGCATAGAGAAAAGTATGAATGCAGTTTACTGGCGGGTACAAGAAAACCGGATTTGTACACATCTGGATCCAATCGAACGCCTGGTCGAAAGCTGCAGGAAACTGTTTTAATCCAACTCAACGATTATCAATCTTCCTTGATTCAATGGAATGGGTTTAGGGGTTTACATCTTCTCATTTTCTTTGATTCTCTGTTCTGTAGCAATATCACAGAGGTCGTATCACATGAACATTAAATTCAAAGAACATGCGTCGGAGAATCATAGAATGTTCCGAGTCGTTATACTGCCAGGAACCGTCAAACTGACAACAAGCTGATCTATCTTATGTACGTGGAATCATGCTGAGTGCGTTCGGAGTCGTTGCAGCTTCTTAGTTGGCTCAGAGTGGTGCATGTCACTAATTTCCTGTCTTTCAGGTCCTAATTTCTTACATCTAGCCATGGGTGGAAGCAAAATACTTAGCTATCTGGAAATGGGCCCAATCTTGATCAAGGGCCAAGTCTTATCGAAGGACTGCCTAAAGCATTCTAGATATGTCCGGCAGAACTTCGAATCTAAATCTGTTGAGTACACTTTACCGGAACCTTTTACGGTGTACACAGACCTTATGGAGAAACACAAAAGCCGTTGATCATCTTCGATATCGATGGTAATAAGGGAATTAGGAACAGCTTCATATCTAGTAAAAGAGATGATTATGGAGTCACAATCGGCAGTATCGCAGCGAACTTCTTTAGAAAGACAAGTTCGTGGAGGCAATTAGAGAAACTTTCCTGAAGGTATTTAGTGAATCATATTCACAAAGTACTGATTGAGAAGAAATTCCCTGCTACAAGATCCGCCGCTGTAAGTTTTCAAATAGATATTAAAGGTCGGCGGTAGGCTCCTGTGATAGTTGGAAGAAGTCTCAGAGCGTTATTAAATGTAACATAGAAAATACGTACATCTGCCAAAGGTGTTTTATTGGTCAGCTCCGGGATATTTCTCAAAACCGGCCATCATCAGATCGGGGACAACGCGATGTAGTCGTGATAGAACTTTCTTCCTTCCACCGATAACTATTGACATTTCACGTAACATCGAACTATAATGATCATGGGGTGGAGCCTCGGTGCTATTTAATGGACCTTTTGCTGAGGGCTATTATCCTGATATTGAGGATGTCCCAACTTGACAAAGGTAGCTGGCAGGAAGAAAAATTTGAGATTGAGCTTCATGAACATGGTATTAGATTGCTTCCCCAATCACTGTGTGGCAACTAATGATTGTGTACTAGGCACAGAAGATAGTCCAGGGGCAATCAAGGTAGTATACTGGGATCCAATTGTACGCGACTCAGACCGTCATATTTTACGCTAGGTGGATCGAAATGGCCTCCCTCTAAGCCCCCAACCTTCAGATGATCCCGAAGATCCTTGTGCGTGACATGAACCTCATTTCATGTCCAATTAACAAAGCATAGAGATCAGTGAACTGGCCTCTCTCATATCGTGTAAGTGAATGTGTTCCAGATGATAACATGTCACCATCTGCATTGTTTTTTTTAGATCTTCGTCCTTCTGCAAGCCAGTTTGTTGTCGTCACTTGGCAATATCAATACGGCCATAATAAACCCAGCCTATGGTGAATTGTCAAAAGAATTCGGTATTTCCACCGTCACGGCCTCGTATCAAACGTGAGTCAAGCACCACAGTCTATATGGTGGCATACACATATATTTGTCCAGTACCGCGGCCATTGCGATGAACGGAATTGGTCCGTTCCTTTTCGTTCCACTTGCGAACGCCTTCGGCCGTCGTCCAGTATACATTGCAACTACCCTCATTGGATTTGCGTCTGCCTTAGGGTGTGCATTTGCTCACTCGTTTGGAGGGTTAGTAGGAGCTCGCCTCGTCAACGGCATCTTCCCTGTCGCGTAAATCCTCTCCTGTACATTCTCAGAGCTTGGGTCTGATTATGCCTTGGTTTGAACAGAATGACACTAGGAGCTGCAACGGCGAGAACTTTTATTCGATTGCCTTCTGGCTCCTAAAACTACTTGTTTTTGTAGACAAGCGATTTATTCTGTTTACATGAGCGCGGGCGGGCATTGGGCGTATTTACCGTTCTCTCCAGTAGGAAACCATTTATCAAATATTTCCAAATGGACGCTGATCTATTCCAAATCAGCTAATGGTATCAGGCGTATTTGACTTGATTCTTTGTAAACCCGCTAACGATAAGATAGGCGGACATTTTGCCCCCATTCCCAGCGGACTGATTGGTCAGTTTCTTGGATGGCGATGGATCTTCAAAATTACGGCCATCTGCAACGGAGTAGCGTTTCTCTTCATTCTCTTCTGCCTCCCAGAAACATTGTACATACGAGACCAGACTCAGAGCAAGATATCGTCACGACCAGAAAGTAGCTTGGAGAGATACCTATGGAGGATGAATTTTGGGAGAGGCTTTTCTGGGAGGAAATTGAAGCTTTCAGATTTTTTCTGGCCGTATATCAAGATGGTTCGATACGTAACTGATCAGCATTTTTTCAAACTTGAGCTTCCCACTAATTTCTTGTCCTTAGCCCTCGGTCCTCCTCCCTGCCATCTATTATGCTACTCAAGTACGCTAATACTCTTTCTTCTCGTCACCTAATCAATTCTTTCCACGACAGAATGGATTTGTATCGTAAGCTAAATTCCATGCACCTTGAAGCAGATTTCTCATTTATCCTTAGAATTTTATCAGCTGTCACAGTTTTTCATATATTCTCCGAAAGATTTGGCTGGAATACTCTGCAGATCGGTCTGGCGTACGGTGGATCGCTACTGATTGGCAGCTTTCTTGGAGAAACTGCTGGTGCGCTTCTTAATCGATGTCAAGTGTTGTTGACCTCATAACTTATTGTGTAGGGGGATGGGTCGTGGATAGTGTTATGACAAGAGCTCGCCAACGCGCAGGAATCTCTGCTCCAAGCGAAGTACGACTTCAAGCTATCTGGACAGGAGAAATTCTCGTTCCGGTAAAGGAGTTTTCTTTGCCGAGTACCGTTGATTATTGAATGAATGGTATGCGTACCTGTAGACTGGACTACTCATCTACGGCTTCTCTATCCAATATAAAGCTCCTTGGATTGTCCCATTAGTGGGACTGGCTATAGCCTGCTTCGGGATGCAATGCATCTCGACAGTCATGTAAAACGAGATTTGCTCTTATAGTTGTGGATTCTTTTTGACCCTATCAACTGCACAGGTATACCTACAGTACAGACTGCTACCCAGACAAGTCAGCCGAAGTCTCTCAAGTGTTTAACTTTCTAAGGTTTCTAGCTGTCCTTTATCATCGTCGCCTAGCACTGATATCAAAACAGGAACGCATTTGGAATGACATTCCCTTTTTACGCCATTCCTGTGAATAAGAATAGTTTTCCCTCTATTCGCCAGGTGTGACTGACCAAGGTACTGACACTCATATCCAGCTCGCCAACGCGATGGGAGGATACGGATGGTTTTTTTTGCTCCTTGCCTGCGTTGGCAGTATTTGTAAGTCTCCTTCGGCATTTTATTGGTTTATCGTGACGGTAACGGCTGAATCCCAGTGGCGTTCATCCCGATTTTGTTTTTGATGTGGAAAGGCGAAAAAATACGGGCAGTGATGAAATGAAATTGTAAAGAACTACGTATATACAATGGATCGTTTTGGACATATATTTTCTGGTTTGGCCCATTACCACCGAACTTTCAAAGGGGAGCAAGAGAGTGAAGACAGTAATAGATGCTATGAAATTTGCAACCGCGATGTTTTCACCCTAACTCAATGAAGCCTCAGGAGGACGGCGGTGATCTATCGACTCCAACTTTTTTCTGTTATGCGACTGCGCTCATCTTCATGTTCTTGCCTTCTGCTCTTCCGGCCAACCCTTCTCTTTGTCTCTTCTCGAACGTAGTGACATGCCGGCTAAGTCCCGATTCAAATTGCCGGGCTACGGCTTACCAAAATTTTCAGTCGGGCCAGGCTCAGGCTCAGGTCCCGCCTCAGGGTATCAGTAAATTTATGGTACATTCCAAGTTATATCTGTTGTACTATAGCATTACAATTGCATTACAATGAGCTTCTGAATGTAAAATTCTTGGGCATGCAATGGGCATAGAAGCTCTAATGGTAGCCGTAGGGTCAAAATCAATTATATATATATAATCCATCATGCCAGGCCCGTCTGCGGTATGGCTCTCTACCATTCACATATTGCATAGAAAAGGAGCGAAGCTCGAGCAGCGCAAACCAAATTCATGCATGACGGACATTCTCTCATCTTTAAACAAAAATTTTATTCCTGAATGCTACAACTGCAATCAATTAGAATTTTGGGACTCTGTCAAGCCCTGGCTAACGGATTTGCAACATCCTGAGCCGGCATAGGGCTGGGGCCTGAGACCTGGAAGGGCCCGGCACATCGCCACTCGAGCCTTAGAGTCCAGACATCGTACAACTGTACTAGGGCTCGGAACCGGAACCGTACATTGACGGTATACGGGTACCTTATATACGGTTCTGTACTCGTACCGGCATGACTTGAGAGAAAAAGAAATACGGTCCGGCATACGGTACGGTTATACCCGTATTTGACCGTCTGATGTACGGTATCTATTGTACTTCTTCATAATTTATCATCACTTGTTGACCTCAACAACCTGGTTTTCCAGCTTCTCTGTTAGAGTTTGCAGAGAGGTCTGCAGATCAGGTCTAGGGCAGTGAATATGGTGAATAACACTGATGATGTGCTACCATACATCGGGATTACAACATGTGTGTTGATCACATGACTCAGGCTGAGCCCGAGCCGAATAGTTGTGTATGGCTCGGAACGCCATTGTATAGCTGTTTGGAAAGGATTGAATTGTTGAAGGAATTCTTATACTTTTTTGATACATGCTGAAATTCTTCTCCAACAGTTTTACATAATTATATTTTGAAACTTTGCTTTTGTGCTTTACGGCCGTACTGACCGTATACGGTACGGCATACGGTCTGTACCCGGACCGTAAACAAGTTTGGATATGAAAAATACGGTACAGGTTGGCAATATGAACACGGTATACGGTCTGTATTTTGTACAGCCATACCCGTAAACGGGTACGGTTCCGAGCCCTAAACTGTACAAGACTACAACCCATTCTATGCAATATCATACCTGTATATCTCGCAGATAGTTCTTTGAAATTCAACCAGTATCAACTACTACTAGGGTAGAGTTGACCCCCAACCACCCACAGGTGATGTCACATGACACACTAGAAAATACAAAAAAATGTATCAACACATCATCCCGCGCGAAAATGAAAAATCTGCGCCAGAGGAATCCTTGAGAGAACCCTTGCGCAGAGTTTTTCTGAGGCAGATTTTGCTTTTTCTATTGCAACAAATTTCTGATACATTTTTAAGTATTTTGGGTATGTGATATGATGTGGGTGGTTGGGTCAACTCTACCTTCGTAATTTATGGCAGAGAGTCTTAAAGTTAATCCAGATTCCACTGGGGCTCCACCTTTTTTACAGCCAAGATTGACCTGGAGCAAGTAAGCCTCCTAATGTTCTCTACCTAGTATTACTCTAGATATGAGTAATTTTCTGTTTAAAAGTATCGTAAAAACAGGCCATCAATACATTACTGAAAAAGGAAACCAAAAGATGTTAACACTCACTCTTCGTGATGATATTTCAGTGGAGAACTTCTGCCAACATCTTGCTAAATATGATGATAAGTATACTAATGTAAGAATATCGGTTCGCTTGCCGAATGTAACTAGTTCAAGCATCCTATTGAAACACTAATTTTCAATAATCTCACAATAATCTCACACTCAGAACTTCGTGACCCTACCTAGCCAATGTCCATCGCGCTATATACTTAGGGAAGACCTAGCCCACCGAGCAAATTTTTCCACATTCCGGGGGTCATGGGATAGCATTATGCATTAAATCAACTTTCGGCTCGTACTTATTTAAACAGGAATGGTCATGGGATGGAATGTCAACTGGAAGATACTATTTAATTATCCGCTATCTCAGGCTACAATCGAGGTTCGTTGCCCTAAAACTCAAAATGTCTCAGCTCAACGGATTCAACTGTCGACCAGAGAAATTTGAGATTGAGCTTCATGAACATGGTATGTAGCAAGCCTACTTTTCCCCGCCGCTGTGCTGCAACGCTGATTCTTGGATCAGACTCAAAAATTATTAGTCCGAAGGCAACTAAGGTAGTATAAGGGATCCAGTCGTCCTGCGATTCAAACCCTCACATTTTACATTAGGTGGATCGAAATGGCCTCCCTCTAAGCCCCCAACCTTCAGATGATCCCGAGGATCCTTGTGCGTGACCTAAACCTCTTGTCATGTCAAATTACCAAAACATAGAAATTAGTGAACTGGCCTCTCTCATATCGTGTAAGCGAATGATTCCCAGAAGACAACATGTTTCCATCTGCATTGTTTCTTCAGATATTTGTCCTGCTGCAAGCCAGTTTGTTGTCATCGCTTGGCAATATCAACACGGCCATAATAAACCCTGCCTATGGTGAACTGTCGGAAGAATTCGGAATTTCAATTGTCACAGCATCTTATCAGACGTGAGTTAAGCAGCAAAGCCTATATCATACATTGATAGACGTATTTCTGCTCAGGACTGCGGCCATTGCGATGAATGGAGTTGGTCCGTTCCTGTTCATTCCACTTGCGAACCGCTTCGGCCGTCGTCCCATATACATTGTAACGACCCTCATCGGATTTGCATCTGCCTTGGGTTGCGCATTTGTTCATTCGTATGGAGAGTTAATTGGAGCTCGCATCGTCAACGGCATATTCCCTGTGGCGTAAGCTCTGTTCGTGCGGTCTTTGAGAGTCTGATCCTGATCACATCTTTGGCCTTGAAAAGAACGGCACTAGGAGTTGCGACGGTAAGAGATTCTTCGAATGCCAACCTAATGTAGCTATCTAATTATGTATGTAGGCAAGCGATTTGTTTTGTTTACATGAACGCGGCCGAGCATTGGGTCTATATACTGTTCTTTACAGTAAGAATATTTTGTCAGTCAGTTGACTCAACGCTCATTTTTTTGCTATCAGCAAATGGTACCATCCGTTTGACTTGTTTGTTTTGAGGCCATTAACGTGAAGCAGGTGGACATTTTGCACCCATTCCGAGTGGATTGATAGGTCAATTTCTTGGGTGGAGGTGGATCTTCAAAATCACTGCAATCTGCAATGGAGTAGCATTGCTCTTCATTTTTTTCTTTCTCCCAGAGACCCTTTATATCCGAGATCAGACTCCGAGCGAGGTCACAAAGGGACCACGGACTGCCCTCGAGAGATACTTGTGGAGAACGAAACTCGGAAGAAGCTTCCCTGGCAGACAATTGAAACTTTCAGATTTTGTCTGGCCATATGTGAAGATGGTCCGATACGTGAGAAAGACATCCTTAGCATGTGGTTGGACTCCCTCCACTAAATTCCGTCGGTTAGCCTTCCGTTCTATTCCCTGCCATCTATTATTCCGCTCAAGTGGGTCATTCTTCCCTTTCTCGTTCATGAGCATCTTCCTACGTTGTATGACCTTAACAGTTTGGATTTGTATCGTAAGTTACCCTCGAAGGCTCCCATGAATTCATCAAAGTGACTTTTCTGGCCATACTTAGGATTTTGACGGCTGTGACGGTTTTCCAAATCTTCTCAGAGGAATTCGGTTGGAATACCTTGCTCATTGGTCTGGCATACGGTGGGGCATTATTAATTGGCAGCTTTCTCGGGGAGACTGCAGGTGTGTTCCGTGATTGATGTTCGTCTTTGAAAATATACAAACTATATGATTATATAGGCGGATGGGTCGTGGATCGTGTTATGACAAGAGCTCGCCAACGAGCAGGTAACGAGTCTGCCCCTAGCGAAGTCCGACTTCAAGCTATCTGGACAGGAGAAATCCTCGTTCCTGTAAGTCGCGACTCGTTTTTTAGATTCTGAGTTGAACAATCACTGATGAATATACATACATATGCGTTTGCAGGCTGGACTCCTTATCTATGGCTTTTCCATTCAATTTCAAGCTCCTTGGATTGTCCCATTAGTGGGACTGGCCATAGCCTGCTTCGGAGTGCAATGTCTCACAACAGTCATGTCAATTGCAAACCACCTTTATTTGATTGCCTTCCTTTTAACCTAGTGTCCATTTTTAATTCTTGCAGGTATACCTACAGCACGGACTGCTATCGAGATAAGTCAGCTGAAGTCTCTCAAGTATTTAACTTTATAAGGTAAGATTTTTTTCTCATTTTATTGATTGGTTTCACTCATCATCCTGCTTTTATATATATGATTCAGGCAAGCATTCGGAATGACATTTGCATTCTACGCCATTCCCGTTAAGTGATACTTTTGTTTTATCATTCAATGCAGGTGTGACTGACTGCAACACTTATTGACACTTATACTACTCCAGCTTGCTAACGCGTTGGGAGGATATGGGTGGCTTTTCCTGTTCTTTGCCTGCATTGGCAGCATTCGTATGTCCCCCACTTCCAGATCCCTTCTACTTGGCTGATAACGCTAACTTGAATGGGTGAATCTCAGTGGCGTTCATTCCGATCTTATTTTTGATGTGGAAGGGCGAAAAGATACGGGCTGCATTTGAATGAAACGAAACCGTAACAAGCTGTGTATGTACGTACAATGTGAACTCGTTCACTGGAGAATCTCCTTTCTGCAATATCAAAGAGCTAAGACACTGTATGGAAGTACAAAGTAATATTCCTCTTCTTTGGCCGAAATATTGTAAAAAAATACCTCAGATACAACTGTATCTTGAGACCATATATTTTTAAATCAACTTCAAAATGAGAACATGTGCAGCTAACCAATACCAAGAGCAGGTGAACTTGATAACAGGTGAAACCAGAACAGGTTAAGGCTCTTCATGTGTCCTGCTAAAAATAGGCACTTGTTGGCACAAGTCATCTCTAACTTTTTTCAAGTGACCTGCAGCTACTCCTTTATTTTATTGTATCTTGTTTAGAAAAGACCTCAAAAGAAAATCTCAAAGCTCTGAGTAATATACCACCATTCATTGAGTGGATCTATTGGGGTATTA
Source organism: Collybiopsis luxurians FD-317 M1 (assembly GCA_000827265.1). Lineage (NCBI taxonomy): Eukaryota > Fungi > Basidiomycota > Agaricomycetes > Agaricales > Omphalotaceae > Collybiopsis > Collybiopsis luxurians. The sequence goes on along the minus strand of KN834794.1, from coordinate 321,806 downwards.
GCACATTTCAGTGCAGTACCTGCAGATAAAATGCTAATTACCTGTTTAAAATCACTACACTGCAGGTCACCAGCCAGGATACCCGCAACCTGCACTGAAATTACCTGTTCTGGCAGCTCATGTTCAGGTCACAGATTGGGGGTTCAAGCTACAGGTTACCTGCATTACAGGTCCAGGTCATACCTGACCAGGACTTGTGAAAAGCCTTAGAACAGGTAAAATTGCTGAACAGGTCAAAGTACAGATGCAACTGAAAAGTGAGAACAGATGAAAACTCAGAACAGGTGAAAACTCAGGAGTCAGAACTGGTCAAGGTCAAGGTGAGAACAGGCTTGAAAATCAGAGCAGATCTAAACTCAAGACAGGTCCAAATTCAGGTGCAAGCAAAAAGTGAGAACAGGCTAGAAAATCAGAGCAGGTCCAAAAATCAATAGCTATTTAAGTCTGCAGTAGTACCCAGATATTCATGTACAAGATATTGAACCAGCTGACTAGATAAGCCTGCATGGCATGCACTGCTTGGCAATAGTAGATATCAACACCCCAGTTACGGTCCTCTTCTCCAAAGTCAACCAGGGTAATTTCATCATCCTCATTTGCTAGAATTCCACTTGTTTTTCCTCTTGCACTGTTTGCTATTCTGAGTCACCTACCAGGCTGCACAGGATCCAAAGCTAACTCATCAAACGGGTATCCTCTACCTATTTCAAAAACTACTCTGCTCTTGAATATCTTGATGGAGAGTTGAATCTTTCAACTTGAGCTTATCCAAAAACTCTAGTACTAACACTTGGATCTTTTGTCACATGAAATTTTTCTGTTGGGGCTGGGAGAATTGAGATTGAAAGCTACATCTGTCGAACACAGCTAGTATCTTTGCAGGGCCTTGGCACCTAGCTTTTTTTATCATAAAAAATTTTTAGTAGCTGTAGAGAGGTTTATTATTCTGTATATACTTTTGCCCTGTTGCCTTTCAGTACGATACTGTATGATTGGCCTTGGCTACAATTCAATGTATACTAATATAAGTATATTCCGATTGACCCTACTCGAGTATCGAGCCAATGTGCATTGTGCGATATACTCAGGGGAAACTCGCCCCACCCAAATTCCGCCGAGCGAATTTCCCCTTGTCTGGGGGTCATGGGATAGCGTTATCTATTAAACCAACTTTCGGGTTGTACCTATCTACATAGTCTGGAACCTTAATTGAAAGAGGTTATTTAGTTGTCTGCTACCTCAGTTTACAGTCGAGGTTCGTCGCCCCAAAACTCGAGATGTCTCAGCTCAGCGGATCCAATGGCCGACCAGAGAAATTTGAGATCGAGCTTCATGAACATGGTATTTAGCAAGCCTACTTTTCTCAACTACTGTGCTGCAACTGATGATTTTTGTGTCAGACATAAAGATTAGTCCAAAGGCAAACAAGGTAGTACAGGGCATCCAATTGTTCTGCGACTCAGACCCTCATATTTTATGCCAGGTGGATCGAAATGGCCTCCCTCTAATTCCCCAACCTTCAGATGATCCCGAAGATCCTTGTGCGTGACATAAACCTCTTTTCATGTGCGATTAACAAAACGTGAAATCAGTGAACTGGCCTCTCTCATATCGTGTAAGTGAATGATTCCCAAAAGAAAACATGTCGCCATCTGCATTTTTTCTTCAGATCTTCGTCCTTCTGCAAGCCAGCTTGTTATCATCGCTTGGAAATATCAATACGGCCATAATAAATCCTGCCTATGGTGAACTGTCCAAAGAGTTCGGGATTTCTATTGTTGCGGCGTCGTATCAATCGTGAGTCAAGCAGCAAAGTCTGTATAGTACATATTGAAGGACATGTTTCTGCTCAGGACTGCGGCCATTGCGATGAATGGAGTTGGTCCGTTCCTGTTCATTCCACTTGCAAACTACTTTGGTCGTCGCCCCTTATACATTATAACGACTCTCATTGGATTTGCATCTGCCTTGGGCTGTGCGTTTGCTCATTCGTATGGAGAGTTGATTGGAGCTCGCATCGTCAACGGCATATTCCCTGTGGCGTAAGCTCCGTTCCTGCGGCCTTTGAGAGTCTGTTCCTGATCACACCTTTGGCCTTGGAAAGAACCGCACTAGGGGTTGCAACGGTAGAAAAATTCTTCTCCAAATGCCCGAATATTTTGCACTAACGCAGCCACTTATGTGTATATTAGGCAAGCGACGTGTTCTGTTTGCACGAACGCGGCCGAGCATTGGGTCTATTTACTGTTCTTTTTAGTAAGGAAAATTTTCTCAGTCGGGTGAAATACTCATTTTGTCGCTCCCAGCAAATGGTGCCAGCCGTTTGACTTGTATCTTTTCGAGTCAATTAACGCGAAGCAGGTGGACATTTCGCCCCTATTCCGGGCGGATTAATTGGTCAATTTCTTGGATGGAGGTGGATATTCAAAATTACTGCAATCTGCAATGGAGCAGCGTTGCTCTTCATTTTTTTCTTTCTCCCAGAGACCCTTTACATCCGAGATCAGACTCCGAGCGAGGTTACAAAAGGACCAAGGACTGCCGTTGAGAGATACTTGTGGAGAATGAAACTCGGCAGAAGCTTCCACGGCAGACAATTGAAGCTTTCAGATTTTGTCTGGCCATATATGAAGATGGTTCGATACGTGAGTATAAATCGCTCAGCGCGGTATTGGACTCCATCCACTAAATTTTATTTATTAGCCCTCCGTTGTATTCCCTGCCATCTATTATTCCGCTCAAGTAGGTCGTTATTCCTTTTTGTTCATGAACACCTTCATACACTGGATGTTCGTAATAGATTTCATTTGCATCGTGAGTTACCCTCCAAGGCTCCCATGAATCATTGAAGTAAATTTTCTGCCCCTACTTAGGATCTTGACGGCTGTGACGGTTTTCCAAATTTTCTCAGAGGAATTCGGTTGGAACACTTTACTCGTCGGTCTAGCGTACGGTGGGGCATTACTGATTGGCAGCTTTCTTGGGGAAACTGCGGGTGCGTTCCGCGATTGATGTTCGTCTCTGAAATATACTAATGAGTTTCTATATAGGTGGATGGGTTGTAGATAGTGTTATGACAAGAGCTCGCCAACGAGCAGGTAACGAGTCTGCTCCTAGCGAAGTCCGCCTTCAAGCTATCTGGCCAGGAGAAATCCTCGCTCCTGTGAGTCACGACTCGCTTTTTAGATATATATGTATATATATGAATTTGCAGGCTGGACTACTCATCTATGGCTTTTCCATTCAATATCACGTTCCTTGGATTGTCCCATTAGTTGGACTGGCTATAGCCTGTTTCGGGGTGCAATGTCTCACAACGGTCATGTTAAATGCAAACCACTTTTATATGATTGCTTCCCTTTAACCTAGAGTCCATTTTCAATTCTTCCAGGTATACCTACAGCATAGACTGCTATCGAGACAAGTCAGCTGAAGTCTCTCAGGTGTTTAACTTTACAAGGTAAAGCTTTTTCTCTTTTTATTGATTACTTTCACGATACTCTCCGCACTGACTCGTGATCCTCCTATGAAATTCTTGGCATATATGATATAGGCAAACATTCGGAATGACATACGCATTCTACGCCATTCCCGTTGAGTGATACTCTTGTTGTCATCTCATTCAATGCAGGTGTGACTAATGATAGATTGACACTTGTACTACTTCAGCTTGCTAAGGCGTTGGGAGGATACGGGTGGCTTTTCCTATTCTTTGCTTGCATCGGCAGTATTTGTATGTCCCCCATTTTCGGATTTCTTCTACTTGGCTGATAACACTACCGTTTGAACCCAGTGGCATTCATCCCAATCCTATTTTTGATGTGGAAAGGCGAAAAGATACGGGCCGCAATGGAATGAAATTTGTGTATGCATGTATATTATAAGTAGTCAGGAAGAATCTGAAAAGGCGGAAGGAAGGAGGAAGATTTATATGCACGGCGTGGTCCAAACTCTGAACGCCGGGTTTCAAAAATTACGCCGGATCAATCCTGCATTTGAAGCAGCTCATTCACCCTCACCGTTAAGACCTATGGATGACTGTCACCTATCGACTCCAATTAACTCCAAATTTTCCCGGAGACAATGGTGTGTGGGGTCTGCACCGGGATAATCTCTGGAGACCGGTGTTCAGATCTGGGACCCTGCCGTGTAATAAATCGTCCTTCCTTCCCTCAACTTTTACATGCGTCTAATTTGATTTTATCTCCGCTTCAGTTGGTACTCTGTCTCGCAGAAGCATCTCCCTTCTGCAATATTAAACAAGTCAGCCACTGTACGGAAAGACAAGATTTATTCCTTTCTTGCCAACAAGAGTCGGTATCATAACGAACAGTATTTAATATCGGTGAAAGTACAGGAGCAAGCAGAGCCATCCTGCCCTATCTCACGCCCTATCTTTGCGATCAAGAAGAGCTTGAACCCTGCGAGCCTCCCGTTCTCCACTTAGTATCGCACCAGGAACACTTCCACGACTACGAGCAGGGGTAAAGTCAAATGTCAACCGAGGAACAATAAAGTCACTTACTGGTCCATCTCCGTAGCTTCTCCAGCAAATCCCAATAGTCCACCCCATACCGGCCGCGCAAGCTCTGCCAAATCCAACGGGGTCCTTCCCTCGCCAACTCTAATAGGACTACTTGTCGCTCCGTAGGACAATTCATCATCCTTCCAAGAGGACGAGATCACTTTGGTTGGATTTGGAACGTCTTTACCAGGAGCGATGGCCTTTGCCAAAATTCGATGTATCTCACTTGCCGGAGTACCTGCGAGCCGATGCGGTACCAATACATGCAAGCAAGGAGGTGAGGTAGATATGGGAACGGCTAGAGCGGTCCCAGATTCCAGAAGGATACTAAAAGAACTAGAGGCAGGTTCCCACCATAAAGAGTCGTATAACAACCCCAGTTTCTCGAGGACACCAACAGCGGTGCGGGAGACGGCCGAGAGCTTGCGTGGAGGAAGAGGCGGGCTGAAAAAGTCAACGGGTAAGGTCTTCCACGTTCCAAGCGGGATCGTACTGATGCCCGCTCGCGCCGAGAAAGATGTACCGTCGGAAGTATGAACCTCAATGGCGTTGTCTTTCCCCAATGTTACCTTTGACACGCGTGCGTTGAGCGTGAAAGACGCTTTCCCAGTTTGTTCGGCCGCGGAACGCAAGGATGAGACTAGTTTGCCGTATCCACCGACGACGATACCATCTGAACCTGCGAATGCGACGCCCGAGGCCCATCCGGACCAGTGGGCAGAAGCATCTTCCATGGGAATGCCCCAGCCGATTTCGAGTGCTCTGGCGAGAGCAGTTGCTTTCGGTTTGTCGGGTTCAGAGAGCCCGGTGTATAGTGGTGATGTTGGTGCTAACAGGATATCTGCGGCGGAAGATGAGCCGGTGGGAGATTCGGAAGCGACGCTGCTCATGTGAGTAATGGCAGCGCTCAGGTTTGCACGGATCTTTGCGACGAGATCGACGTCGACTGGACCGTCTTGGTCGACGACGGTTGGAGGAGATGCTGGGAGTAGTTGGGTTTCCTATCCAATACAGTATAGATAATGAGTAAACGGAGAGTGAGCTACTTTCGACCAACCAAACCAAGACTTTTTGCATATCCAAGAACCGGATTACCCTCATTGTATCCATGGATAGCCATGCACCCTAGCTCTACTGGAAATCCAAACGAATCATCAGTCCATGCTCGTCCGCCAATCCGGTCTCTAGCTTCCAGTACTTGAACTGTTTTACCAGCTCTGCTGAGGTGGTACGCCGCAGCGAGGCCTGATAAACCAGAACCTATAATGACAACATCAAATTTAGGTGAGATGGTCGACATCCAGGATCGTTCAGCAAGTCGGGTAAGGTTGGATGATATCGAGCAAGATTTGAGGATGGAATTACGAAAACAAAGACGGACGGACATTTCGGGCCGCTTGCTACTAACCGGGCCGAATCTGGAGCTTGACTCCGGCGAAGATGCCACCGGCATTAATTAGGCAGGCCTAAGTTGCCACAATGCTGCATTTACTTGATATTCTTGACACGGCGAAAATGTCGTTATTGGAAAAGTTTTGTAATTCTTATCCAATGAAATCCGAATTTTTTTCAGAATATTCTCAAGACACTAAAGTTTTATTATTCTAGCTTTGGAGATTTTTCCATCCAGCTTCCTCCGATTTTGAAGTCACGACATAAAAAATGACTACTTTCAACATCGTCAAAAATTCTGAAATTTTTTCTATGCAACTAATTAAAATCCTGAGCGGACAGATTTTTGCATACACTATCTAAGATAATACAGTAATGTTTTGAAGCGAATACCTCACTTCCCGACGAAGCGCTTCCGTGTCAAGCATAGTAAATATTGGGGCCGTCCACGCTGTGATCCTCTCAATCCTCTTTTTAAAATCTATTCGCAGAAAGGAAAAGATTGTTATCATAAGCTGTAGTCCCAAGGCACCTGACATGTCGCCGTAACGTGAACATTTTGATGGTTGACCATTGACAGCATCGAAAATCATTGGCCCCTTAATAGTAAGCAGTCAGAAGTTCAGTTCGAAGCTGTAGGAAGTGTTTTATAATATTTAAATCTTATCTTGTTGCTCTCTTCTTTTTGTTCGTGTCAGAGTTGTGTCCATCACCTCGTATATTTAGCCGCCTGGTTGACAAGGTCTATTTAAGTATGCGCTTTGAGCTGTCCATGTACCATGCGGTAGCATATGCGACGGGACTGAAGCTGTTTAAAGATCCTAAGATCACAGGCGAACATGAGCTGATAATCTCTGATACGAGAAGTCTCAGAGACGATTTTCCTCCGCAGTGATCAATATGATCATCAGCATTCTACCAAATTACTTACCCCCTGTCAATGAATTCGTTCGCGTCGTGCAACTCGACTTCCTTCTCCCTCCTTAGAAGAACGTAGCTAGAATTAATTCCAGTCATTAACCACAACCACCGTGTCTCATTCTAGGGATACACAGCCCTAAAAACCAGTAGAAAGCGGCTAATGAGGAGGCATTGGGCAGCCACTGAGTGATCCGCGTCGTGGAAATGAACCTAGCGACGATCTGCAAAAGCTTCGTATGACCTACTCATGCTATGAACTGCGAATGTGCGCGATATCACTGGTCTCCGTTCTTCGATCTACTGATTCGAGTCTAAAAAAAAAGAGAGAGCCCTGCTTGAACGACTTATGAATATCCGCCTGGCGTCCGCATGGGACAGACAGGTGCATATGATCGGTGGTGAAATGCACTGTGCGGTCGTAATAGAACCCGATCCTCTACAGCTTTTTGAACGGTTCTTGACGGATGATATTAATTCGTTGTACTAGCGTCGGGATTATTGAGTAACCTGACCCTTATGGAGGAGGCATAGTTAGCGGCGGTACCCAATGGCGTCGGACCACGAAGGATTGTAATTGCTTTATGTGAAAAAACCTTCATTTAGTTCCTTGAAAATGTTCAGTACGAATGAGGTTCATTGAATTGCCTCAAAGAACGGGGAACCAGGGAAAAAAATATTTGTTATATACTCTACAGCTTTGAAAATTTTTGATTCAGAAGCTCCGAAATATCGAAAGGCACGACGTAGGTAAAATCGGTATGATTCTTATCCCAGAATTATCGTCCTTCCGTCCTAATGAGAGCCTTTAGACCAACTCTTTGTCAAGGCAAAACCGACGAGCGGAAACGAGTAAGCTGAAAAAGAGCAGGCTGTCGGGCATGTGTAAGCCCCCGTCGCTCGATTTCCATAAAAGGAAAGTCGACCTCAATCTAATCTTATCAATCTCAACAGCTTTTGTTCCACTGTGCCGCGTTCTGATCGGCCGCTAATTTGGAGTGCAGTGCTCACCAGAACCAGATTTATGACCGTATGTGACTATTTAAACCCTCATCCCCACGTCCAGCTCCTTCGCTTCAGCCCGCAATCCTGGACGCAGTACCCCACCTTTCCTCTCTTTTCTCTTCGAGTCCCTGTCGTCTAAAGGATGCGTTTCCCTTTTGTTACACCCCCTTCTACAAGGTCTGAAAACACCCATACCCTCAGCCGCAGAAGAGGCGGAGGTGGAAAAGGTTCAGGAGGTGGAGGAAAAGGCGGCGTCGGTTCGTTTGCGACCTCTGGTCTTTAGAGAGAGTTGACTGACCTTGCGTTCTTAGGTTCTTCAGGCTCTGAAGGTGGCAGTGGAGGCCGGAGCACTTCTTCCTCCGTATCAACCTCCGGAACCTCTCGGAGCGCTACAAGCTACGGCGGCGGTGGCGGAAAATCCGTTACTATTCCTGCTGGACAAACTTTCGCAGGACGCACAGAGGGTGGTGCAACGAGGGATCAGGTTTTCGGGACGAGTACATATGGGAGTGGATACCCTGGTATTTCAGGAAGAGGGGTTTCAGGAAGAGGATTCCCCTTTTTCTTCTGGCCGATAGTTTGGGGCGGAGCTATAGGAACTGGCAGCACTGCTTACCTACACGACACGCAGGAGGTCAGTTCACCGCAAATATTTTGTGACCAGCGCATCTCAACTTTTTCTTTTTCTTTTTTTCTATTTTACTAGTACGGCCAACCGGATAACACAACACGTCCAGGTGGACCGATGATGATATCCACTTTCGTTTCCAGCGCTTCGACCTCCTCGAATTCAACGCTGTCCCCAACAACCTTCCACGTCCTAGCCGATAATACCACCGTCATCGCCCTCATATCTGCCATTACGTCCAACTGCACCTCTTTCAATCTAAACACGACCGCATCCTCATCAAACACGACTAACCCCAGTGCACTCAACGCTTCCGATCCCAATGCCCCAAAACCAGAACAAGCCATTGAATATTACCGCGCAAGCAGTGTCGTACTGACGTTGAACGGGTACAACAATTCCGCGGCGCTCAGTGATAACGACAATGCGACGAATACGCCGCTCCCGAGCGGGATTGACACAACGCTGCAGGATTGTTTGAACCAAACGATCGGAGCTGCTGTGCCGCTGATAGACGGGGCTCGGAGTGTTACTAGTATGGGGTTCGAAGGTGTCGGGCTTGTGTCTTTATTTATTGTATTCATCCAGCTGCTTGCTGTTTAACCTATCCCTTATATTGAATGATATTTCTGTGATGACTCCTTATGCATACTGTAGCTTTTTTATCATGTAGCTTTCGTCTTTCCTGGTTCTCATAACTTACGTTCTGGGCGGTCTACCAATATAATACAAGAAAGTGTTCCGTCTACATCTGCTGCTGTTTGTGAGCTACGAACTTGAAATGTTCTTGCTTTTTTTAGGGAAGCTAAGTAGGGCTAAAAAAAAAAAAAGAAAATGACGTGCGTTCACCAATTTGGCAGACGGTATGATTCCGTGTTCGAGTTGCCTGGAGCCCCGCATGCACTCTCTCCTCAGACTTCCCACTATTTGAAACATGGAAATACGGAGTCCGTCCAAGATACATAAGTAGTAGCAGTAAAGTAAACAGAGAATCAATAGAGCGCATTAAGTCTCATATTTAAATATTCTCCTGCTTTAATAGGCTCGTACTTCTTCGGCTTATCAGGGCCAAAGCATCCTGGCAGACACTCAACAGTCTTGTCCCGATCGGCAACCGTGAACTGTTCGAGAGGTCATGACAAACGGAAAAAAAGGTTATCAGTGAAACAGTACGTACATACGCAATCGAAAATCTTTCCTTCGTAACACCATTATCACCATCTTTCCTCGGAGGTGCACGAACGCGGTGGAGAGTAGATTTTAAAGTATCGTTCGACCACCGCATCAGAAAGTCACCAATGTTAAACAGTACCGTGCCCGGAACCGGGGGAACAGGCATGAACTCTCCCGGATTCGAGGGGCTGTCCACTTCCAATCCTCCACAATCATCCTGAAACAACAACGTTCCAGTACCAAAATCTGTATGTGCGGCAATTCTCCCCTTCTCTCCACTCTCAAATACACTGGTCGGAGCCTCTGGATAATGCAGCAACCTCACCTTGTTCTCGGCATCTTCATGATAATGAAGGAAGAAATCCTTTGGGAGGTCCATGCCTATGGCCAAGGCGGGAAGGAGCTTTGATACTTGAAATTCACGGCAAGTATTAAAGAAGTTGACTGCATAAGCCCTGAAGCCCGGAAAATCGTCCTCAGGAATCCAGATATTCTGAATACGTTTCGAAGATTCATTGCCGATTTCGAAAAACTCTTTGAAGTCTGGGAATTTACCATGTCGAATGGCTTTTAGTTCTTCGGCGTCGAAGACCATTTGTGAGACTTGTTCCCGCCCAATCTATTCAAAGATTTCAGCGGACATCTCCAACTATCATTCTGAGGAGGCGCACGTACGCCGCTGTACCCCCGGTCCTTCCGCCCTTCTGGCGGATGTGGTGCTTTCATCTTTGTCTCCATTGGCAGAGTAAATAGTTTTCCAGACTTGAAGAGAAACGTTTGTTAGAGTGATACCATACAGTATAGATTCTCATCGTCGTGGCAATACACACCCAGCTGAACATCCCATCGACTTGCTCTTGCGGTATTCCGGTGTTGATAAGGTATGCAAAGCCTACCTCGCGGCAAGCAGTGAAGAGTTGTCGTCCAATTTCGCGAGCCTCCTGCCAAGGTGGAGTTGAGTGGTTCTTAGAGAACTTCATTACACCCTTTCATACCTGTGAAGAACCATCACCGAACTTGGCAAAGTCGACTGTAGGCAGAGAGGAAGGCAATTGAACCATCTTGGAAAGAGAAGATAGCTGTAGAGACAGATAAAGACCCAGGAAGAAGTTGATTCGTTGAGGATTTTAAGGCTAGGGCATCCCGCACAGGGAAAGATCGAGCGGAAGGGACTCAGCTAACTTTGAATTGTTAGTCGTCCTCGGCTAGAACTGTTCTCTTCCAGATTGAATCAAGCTGGAATCAATCTTGAAGATGTATGGTGGAAGTTTCACTAGGCCGGAAGATCCTAGCCGGATAATCGGAGCTCAAAATATATATGCGGGAAAGACCAGATCATCCGATAGATAAATGCACTGCTCCGCCAATGGCAGGGAACAGCTGAGCTAAAGCGGGAGCGGGAGGTGAGTATGGAAGGTACGAGTAGTGTTACGGCGGTTCGGCACGGTGCACGAACCTGCCATTTTTGTTGATCTTGGACCTGAATCTGAACTTCGAGGTTTGGTTCAGCATTTGTTGAGTCTCGAACCCTAGCCCCCACCCCCGCTGAGTAGATACCAAAAATACACGGATGTGGGTATTAGTGGGTTACTGAAGTACTGTAATTTCTGTACATTTTACTCGCCCTCGTCTTCTGAATTAGAGTCCTGTTGAGAATGAGGAACGCGTCCATATTAACGCATTTCAAGTAATTCCACGTGACCGCGGAAATCGGCTATATCAGCCTGAATTACTATCATAACCACGCTAGCGCCGTCTTGCACGGCAAAGCCCGCTACCTCTCGCGCATGTGGCACCATGCCTTTGCCTCGAGATCCTGAACTGCTTCTCGTGCAAGCCCCGTACCCATCAACAATCTTATTAACGCATAAAGCATTGTATGAATTTTTATACATGCTATTTATAAACTTCAAATGATGTCCACTCATATATCCACCATCGAGAACCTCCACGAGAACCACCTTCCTGACAATTTAAGCTATAAAATCACGGGAAGATGTTCAGTTGATACTTCAGCAGATTTTGCGTCCAAAACAGCTTGACCAATACCGTGTGCAAGGGAAGATATACCATCAGATTCAAAATTGGCAGAAATTACTGTGCACACCTCCGTTTCATGAGCGCTCTAAGTGTAAAAGCATTGGCCTGTGAAGAGATGGTGGAGAAGAGCAAACCAGTATTGCTCCATTTGAAGTCCGGTCATACTCAATCAATGAAGCTTTGCACATCCGCAGATTTTATAGTTTTCAAGTAAAAACATTAAGGTTCGAACCCCACTCATGATTGGTCAAAAAGGGTGCTGTGGATTACAGACAAAGACAATGGGGGCATTATAATAGATCAAACAATAGCTAAGGTATATGCTTTGGCATTAATGCAAAAAAAATCTTCATCTATAGTGATAAAAAGCACGATGAATGGGAAAAGAGAGGATTAGCGAACATCGGGAGTTGTACTAGTTAGCGCTGAGTCGAGTTTGGGTGAAACGTGACGCGACTGGGCCATTTTTGCCATGGTTACGGACAAAGACCCTCTACCCTAAAGATGTAGCGGGAATTCTACTGTCCGTGCCTCGCTATTCGACCACCTTTCAGCTGCTATGAATTTTTGTTAACAATTATGTACTGAGAAGGCTATTTGGTCGCAATATGAGGAAAAAGTTTTTGGTTGAATTTACATGTGCAGCACCTTTCTTTCTGCAATTCCTCCGAGTCTACAGTTGCCAATCTGTGTCATGTTCTGGTAACCGCCCTCCATAACACGAGGGGAAGGAGCCACTTCTTCACATTCAAGTCAGCAAAGACCATTCTCTTCTGGACTAAACAGAAGTGAATCTAACTGGAATGAATCTGGAAGATGTTTGAAGAATGTTTTACTTGGCCGGAGGGTTTCAGCTAGATAATTGGAGCTCAAAAGAAATATGCGAGGAAGACAATATACATGGTTTGATAGATATCCGCCAATGGCAGGAAACAGCTTGACTCAAGCGGTGGCGACAGGCAAGCTTGACTCACAGAAGGGAGGTACTGCTAGTAGCAGTGCTGCCGTAGTTCAGCTCAGTGCGTGAACCTGCCAAGCCTAAACTTGAACCTGAGGTTAAAGTTAGACCCGCCAAGTAGATACAAGAAATACACGTAGTGGGTATTAGTAGGTTGCTGAATTGTCCCATACTCTTTAATCGCCCTGCTCTTCTGAATTATAGTCCTGTCAAGTACGAGGAACATGTCAATGTCAACATCATAGCACTTCAAGTATTTCCACATGACCGCGGAATTCAGCTACATACAAGCCTCAGCTACTATCATTCTACTGTCCGTGCCTCATCCTTTGACCACCATTCAGCTGGTACAAATTTCTTGTTAATGATTACATACCTGGAAATTGAAAGGTTATTTAGTGGCGAGAACTATGAGTAGAGCAATCTCAAGCCATCCATCTTGGGAAAAGTGACAGATCTGGCCTACTAGTAGCGGTATAAATCCTTATTACTGGTATGCCACCTTCAGACCTTACTGGAGTGAACCCCTGGCCTCAAGCTTTGAAGTTGAACTATTTGGCTAACAGAAGATTGGGCTGAGTATGGTCCAAGTAATATCCTGCTGTTCAAGCTCAGGTTCACCACTGTAATTACTTCAAACGAAAGCTTACCCCTAGAGTCTCGGAGCAATACAGTGGCAGTTCCTCATTTCCTTCAAGAAAACGGCCCTTCACTTCTTTCTGTGTGCTAACCCCTAACCCCTAACTGCATTTCCCCTTTGGATCCTTTGCAGTACGACTCCTTTGGGCGCCTGAAAACGAATTGACATGCGCAGTCACTGCCCCTTTGGTTTTAAGTTATAATCCTTGCTCAACTGGAATTCAATGGAACGAATGTCCCGAGGCTTCGACGCTTGCCTCGACGGTCATATACATCGGAAATCGTCTTGCGGGCCCGCGGCCCAGTTATAGGGAAGTAGGAAATAGTTTGAAGGATACTGTTTGCTTTCTGGGATAGTAGCGTCGCAGCGTACTTGCTTTTGCCAGCTAAATTTCCCACTGTAGGATCTGTTCAGTCACTGGTTCCTCCATCATGTTCCTTTAGTCATAGCAGGCTACCCTGGGAAGGTATATATCCTTACAACGGGGCGGCTCTCATGGCTAAGTTAACTGCGCACTTATGCTAAACTTCTCATGCATGCATGGTCTTAATTACGTTGCGCAGCAAGGGTAAAACAAATCTATTTTCTTGTGGATGATCTAATGTGCTTGATTCTCGTTGTGACTATTGGTAGGTATGAATATTCTCTTGACCAACACTGAAGTGCCTGGTCTCGCTGAAGGTCATGAGCACCCTGCTCCCACAGCCGCTTCAAAGAACGCTCCCAATTGGATGCTCAGATCCTGGATTCCCCATATTGATGGAACATGCAACAAGTTGCACGTAAACAGTAGGTTTTCCTGGCGAAATTTATCACAATTTTCCTTGAAATTTTTACTTTTCTAAATACAATTTTCGAGCATAAAAGGAATTGTATTCCTAATAATTTTTCGAGAGAAAGTTTTATTTTCAATACAAAATTTCGGTAATTTCGGATGCAAAATTTTTGATCTGTCGTAGTGCGCGTACAAATGAGACGATGCGGAGCTTAATAGAAATATTGGAAACACAAACAAACAGCTGTTGAAAACTCGAAGGGACAAAACTTTTTGCAAACGGCTGTAAATCAGCTGGAACCTTTCAACTTGAATAGAACCGATGACTAGCAGATCAGTGTAAACACCCGAGATAATCGCTTTTGGGTGATCTTATTGCCACCGGAAATAAGCTTGCCTATCCCTTGCATAATCTTTACAATGAATTCTTCCAGTAGTCTTTAAGTTCTGACAGTTCGGAAACTCATTCATAACAACAATTCCTGAGAGCTCGTCTGGACTGCAATTAGTGGGTCCCGAGGAGGACTGTGTAATAGTAGATAAACTGATCTGATTGCTCGTGCCCCGGCGTATCTTCTTGGTCCCAGGCCGGTAATAAACCTTACCTTGCCTTACCTTACCTGATCATGGTGTCATTATCAGAATTATAAGCCCGAAGGAGAGCGCAGAACGACTTAGAGTTGGACGTGAGTAGGGTCATGTGCAAAGTCTGGATCCGAGTTATTCAATGTTAAATGTACGCATATACCTCAATCCATTGCTTGTCTAATCTGTCGAATTTTTATGACAGAAACCAAATATTGGTAAGCCGTACTCGCTCAGATAGCAAGAATCCAGATCAGACACTCGCTTTTATAGCTTCATTAAAACCACTTGAAGGCTTGGATAAAGTACACAGCCCTCCCTGTCATGTCTCTCTTCTATATGATAAGTTTCCGTTCCCAGAGGTGGGAAAATATATATGTAATAAGCATGGGGCCAGAATGGCACCGGCTTGTAATCTGGGAAACGAAGAGAAAAGCCTCTCTAGATCTCTTTTGACTCAGACAAGCCTTTTCGCTTTCGAATACTAGAGCTGAGACTGAATGTAACATTCATTTCTTGAGCAGAATTGCTATTACTATTGTCCATTCCTTGACTTCAGTTTCTTCCTGAAACGCACTCAGATCAAGAGTGTCACCATTTCTGAAGCATTGTTACCATATGATATTTAAGGTATTCCATTTCCACACACACGCTGTCCAATTCATTGAAATCTCTTTATTCTGCATGTCATTAAAGTAGTCTCAGCCTTGGAGCTCAGAAATATGGAACATAAAAATCAACATCAAGATAGGTCCGCCGATACACCAATAACATGAGCAAAAGATTAGTCGGCTAGAATCACGGCAGTTTTAAGATGAGATATCTAGGGAAACTATTTTTATTACCAGGAAGGTCTCTGTACAGCTACGGAGTGCTTACACTTTAGTATAGGGCAACAGATAATATGCAGGCATACATGATACACCCGGCATAGCTTTGCGTACTCAGCATGATGCATTGAGTATTTGCTTACCTCGGATATGCGTAAGGAAGAGGAAGAGCTGTGATTTAAACTAACATCTATTGGATAAGGAAGGGCTTCTATAAGATGTCATAATAAAACCAAAACCTTCAGGGATCTTTTGGCACCATGTGGTTTGATTTATCCTGTCTCTCAAGTCCCGGTGTCCGACAGAATTGACTCCCCAGTTTTGGATAAGAAAATGAAAAGGTAAGTATTAGAGGTTAGGACTTGAGAATGAATTAGCTGAAGTGCACACAGCACTAAGTTGATCACACAGATCAAAGGGGGGAAAAAGTGCCACTAGATTGTTTGTGTATGTAGGTGGCTTTATATACAAGTACACAATGTTATATGTAGTCAACCATTGGCTGGATAAAAGATAGATGAGAACATGTAACTAAGTATCATGAGAACTAGTACATGAGAATGGGTATATGTGATAGGAACCATGAGAACTGAGATGGGATGGTGAGATGAGATATAAGTACATTACTACTAAAGATAGAACAGTGTGAGATAGCAAGGGAACATAAATATAAGTATAGTACAATTACGAGAAAGTGTTCCATAGATAGATATATCCAATTGTACCTTGTGAATACCTAATAATAATCTAATACTCCCCTTCAAACCTTTGTGAGTCCCATGGATGTAGCAAAGTGTTTGGCCTTTAGAGAAGGTAAGGCTTTGGTGAAGATATCTGCTGTCATATCCTCAGTAGGACAATACGTTAAACGTATTTTGCCTTCTTCAATTACATACTGAATAAAGTGATAGCGAATATCAATGTGTTTGGTCCAGGCATGGAACCGATCATCTTTGGCCAAGGCAATAGCGGACTGATTGTCTGAAAGAATAGGAATAGGAGTTGTGATAGAACCAAAAAATTCTGATAAAAGGTTCCTAAACCAAATTGCTTCTTTTGCTGCATGGGTGAGAGTGATATACTCCGCTTCTGTAGTGGATAAAGAAATTGTATCCTGCCTTTTTGATGACCATGAAACTGCTCCTCCATTGAGCATAAACACATATCCTGAGATCGCATGCCTGTCTTCCTGTGACATTCCATCTGCATCTGAATATCCTGTAATATCCTCCTGTTTCCCTCCAAAGGTAAGCCATATGTCTCTTGTGGACTTCAAATATGCATATACACACTTTAAAGCATTCCAATGCACAATGCCAGGGTTCTGGGAAAAGTGTGCTAGGATAGACACTGCATAGGTGATGTCTGGTCAAGTAGCGACTGAGAGATACTGCAATGCACCAAGAGCTTCTCTGTAGGGTTTGTTGCACATTTGGGTGATTTCCTCAACTGTGGTTGGCATTTGGTCTTTTGTAAGATGGACATGAGGGTCGAATGGAATAGTGAGGGGTTTATATCAGAAAATCCATATCAAGAGAGAATGGCATCAATGTATGATTGCTGTGATAGATGAATGGATTTTGAATGAAGAGATCTGCGAATCTCTATCCCAAGTAGCCAATGAATAGCTCCTGAATTGACCACTTCAATTATATTCTTTATATCCCTTTTCAGCTGCTCCATGATAGATAGATTTTTGGTGACCAATGTCATGTTGTCAACATGAATAAAGATGATGCTGAAGGGATCTGTGCGATAGAATACAGCATGATCAAAATCAGACCTTTTAAATCCTATTTTTGTCATGATTTCCCTGAATCACTGGTACCATCATCTACCAGCTTGTTTAAGACCATATAATGACAATTTGAGGCAAAGCACTTGTCCTGGTTTAACACCTATATTTATTCCTGGTGGTGCCTTCATGAAGATCCTTTCATTATCATCCAATTTCCCATAAAGGTATGCCAATTTTACATCCATTTGATGAATGACCATATTCTTTTCGGCTGCTATGCTAAGGATAGCACAGGCTGATGCTAATTTGGCAACAGATGCAAAAGTCTCATCTGGGAAATAATCAACATCTGGGATTTGATTAAATCCTCGTACCACTAGTCTGACTCTATGGCCAATGACTTTTCCAGTTTCATCCTTTTTAGTCCTAAAAACCCATTTGGATGTGAGAATGTTTGCATCGTCAGGTGGAATAACAATATCATAAGTTCCCTGCTGTTGGAGTCTGGAAATTTCTTCCTTCATGGCTTCCAACCATTTGGGCCAATCTGGATGTTGCATGGCTTCTGCAACTGATAAAGGATCAGACTCTATTTCTGATGTTACCTGTGCAAGGGATGCTGTTAAATGACAAAGTTCCCTGTTTTCCTCGGCATTTCCTTCAATAATTTCCCTGACCTTCTGGGTAGGTCTTCTGGTTCATTTACCAGTAATTTCCTCTGGTGGAATGGGTTCTGCTATTTCAGCTGGAACTGGTATAACAGGCTGTTCCAACTTGGTGATTGATGTTTCCAAATTTCCCAAATTTCCATCCTCCCCTTCAACAAGTTGGATCTGCCTGTCAGAGAATACTACATTTCATTCAGTTGTTACCATTTTTCTTTCTGGCCAATAGATATAGTGTCCTTCTGACTCTGTGTCAATACCTATCCATTGTCCTTCATGTGCCTGTGGTTCCAATTTTCCAGGGCTGACTTCCCTTTTAACATAAACTGTACTGCCAAAAATGTGAAAGTTAGAAATATCTGGAACTTTACTAAACTGTTTTTCAAATGGGGTAGCCATTCCTATGGCTTTCTTTGGTGTCCTATTCCAGACATAGACAGCATAGCGCATCATAAAACCCCATAGCCATTTTGGGAGTCCTGATGAAATCATAATGCTTCGGACTGCATTAAGCAATGTCCGATGGGTCCGTTCAGCAATTCCATTATGTTCCGGAGTGTCATGAACTGTTAACCTCTGTCTGGTGCCTAGTTGTTCCAAGTATGCAGTAAATTCATTGCTGAGAAATTCTCCTCCTCAATCAGAGTGAAGAATTTTGACAGTAGTGCCGTATTGAGTTTGAAGACTGGTTTGGAGGATAACATACTGAGTAAATGCTTCATCTTTGCTTTTAAGCAAAGGTTCCTCCAACCATATGGTGGCTTCATCCACAATGGTAAGTGCATAAGTGCTGTGATTTATGGTACGAACAGAAGCTGGTCCCCAAACATCCATATGAAAAATATCACCAAAATTTTCTGCACAGGGGGATGATCTGATTTTGGCAATAGGAAATCTTGTAGCTTTGGCTAGCATACAAGCACGGCATTCTGGTTCATCCATCTGTTTGGGATTCAGTTTGATCCCACGAACCTGGTTTTTCTGGAACATATGCTTCACATAAGCATAATTCTGATGTCCAGAAATGCAATGGGCTTCATAGAGTGAAACCTGTCTGTCAGCTTTGGTTGCATAGGCATACTCTGTGGGACGGATTTGATATAGTCCATCGACTTTGGGAATCATTCCCACTTGCTCCCCTTGTTTGTCTATAATCTCCATAATGCCATTTTCAATATGGATAGTATATCCTGCATCATCAAGTTTCCCCAATGAGATGAGAGTGTTTGGGGTGTTAGGGCATAGTAAGGTGTTGTATAGCATTAAGGGTTTTACCATGCCCTTATGATTTATGGGGAGATCAAGGTGAAGCGTACCAGATATGTTGGCTGTGAAAGTTTCACCATTTGCTGCTTGAATGGTCCTAGTATAGGTAAGTCTGCAATTTTTCAATTCATCACCAAGGGGTGTCATATGGGAAGAGCATCCGGAGTTAAACAAGATGGCTCCATAGCTATGAGAAACAGAGTGTGCCATTTCTTTGTGACTGGCTTCATGCTCCTCTAGTTGTTCTAAAGCTTGGATAGCAGGTCCTGCTTCTGCCATAGAATTAGCAATGTCAGAGAAGTCAAAAATTACTTGTCCAGATTCCCCTTTTGAAATTTCAGCAGCTACCCATGATGATTCTGGAATTTCTTCAATTGTAGATGAAGAAGTGACCTCTGTGTTTTTGGATGTTCTCCAATTTCTGTCACTAGGCTTTTTACCTTTTGGAGATTCTCCTTTGGTCTCCTTTGCCTGGTATGCTTGGTTTCTCTGTTGTTTCTGCAATGGACATTGACTAGCAAAATGTCCTTTGCCTCCACAATTATAGCAAGTGGAGTTATCAGATTGACTAGGTCCTCCTCCTCTGCTATTACCTCTGCCTCTGGTATTACCTCAGAAATTACCTCTATTATTTCCTCAGCCTCGAAAATTTCCTCATCCTCAATTATTGTTACCAGCATAGTTTGCCGATTCCTTCTTGGCTGGTTGATTTGTCCTTACATGCCCCATTGCTTCAGCACATATTGTTGATGTTAACTCCTGCAGAGTTAGTTTGGTATCTGTTTTCTTGGATACGACAATCAGGGCATTGATTGTTGGTAGAAATATTTTTGGGATGGAGGCAATAATGGTGTTAATAAAAATATCATCAGTTATATTGATACTCCTCTTTGCAAGGTTGTCCCGAATTTCTATCATAGTGTCAAGGTGAGTGTTAACCTTTGCAGGGTCATAGCATATAAGAGAGTGGAGTTGTCATTGCAAATGTGATTCAGCAAGCGCATTCTTGGAATTGTAGTCTTCCAGCAAGTTTCTCCACAACACTTGGGTGGAGATGTGATGTTTGTACCTTCAGAAAATTCCATCCAATAGCCTACCAATGATAGCATTTAGTAAATCACTATCCTTTTCTTTGTCCTCATCTGTTGATTTCCTATCATCTTCACTTAGGCTAATCCCATGAGGATTCCATGTCAGATAATCTCCATATTTAATAGACTTGGCTGCCAATTCCACTCAGGTTTTCCATGTGTCCCAGTTAGATCCATCAGCTTTAAGAATTGTTACCTTATCGAATGCCTTTATAGCTTTGGACATGTTGTCATCACTTTCTGAGTCAGAATCTAAATCAGAATTATCACTGTCAGATGGATCAGGATCTGGTTCCAGTTCTGGTGGAGTAGGAGATCTGCGCAGTGGATTTGGGACTGGATTAGAGGCTGGTGGAGGTGAGGGTGGATTTGTTCCTGGATATAGGAATTCTGGTTCTGGGTCTGGGTCTGGTTTCGGAGTTTTGGGTGGCTCCAATAGTGGGGATGAGTGTGGAACTTGAGATGATGAAGATACTTCCTGGGTAGATATATGACGAATATGGCTTGTAATAATTTCTTCTTGTCCTTTCTTGGTGGGTTGTCCCCAATTTGGGAGAGGTCTGGTATGTGTTACATCGTACCTATTTGGACAAGGCTGTGTTTCACAGCTATAATATTTTTCATCAGTTGGGTTCCAGGCAAAATCTTTTAGATCTTCTCCAATATCAAAACAATGCTCTGCTAGTGCACAAGCTGCTTCTGGATCTGTAGCTCGAGGGGGCAATGGTTGTCTCTGTGGTGTGCTCCTACCTGATGGAGTTCTTATTCTGGATGGTTTTTGTGATGCTGGCAGGTTAAGCTTTGGTGGCATGAAAAATTTATAGTTACCGCTGTTAGACTCCCTTCTGTGGTTAGGGCTTTAAGTGGGGCCCATAACCTATTAGAGG
The DNA here is from genome assembly GCA_000827265.1 of Collybiopsis luxurians FD-317 M1. Taxonomy (NCBI): domain Eukaryota; kingdom Fungi; phylum Basidiomycota; class Agaricomycetes; order Agaricales; family Omphalotaceae; genus Collybiopsis; species Collybiopsis luxurians. The sequence goes on along the minus strand of KN834794.1, from coordinate 300,690 downwards.
TTAGGACTTGAGAATGAATTAGCTGAAGTGCACACAGCACTAAGTTGATCACACAGATCAAAGGGGGGAAA